>CM076607.1:64459390-64930457 GCA_038502775.1 Hippodamia convergens | reverse complement strand
TAAGAAGAAGAATTTCTCACCGATGACATTCATGGACCATAGATTAACCTTCAAATTAATATAGCGACGTAGTTTCCAGCACGAATATTCTAATCCTGATTCATAAACCGATGTATTTTTGATATATTTTTTAACTTGTGACGACTTGATGTTCCAATGATATGGGAACATGAGATCCTTCTCGTTTTTTGATTCACCACTTATATGTCATAGCTTCGTAAGTCCTAAGATGTAACCTTGAGGATATATTATAAAAACATCCTTTTAATTGCAGTTACTCCTGAAGATGTCCCAAACTGGGGACGAAATATAGAGTTTGAGAACGAATTGACCTTCACTTCGCCCTACCAATAAATCTAGTTGAATAGCCTTGAAATTCATTTATACCTTTACGACTATTACTTCAATACAAATATTATATAGATATATATATATATATATATATATATATATATATATATATATACTATATATATATAAATATAATATATATATATCTGATTGCAATAAAAATGTTACTTAAGTAATATAAAGAAGAAGGTTCCTTCAAATGTCTCAAATTCACAAATATTCAATTTTGCAGCGAGCTTTTCAGATTAAATGCAGAATTGCCATCTCGCTAATGTTTAAAAAAATTGAGTTAAACCACAATAAATTTCAGTAGGCCTCAGAAATTTCCTCTAAAAAATTCGAAAATTTTTAATTATTTTCCTCTACCACTGGGCGGTCACCTCTGAATTCAATAAATTGTGTCCCCTGAAAAAATTGCTATAATCGCCATAGTGTAAGGGTGTTTCTAGATCAGCAAGCTCTAAGAATAGTTTGCGTATGGAGCACTTCTATGCAGATGGTCGCACTTCGTTGAACTTTCTCGAAAAATAAGACTCTTCATACAACTCATTGATGAAAGTAGTTTTAAAATACCTCAAGGAAGAGAAAAACCTCAAATGCCAGAGCGATTCATTTTATTCCACTCAGATTTTCAGTCACGAAATGAATCTATTTGTCAGGATCGCGCATTTTAGACGCTACTTATATCAGTGCTAGGCTATAATTTCAGTTAACTCTTCATAAAGAGCGAGTTCACATTTTTGCAAACCCATAATTATAGAAATCAACTCGAGTGATGAGAAGTCTGCAGATCCCACAGAAGAAGCTAGTTCTAATTATTGAAAGGTGCAGGAGAAGCGCTTTCCGGAGGAGTCAGAGGAATTGAGTCACAGATTTTCAACACAATAAAATTTAAACTCTTGAATGTTCAAGAACTACTTGTGCATTTGGAAAAATCGAAAAAATTTCTTTAAACATCCTTATGGAGAGAATGTCAAATATTGAAATAACAAAAAAGAAATATTAATCAGAAATTCTGTCCAAAATACAAGGACCATCATTCCAATTATAGAAGTTTCCGACGAATCTCAAATAAACATTCGAAATTCAGAATGAATTATGCGACCGACATCTATTTTCGGCGGCGAAATAAATGGAGGTTCTTGATTGTATCCAATTTAATTTTTTAATTTGCCACCAGAATCTTGATTAGTTCAAGTCCGAGATGTTCTGATTTCAGATTCCATTCATCTTCTTGTTTACATCATCAGAATCCCTCGATTTGAAGGAAAAATTTGACTGGAGTGATTCACAGTACATTGTGTCCCATTTTGGTTGAGACTGCACTGTATGTCAGCTTTTTATTATGGAAGAAGAAGACATACGATGTGCGTGCTTCTGAATCATTATTCGTGAAACTCTCAAATCCACAAACAGAAATATTCGAACTACTTTTGTCGCTGAAATACAGGGTGGAAACGAAAAAGTTCACTTTCGTTGATGTTATTATTTCTCAGGCCCTTAATTCATTTTGAAGGAATTGTGTTCAATGAGTTAATAGGACCTGAATGAATTAAAACGAGTGAGCTCATGGAACCATTCGAAACGTAATGAACAAAAAACCTTTCGAAAACTACCATTCGGGAAATAAGAAAGCTGATTTAGAATGGAACACAATATAAACGGAGGTATTCTGCTTTTCTCTGTAAGTTATGAATCTGTAGCTCACGATTGCTCTGTATGTGGTCAACTTACACATTTACAGATTAGTTAATTATGAAAATCTGAAAGTTTTTCTGTTGCTCTCTTATTAAAAGTGTCAATTTTGAAATACTTCGTAATGAGATCATAGAATAGAATTTATTCTTGTTTAAAATTGAATCTCAAGTATTGATTATTGTATATATCCATGTTCAATTTGTGTTCGTTTTAACAAAAAAAAAGAAAACTACAACCGAAGTGCCAAAATAAAACACAAAAATGGTTGAGTAAAAAAAATTTTTTTTTATTCTGCGACAACAACAAACTATTCATCATAACCTCACAATCAGAGATTATAGAGTCAGAAACATGGAAAACGCCCTTACATCTCTGGTACAAAACTCCAACTACGATTTTTGCCTAATTTCTTACTTTTGACACCCAGGGGGTGCTGAAAAGATTATTCAGTAGGGAAAAATATTTCAATAGGAGTGAAATTCGAATTTTATTCCCCATGAATTTCGATTAAATTGAGGTCGATTTTTTTAGAAACATCCTGATCGACAAAACAAAAGCAGGGCTACGCTTTTTGATCAATAATGGATGGACTTCTTGGGCATAGCGACGATTACGGGGTATATGTAGGATTGTCCGTACCCTCAGTCGTCGAGAATCTGAAAATCGTCCATATTTGGATTCACCAGTGAAAAGGACACAATTTATATGTTGCCTGCCCATTCCAGTCTTCGACCCATATTGTTACGTGTTAAACGGTATTAATGGAACTCCTCTTAATGGACTAGAATTAACCTCTCTCAAAGGTCGTCTGATGGTTCCTATGAGAACTTGGACCCCATCTGCATTTTGAAGAGTATTACGTAGCATTCTACAGGTAGATGTAGGCTTTCTTCTCGCCGGAGCGGTGTTGTTTTTCGTCGCCCACCAAGCCTTGGTCTTTCCTATATGAAACCTGTCTTCCTAATGTCGACATAATACTTGGAGCCTTTCACGACAACAACCTGACTTAGGATACCCTGTAACATTCTGATAGCCCTATTAGCCTCAGCACTTGTTAATATAGGTCTCGGCATTTTCCTCGGTTATTGAAGTAAGATTAAAGTATTCAAGCAATAATTGTTTTCATCGATTGAATACTTTCAATTCATGAGAAGAAACTATTTCGTGGACTGAATCAAATAAGGTTTCAATTGAATTACATTTTCTAGCAATGGGGAGAAATCTAACTCTTCAATGAAAGATTGATATTGATAATCATTTATTGTTTGAATGCACTATGAAAGTTTCCATTCTGCCATTTCGTCATCATAAGGATATTTGCTTGCTGTGTGTTATTTTTGTCATTTATTTCCGATTCGCATGCCTCTTTTCTAAATTCTTGCCCTCGTCACATCGCTTCAAGTTAAACTCTAACGTCTAACGACGTTTTCCTTCCTTTCCTTTTGCATCAACTGATTGTAGTACAGATTTGGTCCTGAACGTCCGGGACGCCTCGCCTCATTTGATGTAGTACACTGGTGAAGAGACACTTAGAAACTCAATTTTAAAACGTGCACAACTCAACACTAGGTCAGGCGGCCACCATAAATGTGAGAAAAAAAATGATGTGAAATTAATTCATTAAACGTAAGAATTTGTGTGATGTTATTGAATATTATTTCGAACAAAAAACTGACAGTTATCTATTTAAAGGGGGCCAACAAAACAAGAACAGAACAATTGCTCTCCCTCGAATTGAACGAGCATTTATTAAATAAAATTAAGTTAATTCAATCATAAGTTCTCGAATTCTTCCTCCAACTTTTCTGATTCATCGATATCAAGAATCATGAATTGACTGAACATTGAAGTTTGTGTCGTTGTATTTAATATTATTTTTACATGAAAAAGTCATAAAAATTTATCAGACACTCTTTTAGATTATTTTCAATATGGTAATATAGATTACTTTCGGTTGATTTGATTATGAAATTGTAGTTTCAGTTATTCAAGTAATCCTATAAACTGATGTTAAAAAATAGCTAATGCTTTGGAATACACAAATCGGGAAAACAAAGTTGGGAAACATCACAGGTTTCTATAGTAAATTCGAACAGAACCATATTCTAGTGGAACAGTGGCAGAATCAAAACCTCATAGGGAAGTGATAACGAATGAACGTCTGGACCAACAGATTCAGTTGGGTGGGATTTAGAGCACAACCTATATAGTAGTCGAAGTTTTGAATCGAATTAGTAATTTTCCAAACATGTTATGGGTGATTTCATATCTATATTTCCTTTGATATATGCTTGGTTACTTATACCATCTACACAGCTCAAATCATTATCGCAACCGATGTCCATTCTATTAAATCAAATGCGATGGTTCCGATGAGATATCCATAAGGATGCTGCAATTAGCTAACCCGGTCGTGGACAAATATCTAACACACATTATCAATGTGTGTATTGAAGATAGTTCCTTTCCAGAAAATTGGAAATGTGCTATTGGTTGCCCTCTACCAAAGATTAGTAATCCCTCTAGTTTTTCCGACATTAGAATTATAAGCATTCTTCCTGAAATTTCTAAAATATTAGAGAAATTCCTTTACAAGCAGCTTTATAAATATGTTATTCGTAATAAAATTATTCCTGATAACCAAACCGGTTTTCGAAAAAATCTTAGTACTGCTTCAGCTTTGTCTTGTGTTACTGATGATCGTTAGTGCCTTGGATAATCGTTCCGTTTTACTGGAACCTTGGAAAATTCGTGAAAATATGAATGAAATTACGTTTTTCCGGAAACTAGAAGGTTTATCGAAAAAGTTTCAAACAAAAGATGTAGAGCGGAAAATTTTACTACACTTGATGGCTTTTTGCATTCTCGTGGTGTTTATATCGACTAATTAGAGGTGCATTTATGTAATGGCGTTCTCAGTTGCTAACTTCATAGCGTTCGCATAGCCGAAGACCGAGCCGAAGACGCTCCAAGAGAGCTTGTGGTTTTGCAGAGGGTTTTATTATTACCTTTTATGATGTATATGTTTATGAACTGCAGAGAGAAATGCCAGCACCCTTACCCAATTCTATGCAAGTTCAAGAATGAATACAAATCTGCACGAAAACTGCACTTATATTTGTTTCTCTTGTGATTTTGCACCTATTTTTTTTTTTAATCGGATGTTACCGGGTAACCAGATGTTACCATTCCATGCAAGAATATAAAATTTCATCGAAATATCTGTCATTTGGAATTTTGGAAAATAAAGAAAATTGTTGACGGCACACCCTCAAGAATTTTTAGAAATATAATTCACAATGTACAAGACTCATACAAGTTCTACAATCACGGACGTTGATTTCAAGAAGCTCATTGAACGAGATGAAATTTTTTTCTAATTTTCATCAAGCTTAACACTGTAATAAATGAAAAATAGTAATTTCTGGGAAAATTCAGAAGAAATGTTCTGCTCTGAACTGAGCAGTTTTAACTTAAAGTTCTGTATTCAAGATTCAAAGGACGACATGCGAAGCGAAAGTTGACAGTAACAAAAATGAATCGATTTTTGCATAAAAACCTTAAGCAAAGGGTATAAATATTTCAACGGATTGATTGAAAAAAGGTCGGATAATGATTTCGATGTGAGAATATCGCTAACTTTGTAGAAGTTTCAGTTGTTTAACTCCTTGATAATGTAATGTATTTTTATATTTGAAGGAATTCAATCTCCTCCTGAATTGACTGAAAAGGTCATTATTCCTGTAGCACCGATAAAGATTAACATTCTACATTACTACAGAAAATATGCTACTCAACGTTACCTTAATTGAATATACCTATTGTTATATATATACCTTATCATTTTCTTCGACAGTATTTTTATTTTTGTTTGGCTCCTAGTCCTTCATGTTAGATCTGAATATTATATAATGCTACTTGCAGTATCATAAGAACGATGTGAAAATGAGATAATTTCGATATGCGATTTCGTCAATAATCTCACTTTAATTTTATGAATTGACATTTTGATAACCGGAAAACCTTCAAATCTAAGCATGATCAAAGAGACTTATTTCGAAATAGAAAGAGTCAGTGCTATATTTTGAGATCGAACTGAGTTCTATTCTGCGGACCTACACAATCAAAAGACGAATGGGGAATAATCCGAAAAAAATAAGCTTCGATTAGCTATTATAATGTTTGAAGTTCGCAATATTAATAATATTAATTTGAGAATATTCCAGAAAAGCGCTCAATGTGTTTTGACAAAATTTTTTCAAGTATGACAAAAAACAATCCTTCTCGTTCATTTACTCTTGTGAATATCAAACTTCGAAGAACTTTTAGAAAGCCAAAAAAGTTCTGAGTATTGCTCAGTTAGTTCATCGAAGTTTTTTGATCGATTTCGATCGAAAAATTAGTCGTTCGTCAAATGTTAGCTGTGGTTATTTAATGGTTAAACCAATAATTATTCGAGTTCCGAAAAATCGATCTTTGGACCATCCTTATGGAAGTTCCGAGTTTCTCTCGACGTATTGTACGAAATACAACAATGATTGTAAAAGCAAATCTATAATCGCTATGCTAAGTTTCATACTACAGTTCGAATGGGGGGTCGTTCTTCTATTTAGAGGAAAAATCGAACATGTCTCACTCAATTAACATTTCCAATTAAATTAATTTTACTTTCAACAGTAGTTCTGGGTAGCATTCGAGTAGAAAGCTTTACAAAATTTTCCATCAATGCTGATCGAAGAAAGAGAGTTTGAACAAAAATTCAATCCCTATTTCAAGGTTCGGTTCGCAATTCGCAAACTTTCACCTTTCGTTAAAAAAAACAGATAAATCACATACAGTCAAATTCAATGCACACAACACAAAACGCAAAATGCATCTACAAAATATACAATTTCACCAATTGTGAAAATGAATCATGCGAATCATTTCATAGTTCAATTTACACTTTCAATTTTGTACGATGGAAAACAGCGACGTATTTGGAGCTATTCGTTCTGTTAAAGAGTCGAGGATGAATGAAGGGTCATCGCGTATAAATTGCCTGAAGTACTCCCCTTTTATTTTTCGGAATTCTTATGGGTTCGCTTCAACTGAACAAACGCTCGTTCAATCCTGGAGATAGAATGCGAATTCTTCCCCTTCGTTGATCAAAGAGTTGAACAATAGCATTAGGGAATAAACTCAATTTCACTCGAGTGAAGTTAATTGGTAGGTAATGCTGCTGATGGCTGTAGAGTGAGAACCAGCGCTTGCTGGAAATACATTATCGTATGAAAACTGATATTTTCTAGTTGCATTTTCAGTAGTTATAACACCGAAGATAATTGAAAAATACCATCATCTTGAAATGATTGAGCAGTTTCTGATTCAACCAAATGATTTGAGAAATGAAACAAAAGACATTGATATAGCACAAGAATTTGACGATAATGAGGCATTTTTTATATTTTTTCAGAATAAAAGTGAGGTGAAATGAATTTAGGTCAGCATTTTCAACTTATGCTTATTTCAGTACAATAACTGACCGATCGATTCAAACTGAGGTATAGAACCCAATGTTTTATGAACAGGAACTCAGTGACATAATTATGAATTGTACAATTGTGAGTACCTTTAAGGGCTGAAATCAAGTGGATAGTTGCTATTCAAGGCTTGTGGTGCACTTATATTAGATTTTACTAACGGACTGGCAGTGGCACGAAAAGAGAGTTTTGTTGCCATGGCGGCTCGTCACATTGTGAGATGTTGGGGCATGCCAGAACAAAATCTCACTGGGTATGAAAAATTTTACAACTAATAATTGAAGTTTTCGAATCCAAGACGAATCTTTATTGTAATATGGCTGATATTTGAAAGTTGGGGATGAGTTTTCACAAGATATAATACAAAGCTCTGGTGTTCCTCAAGGTAGCATACTGGGGCCATTGCTGTTTCTGATATTTGTTAATGACCTTCCTGCCTGTTTGCGTTTCGCATTGGCATTGTTGTTTGCGGATGATTTCAAGTTGTCCAGGAGGATTTTGAGTCTACTTGACTGCTATCTGTTGCAGGAAGACTTGAATGGAGTGGTACAATGGTTCAAAATTAATAAAATGTCTCTCAACATAAAGAAGTGTCATGTTGTCACCTACACTCGAAGATCCAACCCGATATCATTCAGTTATAGAATCGAGTCGGAAATTATCGAACGCAAATCAGAAATTAAGGATTTGGGTGTAATCTTTCAAAACAATCTGAAATTTAACACCCATTTTGAATTCATCACCAACAAAGCTTAAAAGTTACTAGGTTTAGTTCTTAGAAATAGCAAAGATTTCGATTGTAACACCACTATCCTTCTATATAAAACCCTTGTAAGACCACACCTTGATTATGCTTCAGTGGTTTGGATGCCATTAACCATAAGTCATATTGACATGATTGAGAAAGTTCAGAAAAGATTTCTTCGCTATTTATACCTGAAAAAATACAATGAGTATCCTTTCATGAAGTCGTATATTTCAATGTTGGAAGATTTCGATATGTGCACATTGGTTAATAGACGCAAGTGCAACGCAGTTCTTTTCATGTTCAAGATTTTAAATAATTTAACATTTCAAGATTGTAATTTTATTGATCTTGTCAAATTTAAAGTACCTAATTTATATCTGAGGTTTAGAAGTAGGGAAACTTTTCATGTATCACCAGGTAGTTTATCTCCTATTGATAAAATGATGCTTGTATGCAATGAGTTGATTGAGAAATTTGACTTAGATCTATTCAATACTAGTTTGGGAAATGTGAGAAGATTGTTCTCCTAGGTTAAGTAGTTGATAGTGGTTTTGTGTTGTTCTGCATATGTAATTACCTTCTTGGGTGTATGTGTGGAAATAAAATAAAATAAAATAAAATAAAATAAAAATATTGATGATTTTCTCTCACAGAGATAATGATGCGGAATCCTACTGATGATGGGAATCCGACTACAGTCACATTGAAAATTACTAACTTGTTTACTACTATAATTTATATGCAGATTTATAGGCTCAGTTTTCGAATGTATATATGCAAATGCTGTAGAAAGTTTCAATCAGTTGAGTTACATATGAGAGATCAATTTCAGAACCAAAATGTATTAACAATCTTCCACTAACTGATGTCTCGAAGGAAAATGTTAACCCTTCATGTCGGTGTCCCTAGGGAGAGGTGAATTGTTTGACTCAGCTTTTTCCAGATTTAGGACTTCAATGTTTAAAGTTACACAAGTCAAACACAAACCATATATGTTAATCCCATTCTTATGGTAGTTGCATAAAGCAATTCCAATTTTTGCTTTTAAATATTTCAGTTCCTCAGCATCCTTCCTCTAAGGTATAATGTGCGGATTGGAAAATGAGATATATTAATCTACGAAATTTCAGGTTTTGATCACCAGAGTGGTAAGTTAATGACAATGAACCAAACAAATTATGGAAAAGAGTGAATTTCATAATCCATATTTTCTTGATTTTTATATTTTCCATAGGTAACGTACAAGCATGCAAATTTTTTCTCTTTGACAGCTCACTATTATCATTGTAATGGGCGCTTTCAGAATCAAAACATATTGGAATAAAAAAAAACATGACTACTATAACGGATGCTTCAGATTCTAATTAATGTGCTCTCATTTCTAAACTATCTCTCATAATGGAGACTCGAGGTTTTGAAGAAACAGAGGTGAGTCGAAACAGCACCGATTTTCTGAAATTTGAAATCTTTAGCAAGATAAAATATATATCATCTCACATTTTATCCACGCGCAACGAGCGGTTGAGACGTTCTGGAAACCACGTTTCAGAAATCGTGAAAAATTTATTCTTTACGATTTTTCCAGTAACATCCACTCTAATAATTAGTTTGAAATACAATCGAAAGCTCATTTATTCAGGATTCAATTCATCATATCATTATTCACGGGTGTTTTTCTGCACAATTGGTTTTGAATTGCGAAAATAAAGCAATATTGACTCGAATATTGACGATGAAGGAATTTGAAACGATGTTCCAATTCACCTCGTCTGATTTCTGGTTATTTTTCGTTCATTTCATTTCAGCATGCTTACTGATTATAAAATGAAGCGATGACATTGAAACCGTTGACAACAGAACTGTCTTTGCATTGTTGCTTGCCGTTACAATATCAATCAAAGTTCAGTGTCTAGAATGCACAACTTGGGCTGCTGAAGCTTGTACAACTAATCTTTTCTTTTTTATTCTTTCTCATATATTTGTTTCTATGATGATGATTTTTTCAAATACATAAGAAACTAAACCTCATAAAAATTTCAAGACTGATTAGAGTGAGAGTAATTTTTCTGGAGGTTTTTTTGGACTTTCCCCACCAGTTTCTGAAACGAAAAACTGTTAACTGAAAAATCAAAAATTCTTACGGTTCCGTGAAATTTTTTTGAAAGCATTCGGCCTCTGACGAAATGGTTGCACAAGTTTCACGCAGGGGTCTCTTTTCATTTAAAATATTTCTTCTAACTGATTAGCGTTTCAAAGACTGTGAGATAAAACCGTAGAAAAATTTTCGGAAAAATGTAAAGATCTTCCATGAAATATTTCAGTTTTCAATGAGCTGAAATTGATTCCGACATTTGGGGTATCTACCCAGTATTTCTAAATGAACGAGAACTTGCCCATCTTTGTTCTCAGATTAGATCCGGGAGCCGGTATATTCATCATCTTGATGATTGTCTCTCTTTTTACTGCACAACAATCAGTTGGTTTCTATATGATAAATTCAGCCAGGAATTAATAAAATAAAATGGGACGATTTGCTGACGTATCATTCAGAAAATCTGAAGTTGACTTGTGAGAATGATTTAATTGGTTCATCATATTTATACAAGATTCTGAATCACCCAGAAAATATAAAAGCAAGACGTTATCACGGATCTCTTTATTTGTGTACTCGGGAGAAGTGGCGAAATCGGATAGGTCCCTCCCACCATATTTCATTTGAACTATCAAATTCACCACTCTCCCCAATATTTCATCGAATTAAACGAACCTTCTATAAACAGGATTTTGCACTCCAACCGGATACGAAGTTATCAGAGAGATAAAAGTAAAACCTTTTTTTCATTCTCAAGAAGGACAATCTTTCACGATAAAGGTCTTGATTCAATTTACAGGAAGTTTATTGATCTTACCTAATCGCTTTTTGCAATAAAACTACTAAGGAAAAGAACTCGTGTAACTAGGATAACTCAGATGAAATGAAATAGCAGATTATTGACTCTCCAAGTACCTACATAAAATTTTGATATTCCTCAGTCGGTTCTTCTGTTGATTTAATATTTATGAACAGGGACTACAATTTCGCCAGCCTCACTGGCAGAGAGACACTAAATTATATCAAATACTATGAATTTTAGCAGGAATGTTTTAATCAGAAAGTTTCAGTTTTCGAGGTATACAGAAAAAACATATAGACTCAGATGACAATAATTCTTGAACAGAGTTTAGTATGCTGTTCTTGGTATAATAAGGTGTGCTCTCTTATGTAAATACAGGGTGTACCAAGTTTGATGACCAATTATGCCTGGAAAACTGAACCTATTTGAAAATATTTATTTGAAATCTGAAAATTAGGAGTATGATATTATTTGACATTATCTACCGAACCAAAATATTATTGAAGCCTGACCACTTTCAGTTATACAGGGAATGAAAAAAATTCAAAAACTTTTTTCTCTATATTACTGCTTTCGATTTGATAGAGTATCCAATTCTGGAAACATCCGTATTCAAATCTTTGCATTCGTGATCATACTTTTCAAAATACCGAGAGAAAACTGATGGAAAAAGGAGATAAGAGTATTGGTATTGTATGTTTCCTAATCTAGATATCTTCAGCATAAACCGTTCTCACATTTTTGAAGTCGAAGACTCTGGAAATATTGTATATCTTTTGAATCTTGGAAAACTCGTCACAGGGTGTTCCAAATGTTGGGTCAAAAATTGGAATAATGATTGGCCCTCAACTTTCGTTTTTCAAATAAGAACCCTATTTTTTTATGATTATGTTGGATTGTGCGGAGAAAAATGATGATAATGTTCTGACATGTTAATTCTCCTAAAATTAATAATTTTTTAGTTATTCAGGATTTTCTTATTTCATGACGTACATAGCGTCAAATTCATAAAATATGTTTAATATCAACAAAGATCTTGGACATAGAAGAGAAATGACAATAACTCACTAGTGACACACCTACTTTCTGAATGAATAATTTATTATTGTTGATATGAAACAGACTTCATGAATTTGACGCTACGTTCGATATAAAATCAGAAAATCCTAAATAACCCGAGAAATATCAATTTTAGGAGCATCAAAATGTTACAACATTATCACAAATTTTTCTTCGCAGAATTCTACGCAATCATGAAATAAATTAGGTCCTAATGCGAAGAAAAAAGTTATGAGCAAATCTTGATCCCAATTTTCGGAACACCCCGGATCGAATTCTTCAAAATTCTTGACCTTGTACTCAAGATATTTAAGAAAGGAATAACAAACATGATACCGCATATTCTTATCCCTTTTATCTTCAGTATTTTCTCGATTTCTTGGAAAGTATTTCGACGAGTGCATCGATTTGAGTACGAATATATTCATAATTGCGTACTCTATCAAGTTCTATAAAAAATATTTTTTGAAACTTTTTTTTCCCTGTATAATCGAAAGTTATCAGGCTGCAAGAATATTACAGCTCGGTGGATAATGTCAAACAATAACATATTCCCAATTTTCAGATTTCGAATAGGTCCAGTTCTCTAGAAACGCCTAGTAGAACTTGATACACCATGTATATTCGTAGACTGCTCAATATCTAAGAATCCGATATTGTTTTTTTTATCATCCAAAGTGATGATCTAACACCAAAAGTCCTTATCTCATATTCAGTAAACATAGAAAGTGGAATCTCATAAATTGTTTCTATTCGAGAGGGGCCAGATATAAACCAGAAGGGAAGGTTCCAATATGGAAATTTCACAGGAATATTTACGCCGAAGTCGAATTCCTTTATGGGTATTGTGGAGATGTGAAACCATTATCGGTTGAAAGGTTGAAACGTTCCAAATGGAAGCTCGAAAATACGATCATGAAAACACGCTATTCATCATCGGAAAATATTTCCATTTTTTATGAAGAAGCAGGAAAAAGCTAATGCTGTATATGTAATATGTATTGGGAGGAAAAGGTCCTGACTCAAACGTCAATACAGGAAAAAATAGATACTTGCTTAGTGGATATTAAAGAATTTATGAAAATTTTCTCGGATTTATTCGTGAATTATTCTGATGAAGATGAAAACTGAGCCATACGTCGAAATAACTTGCCTCACAGGTTGAGTAAACCATCACTTATAGAACACAGCAAATACAAATGACTACCATCAATATCAGAATTGTAGAATATTACAATTATTCTTCGCTTAATGAGATTGGGTGAGTGCTGCTGAAGTTAACAAGATTGTAGTCAATTTGCTAACCCTTAAATTTTCTTCATATAACAAAAACTGTTTATACCAACATGAACAGTATAATTTAATCACCACCATGTACAGGAAAATAAACACGTGAACTTTTCAACACCAAAGAACGTCAATTCAGTACAAAAATTTACCGAATGAACAACTGAACCTAGTTATCAGATAGGCAGTGTTACTATTTGGAACTGATTTTTCATAAAGTTACTACAACTAGTTACCTACTCTCTCTAGAATGGCATGGCATTTATTGATCCCCAAGGAGAAATAGTAATACGGTATGAAAATCGGGAACTATAACATAACGTTGCTACTTTTTGTTTTCATTTACCACAGTTTATATCCATCTGATTTCACCGGCAGCTCTTTCAATAAAATATATTATCTGAATTGAAAAGTTTCTATGAAAATATAGGTCAATAACTACTTTTGAAGAACACATTAACGGAACAGAACAGAACATTTCGTTTTGTTAACTCGTATCAACTATTTCCGTTTACATTGTTGAATGACAATTCAGATTTTTTCTGAGTTTTCATACCCTTTCATTGATCAGGAACACTAAACTGCCTTAAGACTGCTGTGATAAACTCGTAGACTTTTACCTCTGAACAAACACACAATACAAATAATTTCTGATCCAATATTTCCTAATGATTAATTCAGGTATGAATTTGTTGAATATGCATGAACAATAAATAAAATGTTGAATAACATCATTGTTCTCACTTTCCTTTTCCGAATGTATTAGATTCTGATGTAATTTATGATGATCAATGATAATAGTATTTTCTCGAACAATTTGCAGAATGAGCTTTTATTCCAACTTGAATGTGAATTTTCAAGACAAGTTTTCGAAAGCACTAGTGTTGGAATTGCCTTCTGCAACGAGTACAGACGGTAATTATTATATTTCAATACCCCCAAAATTCAAATGAAAATTTTTCATAGTATCTTGGGAGTTTGTGTGACTTACGAAATGTTACAGATAACGTAATTTGAATTGATTTGATTTGATAATCGATAGGATCTTAGGTCAGTACTGACAACCACAAAATGCAAAATATTACTGAAAACAATGGTGTAATGAGATTATTACAGCAAGACTTTTGTTATTGTAATGAACTTATAACGATTTATGATGAAAGTCCCGAATTTACTTCGACAATGAATATAATGAACAAGGGCATTTCGCTGGAATGAGTAGTAGATTCAAAATTCCGTCTTACCTTTTAATTTATTCGAAATTCCTGTCGTTTGATCACTAACCTTACCATTAATAAGGCGGACGTATGTGTTTCCTTAGATTGATGAACAGTTCTAATTTCCTGTATAGTAGTATTCGGTGACTCTCATGCCTTATCCGATTTTGACGAACAAAAATCGAAACACACATGAAAGTCAACTCACACTTAGACAACAAAAACATCATTGTCCGATAAAAATGTTCAGATTCGTCGAACTGACCAATAGCCTTTTTTTTCGAGAGTTTAAAAACATTTTTTTTAAATTCTTCGGAAAGAGAAAATTCATTAATCTTTCTGAGCACTCTAACAAGAAGGTCAGCCAGGGTATATTCCGGATATTTTAATACGCGAGGAATCATCACGAATTTATATGGGGTTACGGGAATACGAATGGAATACATTTCCCTCGGAAAAGGTCAACAGTGTTCCTCCACTGGAATCATCAAGAATAACGTGGCAACGTTAATAAAGTCACTGTGATAATTCAGAAATTTCCATTAATTGGACATCAAGAGTGGTCCTTATTCGCAATACCATGCTGCATATCCCGCAAACAAATAATTACGTTAAATTCATGGCCGGCTCTAATTCAGGGGATAACCGTGCGATAACAACTAATGAGTTCGGATCGTAATGGTGAACTTTCAACAGATGAGCCATAAATTTGTTTAAATAGGTAAGTACGAATATCGCGGTTTACCAGTACGTCCAAAAATTGTTTTACAGCTTGCGTATAATACGTTTATAGGATAAACCCATTAATACCTGTATTGATTATCATTTACTCAAAAGATGTTTTCAGTTAGTTTGAATAGGTGGTAAATTTATGCGAGCAAGGAGAGGCAAGGATGTGTGGTGTTGGGTTTCATTGAGGTTGAACAGATCAGAACTCAGAACTGGTTAGTCATCACGTTGTCGTGGTGTGCGAGCTTAGGTTGTTCGGATGAATCTTGAGAATCATGATCTCAGGACAAAAAACGGAAATAAGAATGACGAGACAACCTTTCCCTGAGTGTCTACATGGGATAAGAGTTCCAAAAAATCCGAAGGCACCAAAAAAATGAATAAATGCTTCGAGTGGTGAGCTCATGAGTGAACGGTGCTCTAGTCACTAGTGACTATTGCTCTATTGGCCCTCGAGTCCTCAGACATGGTATAGACTCCAATATACTTTGAGGACCACATGCAAGCTAGGACAGCTAGAACAAACATGATCAATATGGCTGACTTTGTCTTTTCCCTAAGACTTAAACAGCCCAGAGGCGGGACTCAATCTGAATCTTTGTATTCTGCTGATAATAATAATAATAATAAGAATCCTTATCAATCTCTTATGACATATACAGAATGTATGGGGAGGTCCAATTAAAAATAACGATTTCAAGGAATACAAATATTATCCTCAAAATATTCTTTCAGATTGTACCTTATACTCTTATTTTAACAAATTTTGTCTTACGATTATTTTGAATTTATTTAGGCTTTATCCTAAATGAGATCGCGGGACTCATATAAAATCGTGGTATTTTCAAAATGACTTGGCAGAATTCATCATGATACACATAATTTGAAGAAACGAAAAGAGTGAATGAACTGTTTAAGGGAATGCGCAAAAAAAATTTCGAGAAGGTTCATCTCAAACCCAGACTTCATATAGTGACGTCGCTGAGTTACAATAGTCAGAAAGAAGTGGCATTCGCTATGCTGATCGCTCTCACTATCGTACTATCGGCTTGACCTTTGTTTTTTCTAAGGTCGGTAACCAGGAGGTTTGTAGAAAACGGATATCTTCTTTACGATTCAGGTTATTTTTGTCATGTTATTTTTGTGTTTATGAATTTCAATGGCTTTCATGTTCAACCTGGGATAGTCACTTTTGATATTGGAAGAAATCTATATTATGTTCATCTGTCAGAGCATGTTCCAATAGTACGGATTTTTCCATCTGATTCAGTTCACAGCATCATTGGTGTTACTTAATTCTTATATTGAGACTTCGCTTTATTGTGCCAATATAGAATTTGCCGAAGGCACAAGGTATCCTGTAAATACCGGCCTGTGAAGAGAGTCGACTTTGTCTTTGGCAGTTCTCATCATTTTCCCAAGTTTTTGTGTCGGCTTATAAACGGTCTCGACTGAATCAGACGAAAACATCCGCACTAGCGGAACATGCTGTGACAGATGGACATAATATAGATTTCTCAAAAGCAGAGATTACTTTCAATATCTAAAGTTACTATCCCAGGCTGAATATGAAAGCCATTGAAATTTATAAACACAAGAACACCATGAAATTGGGTTCTTCGAATTTACTCAAGTTGGTAGAACCTGCCTTATGGGCCTAATTCCTTGCATACACTTTATAGGCAAAAAATTCATAGTTTCTAAGAAACAAATAGAAATTGTGATTGTGTAGTGGTAGAACATTTAGCATTGATATTGGTCTGGTTTTCCACAAAAGGAATTGAAATAATTCCCCAAGGATTATATTCAAAATTGAAGAATTTAAATGTAAGAGAAGCGCATTTTTTTAATGTAATTAAAAGCGTCTGGGAGGAATTACGGCCCACGGAAACAGTCTGGCAATAAAAAATATTTATTTTTCATAATATTCTGCGTGATATATATGAGAACCAGAGCTTCGAATTCAACAAAATGCTGAATCTGGCCATTTCGCAACAATGTTTCTAACTATGATTTTTTTATTGGAATTCAAAGCGTCAGGGAGGAATTACGGCCCACGGAAATGGTCTGGCAATATGAAATTTTCAATTTTTTTTAATATTCTGCTTGACATATATGACAATAAGTGAAATATTCATTTATTCTTAATATTTTGCGTTACATAAATAAAAATCAGTGCTTCGAATTCAACAAAGTGATGAATCTGGCGATTTCGCAACAACGTTTCTAACTGTGATTTTTTTATTGAAATTCAAAGCGTCTGGGAAAAAATCACAGCTAGAAGTATTGTTGCGAAATGGCCAGATTCAGCACTTTTGTTGAATTCGAAGCACTGATTTTTATATATGAAACGCAAAATATTAAAAATAAATAAATATTCCATATTGCCAGACCATTTCCGTGGGACCTAATCCCTCCCAGACGCTTTGAATTTCAATTAAAAAAAAATCACAGTTAGAAACATTGTTGCGAGAGGGCCAGATTCAGCACATTTGGTTAATTCGAAGCATTGATTCTTGATTCTTTAATGAAAAAAAAATCACAGTTAGAAACATTGTTGCGAAATAGCCAGATTCAGCTATTTTGTTAAATTCGAAGCACTAATTTTCATATATGTAACGCAAAATATTTAAAATAGATAAATATTTCATATTGCCAGACAGTTTTCGTGAGCCGTAATTCTTCCCAGACGCTCTAATTTTCTTTGAAAAAGAAAAACTTTTCTACAGTCGAAGTCTTCAGGGGATCATCTTGCTTGATAATTTTTTTGGAGAGCCAGACCAATCCCAAGGGCCAAAAATTCTGCCAGACACAATCAGAATTGTGTTCGGTCCCTAGAAACTATTAATTTTTTTGCCTACAAAGTGTATGTTTTCAACGTAAAATTATGGTAATGACAATTTATTATTACAATTATATTAGAAATCAAAAAATATAATCTTTTTCATCCTAATTTTAATCTTCATTGTCAGTGCTTCGAATTCAACAGAAGCACTGAATCTGGCCATTTCAAAACAATGTTTCTAACAGTGATTTTTTCAAATTTGAAGCGTCTGGGAGGAATAACGACCCACGGAAATGATTTGGCAATATGAAATTTTTATTTTTATAATATTCTGCTTGACATATATGAGAATCAGTGCTTATAATTGAAAAAAATCTGACCCTTTCGCAACAATGTTTCTAAGTTTTCTTTTCCTTATTGAAACTTAAAGCTTCTGGGAGTAACTAAGAAAGAAAAGCGGTCCTAGGATCGATTCCGGAGGCACACCACAATCAACACTCAACAAATCAGACAAATCACCATCGCGATCGACACACTCTAATTTATTAGATAAGTACGAACCGATAAGGGCAACTGATCTATCTTGTATTTCTGTAATTGTGATTTATAAAGAAGAAGTTCCCTGGAGACACAAGCTCTACTCGAGTCACAAAAGAGTCCACCTATATATAACACCCTGGAGTGCGCTGTCACCACTTAAAACCGTGTCGTTGACCCCCCACTACTGTACGGCAAAAACGTGGTTATTACACCAATGATAGCTCAGCAAGCGAAGTCTATTTCCTACATCAATGATAATAATAATGTCCTCTTGCTCGAAAGGGTAATTTTTCCAGAATTCAATTCTGTCTGCACGCCATTAATTTAAAATTTTTCTAAATAATGATAATGCCTTTATTTTCATAATTATAATTCAACTACAGGAAATAATCATAATTTCGTGATTAGCTAGTAGAGTCCAGTTATGCTCATGAATACGGGGCTCTACTCAACCCGAAAGAAAAATAAAAAAGATTCGCTCTGACTTGTCCCTTTTTCTTAATTTTTTAAGAGGTATTTTGCTTCCACATTTGGAGTATGGTTAAATAGAAAAATTAATATTATCAGATACTTTCCCAACAATGGACTTTAATTCAAAACCGATCTAACTCCCTCAGAATGCAGTGTAAAAATTTTTTTTTGTACTTTTTTTTATTTTCGATGAAACCTTAATATATCATCTAGTTCAGACGAATAGATATTTATTCATTTCATTTATCTCAAAACTTGTTATAGGTGACTTAGATCATTATTCCCGTGTGCACCTCAAATAATAATTCCATTGCAATTTCTTCTTTCGGTCGGCGTTTTCAAATGAATCGAATTGCCCTACAGTGGTAGGGATAGCGTAAATGTAAGCGTCACGCATTCTGTCACTGGTGTTGAAGGCGAGTCAGCACTCCAGGGTTTTATATTACTCAGTGATGAACCCTCACCATAAACCTATTAATCACCTTCATGAGCTCCGTGAAGGCAGATGTTGAGGAGAGGCCACCTCTGAAACCGAATTGAGAGCTGTTAAAAAGGTAGTTGTTGTCAAAATAAGAGGTTAACCGTAGCTCAATAATACTTCCAAGGACTTTCGCAAATATAGGTAAATAGTTTATAGGTCTAACCGAATACACTGAACCCTTTTTATGAACAGGGGCAACTCTTGCTACCTTAAGTATTTTCGGAAAGATGTTATTCTTTAAACATAAATTCATCAATTTCGTGAGCGGACCAATCTCATTTACCAAACTCTCGACTATCTTGATATTCAAACCATAAATGTCTCTGCTACTCTTATTCTTAAGTTTCTTAATAATATCTCTCACCGAAGCTTGGGATACAAAAGAGAATTTGAACTGAATAAAATTAAGTTTAGGCTCTTTGGAAGTACAATAGTTATTCACAAAATCTGCTGATGACTTTCCAGATGGTGGTATGTTAGCCATTATTTCTTCAGGTGCATCAATGAGAAAATTATTGAATTCATTTCAGGTTATGGTATTTTCACATGTAGTTTTACATTTCATCAAGTTGGTATTGTTTTTTACAACATTCCATACAGATTTTGGTCCGTATTTATTCATCATTATACCTACTGTTTTTTCGCAATCTTGATTTCACACCGATACTCTTTCTGATAATTTCTGAGAATTTTCTTCACATAGGGTGTCTCATAAGTTTTAACAATATCTCTATAAGAGTGTAATCTTTCTCGCATTTTCCTCAGATAGTCGGTGAACCAAGGTATGGGGAAGGTGCTAACAGAATGCTCATAGGATTTTTGGGGAAAAACTACATCTGTATAGTTTTTCAGAAAAGTTGTAAACATCTCAAATTTATTATCCGTACTAATCGGCCTCTAAAAAATCCCAACATATATTCCCCACCAAGAATTTCAAAGTATCAAAGCCAACTCTAGTAAGTGGCCTACATACAGTCAACTTACTATCCCTCTCAGATCCCAAGATACAGATATATTAAGTCTACACCCAAGTACTCTGAGAACCGCAGATCAATTACACACCGCTTAAATTCATCAACATTCGTAAAGATGTTATCCAGACATGCACTATATCTAGTAGCGGATGACACAATACCACGTAACCCATATGAGGAGAAAAGATCAATGATCGCCGATTTATTAACGCTATCTACAAGAAAATAAACATTAAAATCCCCCACAATGAAAATACGACAGTCACAACCATTTATTAATTCCATAATATTTGTAAATACATCAAGAAAAAGATCAAATTTACCAAGTGGAGGACGATAAAGAGCGATTATTATAGTTTTTAATTGAGTTGACTGGATCGCACCCATTTCAATCTCCATTTCCAGTGATTTCAGGTTTATATCATTCCTAGGTAATTTACAGCAGCCGCCACACCACCATCACTACGATACCTACGGAAAAGGAAGAAACAGTGGTATAATTATGCATACACATCCAATATTCACTCAGCAAAATGATATCATGATTTATAGATGAATCTTGTATTTGCTCTGTTTTATTACGAAGACACTGAACATTTATATGAAGAATCCCAAACATTGCAACAGAATGAGAGTTTAGTTCTTCAATCCCTTTTTTCTACTAACGAAAATTCAAACTGAAAGGTCTCATAATTGCAGCAGTTGGCCAAAAATCCTTTAACAAATTATAAATATCATCCTTTAGGGCACCTATGCTAAAGGCATATTTCTTAACGATAACATTTTCCGACGATTTCAAATCAGGTATGCTAAAATGGCTTCATCTGACGTATCGCCTGCAAGATATATCCACCGTTTTCAGGGTGCACCCATAATATTATCCTGCTTTGGAGCTTCAATTCCAGAAAAACCTGTCCCTTTTTGGTATTGTGTTTCCCAGTAACCACTTTCCATTCATTGCCTGCAGTCCAATTTGAAATTTCCCCATTTGTTTCATCGCGTATGATTTGTTTATGTTTATTCTGCATGTCATCTGGTTGCTTATCGCAATCCTTCTGAACAATGTCGTTTCACGTGTTGCCGCCTGTATGATCATTTCCTGATACTTTCTGTTTTAATTCTATCACATGTCACTTCGACTTATTGTATTGTCTGGAACAGTGTCAACTTCGTAGTTCTTGTCTATATTGTGTCTATTCATCTTCAACATTCTAATTAAATATTTTTGGGATGACATTATTATCTGTTGATTAGTGAGAGACCTCTCCATCTGAGCAATTAGTCGCTTTTGATATTCTCTTTCTAAATTTGCACATAGTAACTTGTAGGTTATATCGTCCTGCTTCACTTTCGTGATATCAGGTTGACTGATAGTATATATATATATATATATATATATATATATATTCTCATGAAAAAGAGAGCTAAAATAATACAATAAATGTAGAAACAAAAAATACCTGAGCTGAGGTAAAAAAGGACGGGGTATCATAACATTCTTCGTATGATACTATAGAATCATACGGTACTATCATCACTAATATCATACGATACTATACAGCCAGAGGAAAAAACCTCAGCCGAAAAAACCTACCTCCCCGTAAAAAAAATAACATAAAATATTAAATATCAGGAAAATCTTGAAAGACATCAGTGTGATCATCATCATGTTAACCGTCGAAGGGCTAGTGTAAACAGATTCTCGCAATTTTTAATCTGAAATGAAAGAAGACAAAAGCAAAAGAGAAACCGATTATTCAGAATAAATCAAATGCATTTTAGAAATGCAGGCTATTATCTTTATATGAATAAATGAAGTTTTGTTTTTTTAATGACTTTATGCCAGAAAAAATGAAATACTCCTTAACAAAAAGTAGTTTCATTCAAAGAAGCTTTCAGAAAGAATTTAACAAACAGAGTGTGTAAAAGATCAAGGGGATGAAATGAAAAAGCTAGAGGTATCATAGAGCAAGATAAAAGGAGAAGCAAGAAAATCATAATCAACGAATATCAATAAGCTGTCACATGAAGAACTCGCCAAAATCGAAGAGATTACAAAGATAACGAGAAAATCCACAAAAGCACTTTCATATTGGATTCAGCAGAGTATAACCCAGAAACAAACCTTAAAACTAGAGCGGTGTTTTGTGGAATATAAAGAATTCTATATGTCCTCTTGCGTGGTCATCTCTTGTCAAACAGGACATTCGGAATGACCATGAATAAGCGAGAATCCATGTTTATAGGGTCATAAAAAGGGGATTGGAGGATATGTCTGTCTAAGCTTAATGCTGTCTTCCGATCCCTATATTAGGTACGTGGCATATAAACGTCGGAAAGATTTCCTTCTTATTTTCAGGAATGTGATTATTTCATGATTATTTCCATATATAAATGCGGTAACAGAAATATTTATAAAATATTAACTCTTGATAAATTAATATATATTATGGTGTTTAAAACTATCAGTTGGCTCCTGTTTTCAGAACGAATCATATTTATATGTGATACTTGATACTGATGCGAATCCTTCTCCTCAGAATTTCCTAGATTAGCTCAATTTCACTTCTAGAAATTTTTAAAACTATAGATTGAAAGGTGTAGTATTCGGTTTCATGAAAACCTCAAGAAGATACCAATTCTTTTGCTTTTATTCATCATCGCCTTTATTTCACAAATCTATTTGACAAATTGCTAAACCTGTCGTCAGAGCTGTGCCAGAGCACCGTGCTTTGTGCTTATTAAAGCACTCGATGCTCTTTTGTACTCCCAAGCAGTTTTCAAAAGCAGTGTTTAGTGCTCAAGTTTGAGCACTTCGTCGAGGGGTTTAGTGCTCCCGAGCACTCCTATGTATTACTATTCACTAAGCCCTAGTATCATCTTGTCGTCCACGAACATAGGCGATTGAGTTCGACGCCTTGAAACTCAGGATCTAGTTGTGATGTTCAGTCTAGTGATAAACACCTCACATTTTTGTGTGACGTAAGGGCGCAGTCTGGTATGTTTATTGAAAGTGCTTCAAATTTTGTGAATATCTGTCTATAATTTTCAATACAGTTCGTTTCACAATTGGCTGTATTCGCAAAGAACATAACTTTCGACAGGAAAGTAATAGTATGGTCAAACCTTCACCATAATATTTAATTAATTAATATCCTTCTGAGATGAGAGTTCAGTCCGAGGTTTTGAGCAAATGATGATGAAAATTGACTAACTAGAGGTTTTTCAAATGTGGACGAAAAGTTAACTATTCGATAATAACAACATTATTTTACTTGTTTATGATCTGTGAAAGAAACTTTGATGAACTTGTTTATGTTTTTATTTACACCTAATTGTTATGTGCTGCGATGCCCTTATTCTTGTACATTTGTGATGGTTTCCTGGACGGAAAAATCCTGATGATGGTCTTCATGTAGACCGAAAGCGCTTGGTATTTTAAAATAATGAAAATTTCACACTGAAGTACTCATCGATTCATTCATTCGATAATATTTTTTTCTAGAGAATATATTAAAATAAATAGTCTCGAGTGTTTGATCGAGAGCTTCAAAGATGGAATAATCTACTTTTAAGTTTCCATCAATCTTTTTTCTGGGGTTTCAACGTAATTAGAAGCTGTTTTTTCAGAATATATATTTTGTACTGTGTGGGACTCTCCTGCAAAATTAACTTCTCATATTTATTTTGCAATCATTTCCTTTTGTCATTGTCAATCTGATCAGTCCAGTTGAACTCACCACGAAAGATGTACTACCGATTTCAATCGCATATTTGTCACTTGAAATAATACCGACATTATCTATTTTTATCATGTCATTCGAAAGATAATTTCATTTTGAACTTTTTTTTCGAATACAATTTTTGTCCATTTCTTACCGTCAGCGATCTGCAGCGTGTTTTATGTTGATTCTATTCCATTTAATTTTTTCTGTATTGTGGTAGTAAGGCTTGATTTGGAGACATAGATATGATTTTATGCCTTGAATTCAAGAAGGCAAGTTTTCTAAACAATCTGCCTCTTTAAATAAGATCAAATATGTGGATACAGCAAGATAGGGCTCCATGTCACAACGCTGCCATTGTGAAGAGATATTGAGATTAAGAATTTGAAAATGAATGGAACCTCATATTTTGTCCGAAGTGACTTATGATGAAATATGGAGATGATTCAACTTGTGTATGGATCATAATGGCTAGATGACCTAAATTTGATTATGTTCCGTAAAATGACGGAGGCTCTGTAACTATTTTTCTATTATTTCATTCATTAAATATTATATCTTATAATAAAAAACATTTTTTTTAATAACAAACGAAAAATTTCGAATCATATGTTCTATATACCGGCCATTATGATCCATACAAGTTATTTCATCACTTTGGTCAAAATATAAGGGTCCACTTGGGCACATGCGTTTCTTATCTTCAATTTCAAATAGTCCAAGTTATTAGAATCAGTTTGGTATACCATATATTCAAGGGGACCCCTCAGAAAGTAATCCATGAGCGTTAGGTCTGGCGATATCTGATGGGTCCATTGGTTTCAATCCATTTTTTTCCGAATTCTTGATCTAAATATCTCTTGAGAATGGCAGCGTGATGGCATGAAGCCCCATCTTGCTGTAGCCACGTATTTCATCTTATTTGAAGGAGCACATTGACCAGAAAACTAGCCTTCTTGAATTCGAATCACAAAATCACATCTATGTCTCTAAATAAAGGCATACTACCACAATACAGAAAAAAATAAATGGAATAGAATCAATATAAAACACGCTGCAGATCGCTCACGGTTAGAAATCGATAAAAATTATATTCGAAAAAAAATTCGCAATGAAATTATCTTTCGATTGACATGATAAAAAAGGTATGTCCCTGGAGAAAAAATTTTTGATAGCGCCGCGACGCCTGGCGTCTTTATTTATTCCGCAGATTTTTATGCGCATCTCAAGTCGACATTGCCGTGTTCAAAACGTCATTCACAGAATGAAAAAATATTCGGACGTTTTCGAGAAAATTGGGGTTACCAAGATAAATGAATCACCCTGTACACCTGTGATATATTTTTTTCATTGTTGTTCAAACATTCTGTAATTAATATACAGTGGACTCTCGTTGAGTCTAACTCCTAGGGACCAAAAAAACTGTTCGACTTATCTATTGTTCGGCTCACCAAACAATCGAGTTATTCAAGTGAGACTTCACTTCATTGAGAGAAAAAATCAAAGTAAACATGAAACCATTATGAAAAACGAACGTCTGAGCACTGGAAACATGTCCTTACAGGTCGAAACATCGTATGATATTCATCACGTGTGGTGATTTGTTCGCGAACCGAATTTTCTTCGGTTTCATTCATTAGATCAAAAAGTTCCACTCATAGAGGCAATGGTAGTCAAAAGAACGACTTATTGAGGTGGTGGTTCTCTCGACGACCCTTCCAGCAGTTCGACTCATCTACTAGACCCTCTAGACATGAGTCTAGATGACGAGGTGAAAATATACTGGGTAAGATATGAATGCATCGGGTCCAGAACAACTGTTTGACTTCTCGATGTTCGATTTATCGAAAGTTCACTGTGTGAATAAGTTCTTGAAATTGTTATAATAATTCCCTAATATGTGAACAAATTTTTGAAATGTTCTCAATTTCATAATTATTGTATTGTAGTTGATTTTACAAAATCATTTCCAATAAAAATATAAAGAATGCAGGAGCGTATTGCATTTGATTCAAAACAATTTGAGGATGGAAAATATCTTTCTGATCAGAAAGCAGAGCCCTGCTTTTGTTTTATCGATCAGTGTTTCTTTGAAAGCTCGACAAAGAACACTCCATTCAATGGAAATTTATGAGAAGTATAATTCGAATTTCGCGTCTATTGAAATAGTTTTCTGTACTGAATTATGTTTTCAGCACCATCTAGGTGTCAAAATAAGAAACTAGCCAAAAATCGTAGTCGGATTTTAGTACCACAGATGTGAGGGCGTTTCCTATCTTTTTTACTCTTCAATCTTTGATAACAACAGAAAAATTAAGCGATTGACAACTTTCGTCAAAATCATGCAGAGAATCGTTCGAAATAGTTCTGAGAATTTGTGTTATCAGTGGGTCAAGGTACTCTAGATTCACATTCATGGGGTCGAACCAAGGAATAAGTTTAAAAAATAAAAATTGTTGCGAATTCAAATGTTTAAATTTTAGTATTCAGCCAAAATCCGTAGATCAACGATCAACAGAAGTCGTTCTGAGATACTTCCATACCGAAAATTTCTGATTGAAAACAAATCATTTTATCGGGTCCGCCCGTCTTTGTGAATGCAAAATCTCTGTAAATTTTCTGTATTTTCTAATCAGATTTTTTGCATATGAAAGTAGAAATTTCAGATTATTTCCATGTGCTTTTCCGAAGAAATATGATCTCCTTTGGCCATAGAAACGGGCTGGGGAAAGCCCCAGCTTGTTTAGTTTTCAACGGGGCACACACTGCCGAATGACATCCTCTCTTAAACCGTTCCATCCTCGTCTCAGGCACATCTGAAAACATTCCAATGTATTTTTTAGTATAAGCCTTTCACTGTAAAATGACTTTGAAACAGTCTCCGAGCGGATTCATATCGGGTGCAGCCACATTTTCACGTTCAATTTGAACTGGAACGTTCGATCTCTTGCTTTGTGCGAGAAAGCTAAGTATTGCTGGAATGTCCAACACTTGAAACCGAAAGTTTTGAAAGCCAACCAAATTCGATTTTTTTGTTTGTTTATCTACTGTCCAATTCAGACAGTTTATTTGTCAGAGAAGACAATGTTCGGAGTTATCCCACCATCGACCCAGCTAATCTGACCTGCCCCTCTAATCTATCCAACTACTTGCCAAGTTGCAGTGTTTGGAGTTGTTGAGAATTATTTTTCCAATGGCTGCAACTCAAGCTGGAATTGAGATCCTAGGAAAGTTGTTGTCCTGAGTGCGACCACCTGCTAGGCAGTTGCAGCACAGCGTCAACCACCGTAGCGTTTCTAAAAGCCCCCAGTTTCAATATATCATCGGATAGTGCGATCCACGAATTTATTATCAAATTTTAGTTATGACAGCGCCTCACGAAAAGATTTTTCCTTTCAAATGAAAACAATCAACGCATAACTTGTCAAAAACATCGTACGAAATTCAGAATGTCCTTATCTTATATGAAAATCACTTCAGGCGTTGACATATAACATGTTGAAGAAAGCCTTGTCAAATTTTGAAATAAAGGGTTTTCCACTGAGAGGTGTCATTTTGATAATAAGAGAATCTTGAGATTTTTTAATATTAGTGATCGGATGCTAACTTCATTATAAAGCGGAAGATAATAATATGTCGTCACTAGTGTAAAATAACATCAGGCGAATGAAGACCACGACCACGCTCACACAACAATTTCCCTCTGAATTTTCCATAACCGAATCGCAGAGTGGTCCTCGATAGTCGACTAATTCCATCTTTGAGGTCTTGCATCGATACTGGATCACTGATTCGACCTTTTCTTCCACGTGTCCTCGCCTCAAAGAAACAAGTCGCAAGGTTTTAAATCATCAGAAAAAAACGTTGTGGAATGACTAAATCCAAAGAACGACGAGGAAACGAGAAACCTTACTATTCTCCAATACTTTCGGCTTATAACAGCAATATTTTCGACTATTCTTGAGCGAAGTGCATGGGTTTTATTCTTCACTAAGTTGTACAACAGCTCGAATTTCTTCACCAATTTCTGTATTGCGGTCTGACAAGATGCTTCATGATCACAGAAAAATGTTTTAGTTTTAGGAACAGTCTCTGCTGAATTTTAACCATTTTTATAGTGGATGTTAATGATTTCAATGCGTTGTTCAAGCGTGTATCTTTCCTTTTTTATTAGTGACGTAAATTCTACTTCTCAAATTTGAAAAATTTCAGCTTTAAAAGTAGCATCTACCTGAAGAGCTGGCTTCAAAATAACACATGTTTTTACAAAACCCCTTATAAGACAACTCAGTATCTCTCGTCGCCGTTTTGGAATGAACGAGTGTAAAAATGAACCTTCTGTACGAATATCATATATTGTGTTCTTAAATTTGCTTAATTTTTATCGAAATCAATTGAAAATTGCCGTGAAAAACATTTTCTTGTTTTTTCATTTGAAGATATTGGTTGACAGACTGTTTTCCATCTCATGAAATTTAATAGATGCTGAATAAATTCGTGACAGGAGGCCTACATGTCATCAATAGATATCACTGAAAACAGTACTAAACAGGCAGAATAAACGAATTTGACACATAATTAGAGAAAAAATATATTCATTTCATCTATTTACACCTCATGAATTTCAACTGTCAAATTTGGATATTCGATATCTCAAAAATTGCAGATTCGATTAGTGAATTTGAGAAAAATTGCTCTCACTCGAACCTTGCGTAAATGAAGTGAAGCAAAATTTTTCTGTTAAAATTCTCAAATTCTACAATCAAATTGGAAATGGGATTTGAAGTGAATTCTATGTATTTTGAGTTTTTGATATATCGAATATTTAGATGTGACAAGTGTCTGAACCAAGACTCTCATGAAGTTGGATTCCGTCAATGCCATTTGTTTCTGCAATCATTCAAATTTCTTCTCTGTATATTGAAAATATAAAAGTGTATACTCCATACAATCAAAACTATTTTTTCTATTCTTTTACAGAATTCCTGATTGATAGTAATCGATTCGAAAAGTATGAATATTTGTTTTGGTTAACTGTGCTAGAGCACTAGAGCACTGTACAGGGTGATTCACTTATCTTGGTAACCTTAATTTTCAGAGCAGTTGGACTCAACACCAAATCATTTTGAAGAAACCGGTGCTTAGTGCCTTAGTGCGCTTTTTTGTCAGTGCTAAGTGCTCGAAGCGCTCATATTCAGTGCTCAGCATAGCATCTGCTCTCTGATATCATTTTTCCTTGCAAATGAAATTTGATATGAATCTAATTGAAATAATTTATTACCCCGATTCCAAAATACAAATTGGATAATGATGTGGGAACTGATGTCATTTGAAATTTATTATGAAAATGATATATTACTAATGTTGCATCACGATTTTATGGCTGCAATCCAAAAGTTTGTGGAAGTGAAAATCATCAATTCTAACATCTACAATAGATAAAGAACAGAAAGAGAAATGTTGACTTTGCAGACAGAGCCGAAAATATGATCAATCGTGTGCCACTTGATATCTAGTTAAATACTTAAATAAATGTCGCCAAGCTGTCAGCCATTCACGTGGGTAGTGAGAAGGCTATAAAGAACTCGTGAGTTAATTCATATCAGGAGTTAAAATCAATTCGAACCTATTAGTGCAGAATCCAGAAAAACATAACAAGGTATGAGCCAAATCGGCATGAACATTATTTGTCAAAACAATACAATTCTTAAGATACACAAAATTCAACAGCATTCCTCGCAATTTATTACATCAGCAGATATATCAGAAGAAAATTTGCAAAAAAATATTCTGTACGGAAATGAATTCGGAGTTAAATATCGTAAAAAAAATTTCCTTAATGCGATTTAGTTATAGGAATACTCTGAGAACCTCATTCATATGGAACATTGAAACAAAAGCACTTTCACCCACCGTTCTGTTGCCATTTGCAGTCAACAGCCTTAAAAACACTTTCGGAAGCTTTCCGCCGAATGCAATTAGAAGGGGAAATGAATATATGCTCTGTACTTGTAATAATAAATCCTATTCGGAGTAATGTGGAAGTAAAAATAAATTGTCCAAAAATAAGGATTGCTCTGGAGGTCTTAATTTCCCTGAAAACTTAGCCGACAGTGTCGTTTCGTACGCCAGATCGTGGGAACTAGATAGACACTGAACTGCAGTTCACTCCAGTGAGAACATCTCCTGAAATATAACTACTGAAGATGGCAGTCACTCGAACTGGCGAAACGTCGAGAACTAACCTACGACGACGGCCTAAAAGCTCGAGCGAACAGGTAACATTGAACGATCGCCGCGAAAGCCTCAACAAATTCATCCGGCGAAATTTTCCTCAACTGATAATTTTTGAATATTTAATTGCTTATATTTAGTTGATGCTGTGGATTTCGAGAAAGTTTCGCAATGCCGAATTTAATTTTGTGGAAAAACTATTACAAAAGATTTTCAATTAGGGGTAAACAATAAAGTCTGTTTCGATCCCCACGAGCAGTCTTACTGGAAAAGAAAGTAAACATTGGAGATACGTTTTTAATAAATGCATATCCTCTTGTTTCTTAGTGCTGTGATATGAAAATAACATATTCACCCAATCTTTCGATTTATTCCCCCTTCCTCATGAAATATGACGCTCAACAAACAACAATGATTTCAATTTTTGTATTCAATGCTGAAAGTCTCAGACTTCTGTTGAAATGGTTATGACTCAATCCTGGCGAATTCACAGAAATAGGATTAATTTTGCAAGGACACAAAATATTTAGGGTCGACAGTGCCGAACCTGCCGTCCGTGATGACCTGCCATTGGTATCCACACACATTTTTATGGTAAATCATTATAGTTTGAAAATCATTAGTAAATGTCCTAATATCTTGAAAATCCATATCGTGAGGTAGGTGACTTCACAAGATAAATTACTCTTCGTATGATCTATTTAATGTACTCTACATGTTTCGAGCTTTACAAGCTCATCTTCAGGAGTTAGATTCATACAAGTGAAGCTGAAAAATTCAAATCACTCAGCAATACAAAAAATATCATATTAAAAAGGTGAAATGATGCATAAAATAAACTAAAAAATTAAAAAATCATCCGACACATCGGTAAAACCGAATTTGAAAGGTAGAATGTCAAAGGTAGACGTAACGAAATCAAACTCCCGCACAATTTGGAAAAAACACTTACATCTCAATCTTCTACAAGAATTCGCAACATTAAATTGCCAAAATTCATGTCATCGGACTCAAAAACGATATCCAGGAGGAAGTGAACTATAAAAATCTGTCCAAATAAAATAAAGCTTAGAAGAGAACGCTGACCATCTGACAGATATAAAATATTCAAATAAGGTTATCTATCACTGAAACACTGAGTCAACTGATCATGAACCACAGAACAAAATATTCTCTCACGAACAGTCAACAATTAAAACGGTCTCAATAATGTACCGCAAGCCGACCAACTTAAAAGAGACAAAGAGGAAAAACAACTAAATAAGTCTGTACAGTATTGACACATCCTCTCGATCAGATGTATTAGATGTATTCAACAAATTAAATCTACTATCTCTTAAAAACTTTGAGATATACATCTCCTCCAAAGTAATCTGCTCCAAACCAAAATTACAAGGATGTAAAATTTCAGAATGCAAGGAACTATCAAATTGATGTCCCGTCTCACGCAAATGCAAACCAAACACAGACTTGTCGTTCTCCGAATTGGATCTACTGCGCAAATGCTCATTTACCCTAGTATCAAGAGATCCAATTCGGAGAACGACAAGTCTGTGTTTGGTTTGCATTTGCGTGAGACGGGACATCAATTTGATAGTTCCTTGCATTCTGAAATTTTACATCCTTGTAATTTTGGTTTGGAGCAGATTATTTTGGAGGAGATGTATATCTCAAAGTTTTTAAGAGATAGTAGATTTAATTTGTTGAATACATCTAATACATCTGATCGAGAGGATGTGTCAATACTGTACAGACTTATTTAGTTGTTTTTCCTCTTTGTCTCTTTTAAGTTGGTCGGCTTGCGGTACATTATTGAGACCGTTTTAATTGTTGACTGTTCGTGAGAGAATATTTTGTTCTGTGGTTCATGATCAGTTGACTCAGTGTTTCAGTGATAGATAACCTTATTTGAATATTTTATATCTGTCAGATGGTCAGCGTTCTCTTCTAAGCTTTATTTTATTTGGACAGATTTTTATAGTTCACTTCCTCCTGGATATCGTTTTTGAGTCCGATGACATGAATTTTGGCAATTTAATGTTGCGAATTCTTGTAGAAGATTGAGATGTAAGTGTTTTTTCCAAATTGTGCGGGAGTTTGATTTCGTTACGTCTACCTTTGACATTCTACCTTTCAAATTCGGTTTTACCGATGTGTCGGATGATTTTTTAATTTTTTAGTTTATTTTATGCATCATTTCACCTTTTTAATATGATATTTTTTGTATTGCTGAGTGATTTGAATTTTTCAGCTTCACTTGTATGAATCTAACTCCTGAAGATGAGCTTGTAAAGCTCGAAACATGTAGAGTACATTAAATAGATCATACGAAGAGTAATTTATCTTGTGAAGTCACCTACCTCACGATTATAGTTTGAGTTTCACTATGAGTACAATAGTGAATCCTTCCACTCCTTGGTCAAAAATACTGATATCTAACTTGCAGTCTTATAAGAATAGGAAGGACTGTTCATACTAGAAAAACCTATTCTGGTTGAATCGATTAAACCTTTTGAACGGTTAGAGTAGCAGTAGCATACGGTTTTGTTCGCCTCCTCATGATCGATGATTGTGCAGAAATTATTCGAGGTACTATTTTGGAATTTACATCAACGCAAAACCGACGATCCGATTAAATATCAATCAAATCACTCTATAGAAAACAGAAAATGTATTTAGTGGAAACAATTGTTGAAATTGCATATAAGTGGGAACCAGCCACAACTATGTTGTTAAACTACTTTTTTACCATTTCACCTGAAATTTCCCCAAAAAAAAGGATAAACGCAAACTGCAACGAGATGATCAAACGCGACTTCTGTAAGTCAGAATATCATTCTCAATGTACAAGAATGTAAGATCCTTTTCACAAACCAATCATTGAATCCAAAAATGTCTACTTCTTTTGTGACAACTGTGTTGAAAGAATAAAGATGAAACTACCCCCAGAGCTTGGAAATTCATGAAAATACTTCACCATCTAATCAATAAAAAAAGGATCATACAGAAACCATTGTGAAAACAAATCTTTCTTTCTTGATCTAAAGGCTAGGGTAACATCACTGAAAGATGCCAACATCGATCTGGTCCACCTTTAATCTTCAAGAGATTATCATGAAACCAATAAAAGAGGGCTTCATGATGAGCAAAATGTGAAATCCGGTGAGTTGAAGAAAAAGACCCATGAGATTTCAGAAAAAGCAGAAACAAACAATAAAGAACACGAACTGCACAGTAAAAACCAACAATAAAACATCGCTAGGAGAATTAAACTCAGCTATAGATGCCCAACAGATAGAAAAAAAAACCATTTATAGTACTACAAAACGTTAAAAAGAAGAGAAGCAACTTAGTGAAAGGCACTGGAACCCCTAACAACTTCCTCAAATCAGCTCCAAAAGGATGAAACTGGATACCGATTGGCGGTTTGCAAGCAGATACAACAGCTGAAAATATTAGATCATATGCACAAGAGCAATGGCCTAATAAAGATATCTTATGCTAAAAAAAAAAGAAGTCCTTTAAGTTCGGTAGCAGCGACTTAACATTGGAGAAGCTTCTTCATGGCATGACCTGATGGAGTAAAAGTTACATTATTTCGAATTTGTTGTTGACACCCTCTAACCACCAATAATAGTACTTATACCTTCAGCCTTAACTTGCTATTAGCAAAATGTTAGAGGATTACGCACCAAGTTAAACGAACTGTCACTTGCAGTATCTAATGTTGACTATGATGTGATCTTTTCAACTGAAACGTGGCTTTCCCCGCATTCTCGTGATGCTGAACTAGGCATGAACAACTATAACTTCTATAGAAGGGACCTAGACAGTAACGAAACATTAGCCGAAACTCACTTGAATGAACTCGAAATATTGGTTGATAAATACGATTCTATATGAATCTAATATCCTGTGGGAACTTTAACATATCGGACGAATATTGAGACGCATCTGATACAAACAGTTTTTATATGACGAGGCTGCAATTTCTTGTGAGTAATACAACGGTACTTCTCAGTTTAAAACCAAATAAACGCAACAAGGAATATAAATAATGCGTTATTAGATATGATATTTGTTTCATACGGAAATGTCTATGTTACAAAATCACCTGATGAATTGATAAGATGCGATCCTCACCACCCTGGCTTGGAGGTTGACATCAAATTATCAAGTGAAACCGAATTTAGCGAAGATATTCCAGCTCTTTTCTTTTACGATTTCAAGATGCAACGTTTTGACCGCCTTATTGAAAGCATAGCTAACGTAGAATAGAACACGATTATCTCCGATGAAATAGAGAAAAGTACAAATTTGTTTTATAATATTGTATACGAGATCATTACTAAGTATGTATCGAGAAAAGGGGAAACTCAAAATACGTATTGGTTTTCATCAAATTTAAAAAAACTAATATCGCTTGAAAAGTAACTCACAGGAAATTCAAACTCAATCGGCGGAAAAAAGACTTTAACGAATTTGTTAGGGAGGGAATGCAAAAAAAATATGAAACTTGCTATAAAAACTATATGAAATCAGTAGAAGAGTCTATAAGCGTCAACATAAAATTTTTTATATTCTTATTGAGTGACTAGCTAGGTGACCCTTGGCTCACAAGTCTGGGTAACCTGATGAATCCCACAACTGGGTGAATATTAAAATACATCTTGGCCACGAAGTTCGCATCTGTACAGACAACCAAACAACAAAACTCACCAGAACACTCACTATTGCATGGGCGGCCTATAGAAGACCTATTCAAGGGAGATATCCCTATCAACCTAAAAAGAAATTCTTTCAATAAGTACGTGCTTCCGGTTTGAACATACGGCACCGAAACCCTGACATTAACCACCGCAATTGCCAGGAAGCTCAAAGTGATGCAAAGGAAAATGGAGAGGTTGATGTTGTTGAGGAAGACCGTATGATGATGATGAAAATGAACATGTTGAGAAAATTATCATGTCTTAATTTGTTGAAAGCGCCACCCACAGTTGATTAATCGAAATATTCTCAAATTAGCGAAACAAAATCTAATCTGTTCATGCACTCATGTATTCATCTCATATATACATGAGCAAATTCTTGCATTTTCAAAGCCTGGATGAAATGAATGGAATTCTTTGGCAGAACACCCAAAGCATTCGGTCGATATTCTAATATTGCTCCGCCCAGAAAAGTTTTAAAGTTCGTAAAATATCGCCCACATTCGGCTCTCGGTAAGAGCGTTAAATTAGTAATAAAAATCTCTGGAATAGTTCCTAGACGCTTTTATATTTGAAGAATGATATACGGTTAACGTAGAAAATATAGGAGTCGAATTGGTTGAATATGTATTAAAACCGACTTTATGATGTCCAGACCGAATGCCTACTTTGGTATAAAGCGATCTACTGAACGTTTTCAAGATACAGGAACCAGAGGCGAATTAAAAGTTTCTTAAAGGGCGCCTTAGGTGGTCATGTACCAATTCAATTTTATTTTCTATTTTGATTGTGATATTGCAACTGTGTGATAGTGAAAATAACTGAACTAGAACTGATGTTGTAGCATCAATATTTTTTCAGGTTATGTACGTACAAGACTATACAAGATTATTTTAGTAAGACATGAGTCGTGATATGAGCCCCATATGTAGGGCCGTCTTTAACCTCTTGGAGGCCCTGGGCACATTAGGATAATGGGGCCCCTATACATTGCCACAACCATCGGCGAATAAATATGGGGGAAGGGGACGCGCCCCCCTTCCCCATTCAAGAATTGATTACACTGTTATTACGATAAAAGTAAAAATAGTTCAATATCTCTTTTGCGCCTCCCTCATGAGTTTTTTCTTGTATCCGCCAGTGAACACAACTCTATTTTGTTAGAAAAGACAAAGAAAGAAGATAAACATGATTAAATATTTTTATTAACAGTCACATGAAATAATGTAATTTAGTTAACAAAAGCTGATATTTTTCCAAAATACTTCTCTTATTTTTACTGTCAACCATTCTCAAGTATGCCTTCAAATTTAAACATTCTAACTTTTCCTCATTCACATCTTCATAATAAAATTGTCAACTCTTCTTTTTTTGCCTGGAATCGGGGACCCCCTCTATAGATCTATGTTATTCGTGATAAGTTTCCTCTGAAGTTTTTCGAAGAAAAATAATGAAAAATGTTATAAAAATAATTTATGGATTGAATAACAAAAATTACTAAACAAAATAATGTAAATTCTGATATAAAAATAACTGGAAACACATCAATGTGGTGAAAACTTGAAAAGTTATTCAACAAAAATGCATTAATATTTTTAATTTTTTTTTGTGCAAACATATCAACTTGAAGATGTCCAAACTTCTGGTCACCTCTCGACCAAAGCTGAGTAAGCTCAAAAGTCTGATAGACGTGTCTGCGACACGTTTAAGGAAGTCCCGAAAAGCTTGACAATATACTTGAAATGTGGGTAGCATATGGAATAATTGAGTGATAATTTGAATTTCGAATGGAGAAACTGGAAACACCATGTTTTTTTTATAATTTAGAATGAATATTTGTCAGGAATGATAATTATACCTTCTTTGTATAAGTTTTGTTCATTATATCATGAGAAAAATCTCACGAAGCGGCAAATTCAAAAGAATGAACATATTGGGGCCCTATTTGAAGCTTTTAGTTCGTCTTTGGGGCCCTTTGGTGCCGGGCCCCCCTGTACCGCTAGTTCTGCGGGGCCCACTGATACGCCACTGATTTTTTTCATTGTAGGGCTGTCTGAAATTATGTCTTTGAATGGGGATTTCCTTGAAAGATTCTTAATGAATACAATGTGATCAACAACATATTCGAACAGATGTTTTATGGCTAACCACCCTAAAAAATAACACAAGCTAATAATTGCTCTTATCTAGTGTATGCCAGTGTGGGGAAGGGTCATAAAAATCGTAACCTTCAAGAACTTGTTGATGAGAAACTGGGAATTGCAATCCATTTGGAATTATTGCTTTTTTACATGAAGAGAATTTTAGTACGCGAACGCGTACATCATTAAGGAAACCTTCGATCCTCTCGGTTCAGAAAAATTGATCTGAGCGAGGCCCCTATCGATCGCGGGGCCCTGGGCACTTGCCCAAAGTGCCCTAGGGTAAAGAGGGGCCTGCCTATATAATCTTCAGGCTTGAATGAAATATCCGATAAGGGTTAAGAAAGCTAGGCAAAAAAAAAACATGGAAATCCATTTTGCCCATCCAGGGAAGAGATCTGACTGTGTATTCGATTATAAAAGAGGAAATTCAAAAAACATCGTTCATTTATATATTTTAGTTCACTCAGGATTATTATTATTATTATCCTGAACAGGGGTCGTTGTGGCTTCGTTCAGCCTTCCACGAACTTCGACCGCAAGGATCTTTTGTTCTTTTTCCAACTCGTTCATTTGAATCCCAAGGAGGCCATCAATGGTATTGATGAATCCAACGACATCCTTAGGAGTCTTCGCGGTTACTTCATGTCGATTCAGAACCGACTTCCCCATGAGAATGGTGCTTAGTTCCGTCATCTCTGGATACTTGCATACCATTTCTTTCTCTGATCCACATAGCCTGCAGGTTTCATCTGCTGACTTTCCCATGCGATACAATTGATATTTATATCGACAGTGTCAAGTCAGCAGAACCACCATTACTCGAAGCTCAGCTCGTGGCAGCTTTATGAGCTGGTGTAGGTCGTCGAGAATTCCACAAATCTCCTGGCTTGCGCAAGTGTAGGAGTATTTCACCAGAGCGTTATTTCGTTTGCCGCTTCCCATTGTTCGACCACTTTCTTGTATTGGTCTTTTCCAAGGCCACAGAAAGGTTCAGGTTCAGTTTACTCAGGATACTTGGAGTGGAAATAATAATAATGATAATATTAAACTTTATTCATCCATAGTTTTCACAAATATCTGAAGAAACGGCAAAGTACAACAGAGCTGATTTCAACATTAAATTTATCAAATGATCCCAATGATCCGAATAGATAAGTGATACACAGAGAGAGATAAAAAAAAATTATAACAAAAGCAGTAATCAAATGTGAATCCAAAAATTATTATCATCAGACCCTGCCAACCATCAAGTCGAACACAACAGACTTTTTCAATCTTTTCTGAAATCGAGAATGGAAAAATGGTTTGGTGAACGAATTGTAGCACCTGGCCTCATTGAAGGAATAGCAACGTCTGAATAGAGCAGTTGAGTGTCTAGGTGTTACCAGCATAATATTTTTTCTCGTATTCACCCGATTGAGTGAACTAAAAGTAGTCAACCGTTTCCGAAGATAAAATGAAGCCCATCCCTAGAACTTTGTGAGTCAACGTCAGCAGATGAAGCTTCCGCACGCAGTCCAATCTTAAATAGTCCGTCTGCATATATTTATCGCTTACATGGTCGAACTTACGCATACCATAAGCAAATCTCAAACAGCAATTCTGAATCCGCTGAAGACGTGAATCATCAACCTGTAAGAGGGCAGGGCTATAAAAGCTATCACAATATGACAGTCTAGATAAGATCAGCGATTGACAACAGTAGCGCCAGTTGCCCCAAGATGCTGTAGGAAGTCTGGCAAAGATAGGACACATGACGAGACAATCTTAACTCGGAATCGAACCATAATCCCAGGGAACAGCCCCCTTACCTCACATCAAAATCTGAAGCCTCCAGATCGATCACATCTACTCTCTGAACCGAACAATATAACAGATGACTTCAATGGATTAAGGACCAAATTGTGGGCGGTAGAAATGTTATATAGGGTCGGACTTTTCGACCGCCATACGGACCCTATCAATGAAAAATTAGATGTACAGGGTGAGCATATTTCGATGTTTTAGCACTACAACTTCTGAACCAGAGGAGATGGACAAAATCTGATACCCCATTCTCGATCTCTTTTTCGGAGAAACTAACAAGAGTTGTATTCATTTTTGGCTACCTTCTTTTTTTTCCGAGTTATAGGGAAAATTGGAAAAATGGCGATATCGGAAAAAATTTATATCTCTATATTTAGACTGGTACTTGCGCGTATTCATTCTGGAGACCAATTAAAATATTCTCCCGCATTCATCTCATTGAAACTAAATGTATCGATTGAAACGGTGGATCATGTGGATCTTTTCGTTATTTCATAATCCATTTTGAGATTAAAGAGTTCATGAAATATATCTTTGTTAGAATTTTGTAAAAATTAGTTGAAAGCATAGAAATAATAAGATTGACGGAAGGAGACTGCTCTTGTGATAGAGAGCTCCATTTTTCTGTGCTCATCAACAGTTGAAACCACAGAAAGTATTGGGACTTAAATGAAAATAAGTTTTTGACCAATTTCTATACTCATATTGGTACGAACCATACGATGTTTTATATTTTTGAAATCAGAAAAAATTAAGCTTTCAGAAAATGGCACAGAAATCTAGTGTTCCCATTCAAAAAAACATAACTTTGGGTCAAAGCTTCGTAATTAGAAATTGTGCAAAAAAAAACGAGCATGCCACTGGATTCTACGTCAGAAAATGTCTCTATATTGTAGAAAGTAACAAATAGGGTCGGTTTCATAAAACTTTGTTTGTACCGTTAAATTAATTGGAGCTACCGTGATTCGTTGAAATGTCAAAACGAGTGATTCGATTGGTTCGAATTTACGTAAGGTTTTTTAATCGCACAATTAAAGTTTTATGAAACCGACCCATAGTATAATATTTCACATAATAAGCAAAATCTAAGATGTTAATAGAAAAAAGGAGTGGACCAAGGATCAAACCCTGAGATATGCAGAATTCTTTCTTTGACCTTGGACAGGTTGCGAAGGATGCTTATCGATCTAAGGTGACTTAAATCATTTGATGACGTATATTTCGGAATAGGTCCTATTTCAACATTTTTCCAAGCTTTAGAAAAGCTACTGGAAGCAATGAGTTTATTAAAAAAAAAGTTTTATGGTCAAGAAGGATATCGTCTATATATACAATCAATTTTAAGGATAGAAAATCTGAACCTATTGCCTTGCTTTCAATATTAAGATACGTCAAACCGACGTTCACCCAGTCCCGGAAAGCAAGCTTCTCTGGCGTCCCATCGAGATGGTTAATTTTCATTAAATATTCATTGATCGCGGATGCATCCACAAGGCATGTTGGAAATTCAGAGACTGGACTTCCAAGAACATCGAGAGACCGAAGAGCTTTCCGTTTAGACCTTGCGCTCCCACTTTCCAGGATAAACTGATGGTTGGCTTTCTTTTTGATGTTTCTTGACGATGTATTTCAATTTGAATATACCATCTAATAATGTCAATATCAACCACTCTCGCGTACATAGAAAGTTTAATTTTTGAATGTTCATTCACTGGCGAAAACAGAAAAAAAACTTAAGGAAGAAGGCACGCTATCAGGATTTTGATGAACTATTTTTATTTTCATAGTAACGAAAATACAATAGTTTTCTTGATTTAGGCTCCTCAACCGAAGGGTTTCCCCCTGCGCTCGTCGTAGGTATGCGCCACTGAGTATTTTCACGACCTCAGCTTGAATAAATACATGAACAGGGTGTTTCAGAAGAGATTGTACAGGCTTTCATTGCTGATGCATGAAATGTCCATGAAAAGGCCTTAACGACCAGATATACTGACTACTGACATTGAAAGGGTGTTCCAGGATCATTATTGGCTGTGGTCTATTAGGAATTATCTCACCTAACGTTTCGCCTACTTCTGCAGTGAGAATCTTCAGAAAGTTCTCGGTATGAGATTGCTCGACCGCTGGATTTCCGAAAGGGGTTCACAAGCCGGTTAATGGCTGGATACAAAGTCGACCCACTCTCACAAGACGGTACAAAATGATATATCAACATGAGATCTAGGGACGACGAATGATGTTGCCGACTCAATCAGACGAAAAAATCTGCACTGGGAGAACATGCTTTAACAGAAAGACACAATATAGTTGTCGAAGGCAGAGGTTATTTCGAATTTCAAAAATTGCTTTCCTGAGATAAAAAATAAGAGCCAGTGAGATTCATAAACACAAATACAACATTAACAGAAAAGAAGAAACTTCCTTGGTACATATCGCCCATATAGAATGGGAGCGATAGGAAAATCAACATTGCGCGCGTGGATTGGTCACTACCGTCTCCCGCCATTAATCGGGGTATAAATAGTGCCCCCAAATGGAACCCAACATCAGTCTCAGTAATTCAGCAATCGGGTAACAATCTCAAATCAAGAATGTAGGCGATACGTTGGGTGAAATAATTCTCAATAGACGACATCCCATGAACCGGGAAGATTCTTTGAATTTCACTTTGTACTCTGTTAATTCTGACAGGACCATTCTTCAATTTTGTTTTTTTGCTTTCTCTGATGGTCTCTTTCATTCACGTCAAAGATGCAACTGTTGATTGTTCGAAACGAATAATAATTTTTATACTAATACATGCCTGGAAATCTTCTTTTTCGAATTTAGCAATAGTTCGAATACATGGTCAATAAAGGATTTCCTATAATTCTTTCAATTTACTCAAATTATAATTGTATAAAAGAGATTTAATTACATTCATTTCATTATAATTTGATGACCATCGTAAGCAACTTCCTTAGGTACTAATATTGAATACTATTTTCTATTGAGAGAGTGAAATAGAATATCTGGGTTGTTGGCATCACAATCTTCTACTGTCGATATAAATAATTAAGTAATTTGAGTATGGACAAGAGTGAGAATGAACCTTAGACGTTCTTATTTGAAGAAATGAGGAAATATGAGAGATGCTGTTTACGATAATTAGAATATTACCTATAGATCTAGTTTGACTTTATGTAACTTCGCGAATATATGGCTATCACGAAAAGAAGTTTTTTCAATTGTCCGATTTTCTTTTCAAGAATCACTTCAGATTTGCACTGCAGGATGATTTAATATGAAGTTGATGGGTCTGTGTTTCACAAGGATAGCTTCCTTGAATTCGAGCTGAAAACTGTATTTACAAGAAGATCAACCAAAATTTAAATAGTATTTACTGGTGCCTTGGTACGTAGATCCAAGAAGTCATCTCCCGCATATATTTTATTTTGTATAAAAAGTAAAATGAATATCTTTGAGAGCTCCACAGCCAATTCAGCTTGGCTAAATATTTGAACATAAGGAATATTTACCCCACATTATGTATTCAGGACAGACGAACGAACGTGTTCAGCTAGTCGTATATATTCTGAAATGAAAACATATCAATAGTATTGTGGGTTTCGTATAAATATTCGCATGAAGGAGTAAACAGAATCATATGAAATGTTGAATTAGAAACGGAATCGAAAACCTAGCTTTCCATTTGTATCAAGGATTGGTGGCGACATGTGTATAAAGGATTGAAATTCATAAAACTTCTAATGTGATTCCGACTATAATTTGAAAAGGGTAGGTAGTAACGCATACATAGGAGCACATTGGAATGTGGAATGGCATCAGGTCGTTTCTTCTGATGAATCTCGATTCTCCTTTGGTGCACTTGACGACCGAAGAAGGGATATACGGATCGGGGAGATAGACGTGAACCTCATTTTAATGTTGAGCTTCATGTATACCGAACAGTAGGCGTAATGGTATTGTATTGCACAAGCAGGTAGTCTTTATTCGAGGTAATGTGACAGCGCTTGGGTACCTTCAAGAAATAGTGGAGCCATATGTTCTCCTTCATCTGAAAAATCCAATATTTCAGCAAGATAATGCTCGACTTCAGGTTTCCAGAGTAAGGGGCTTCATGGGCTTGCAAATTTACCTTAGCCCAAACGGAATTTGGCGGCTCTTAGACCTGGAGTGCACGTAGCTCAAGAAGCAGAAGAGCATCTTTTGGCATCCATGTCAAGACGTGTTAGGGGTGTTGCAGTTTCATTGTCAGTATATATTTGTTTCATCTCAATCATCATATTGTGGAATTATCATAGTAAAATTAATTTTTTTTTTATATCCTGAAATACAATAGTTTCCTAATTGAATATCTATAAAAAGGTGAATTTTGGAACCTTTTGAAAAAAAACTTTTTATGAACATTTTTCTTCAACGTCTCACTTCTTGAGTTACAGGGCGGTTTTCAAAAATTAATCATGCAGTATTTATATCTACAATTCCACTTCCGATATTTCGAGGAAATTCGTCATACATGGATACATGTACTATAAATCAAGAGGCATTTTTTAATGTATCTCTTTTTTTATTTCCAAAAGTTGCGTACGGAATTTGTCCTGCCTATTATAGCAGACATTGACGGTGAGCCACAGATTATTCTTCTAATTTCTTGGCAATCACATCATTCCGGTTAGCAGCCCCTCTAACGGCCGTTTTCAATAAACAACCGAAGATAGCCGATAGCCGATATTTGTCAACCAGCGTTAGAGAAATCGATCCATTTGTACCTACTTCTGTTCCAATATTCTATCTGCCTACGGCGATTTCTATCGATCGGTAAGGTGTATCGTTGGTTTCCTAAAGAGGTCAGATAGACCTACAGAGATACGAACCCCCGAAGTAAATGAGCCTACCGGCGTTCCAAAGAACTTAACCAAAGATAGTTGAAAGAATTTTCGGTAGCGTTATTTGTTCACTGGTGGAATTCGGGCAGTAAGAACTATGGATAAGTGTTGGGAACTTTTGTTAAAGTACATTTTATTGCTTTTTTTGGGATACCTGAGCGAAATTGAATTGTATTAATGAAGTACTTCAATCGCGATATGGAATTATTGCAATAAAAGGATGGGATGAAGATGAGGAATGGAAAGAAATGATTACGCGAAAAGTACATAAAATACTTGAATGATTAGGAGTTGACATGTAAATTCTTATTGAACTAGAGTGTGTTGAATGAAGTTTTCATTTATATTCGAAAGTAAAATCTCCAAGGTAAGACTATTTAAACCTATTCAGTTTAGAAATATCCACGTTCTTAGTTTTCAGGAATCACGGAAAAAAAGCTGTAGCGGAATTGTGTGTGCAGTACGTTTCAATAGAAAGGTTCTACCAACAAGAATTTCACAAAATTGCTGATAATTTTAGGCTTACAGGCTACATGATGGTGTAACTCGTATGTAACTCGTAAGTATTCACTCTGAAAATAGAATATCATGTATTTAGGCTTAAACGAACTTTTATTTTCAGAAAAAGTGAAAATATGACATTTCACATTGAGAGATTCAAGAAATATAAAAAGCATATCATCTTCGTATTTTCAGCAACGAAGATCTGAGACGGCGAACAAAAGTCGATGACGTCATCCAACGGACAGCAATGTCAAAATGGTCATGGGCAGGACATATAGCCAGACAAGAAGAAACAAGATGGACGTGGCGTATAACACAATGGCGACCACGAATGCAGAAGAGGAGTGTCGGTAGACCCCCCAAACGTTGGATGGACGATATTAAAAGCATAGCCGGAGTTAACTGGTATTTGGCAGCGAGGAATCGACACAGATGGAGGGAACTTGGGGTGGCCTATGTCCAGGAGTGGACAGCTAGTGGCTGAAGAAGAAGAAGAAGAAGATTTTCAGATTGTGTTAACTTATGCTTCTGAATGTTTCGACTTGGTGACCATCAGGATGAATTCATGATACAGCAATGTTTAATCATTCAGATTTGGAAGGTGAAATTTATAAACTGTTCCTGACTGTACCAACAAGTATCCATTGTATAATGATTTCAGGATATTGTGAACAACAAGACAGACTCGGAAATCGCTGGTTATTGTGTGATAATGGATATCCAGTAGTAGAGCTGAACGAATATTCAACGGAATCTCATTACTTGTTTTTGATATTTTTATGTATAAACAAACTGAAAGATAATAATTTAGTTGAAAAAAATATTCACAATTAGTTGAATTTCAAGTCAAATACTTTTTCAGGTGATTAGCGTGTTCGGAGGAGAAGATATTCTGTTTGAGCATTGAATATGAGGGTTGAAACTTGAAAATATTCTATTTGTAAATACTGCCACAGCTACTTGAAGATATTTCCAAAAGTTAAAATTTTAAAGAAGTACATGCAGAAATGAGTGTCACATATAGATAGTTGGTTTCATGTATTTAGTCATGACCTCAGCTTAGTTCATTATTCCATAGAGTTCATATTTTAAACGAATGTGAATTTGCTTTTGATTGAGCAAGCTGAATAAGGCCATTGCCAATTAGTTTGGTACAATAGGCATCCTAGTGCCCGTTTATTGTAAGTTTCGTTGCCACCGCAATAAATGGAGTTGTACAAAATAATTGAATGGTCGGCTAGAACAAAGTTGGATGTCATTTCATTTTTTTGTCTAATTAGTTTAGGGTTTTTGTTAATTTTTATGTAATTAGGTTTCACCTGTATGAAAATAAAGCTGTTTGTTCATTTTATTTATTGTTATAATTTTTTTATTGTCCTTACTGGATAGATTATCTGGTAATTCACCCATTATTTTAGTTCCACGAGGAAATGCAGATGAACAAGATCATAATGGGTAACCTTACGATAACGAACGAATATGATTGCAATTGTGCTTTCAATTAGAGTTTCTCAATTTCAGCCTGAATGATATTTCTCTCTGTTTTTTTTTTGTAGTCCGTTTCTTCACGTCCAAATATTAGACAGCAGAAATACAGTCACTTACATATAAATAAATGATTTTCTGCATTAAAAATAAGATTTTTCATTATTTAACTGTTATCGAGTAGTAGTAATATTGAAATTGATATAGTTCATATCAGTATTCATGCAACCTCATTTAATTTCTCATCACGTTTATGATTTTTTTAATTATTTTTCTAGATCCCTTGATCCCCAATACTTGTTTTAAATAATCATTTATTCACAAGTGAAACCTAAAGGAAGGGTTGAAGTACAATTACTTCAACCAAATCAGATTGGGAAGTCAGTTTAATGAAATACTTTATTTTAGTTCCCCTGGTATTACCTAATTCCAATTTTAAACTAACAAAACTTACGAGTTCTAAGCATAGATCATGAGTTGTCTTTATGCCTATTCTTTCATCAAAAAAAAAGGAAAAATGAAAAAACAACAGAATTTATATGAATAATTACATTCCAATTCGACATCCAATCACAGTGATAATACAAAATTATGCGATTAATGATTCGAAAAATAAAATGAATAAATCAAGTTCTATGGATTGAGGTGAGAACTGATGGAGAAGTCCCTATCTATCCATGCTTTAATCAAGATATGGTTAAACCATGATTGTGAAACGCAAACCATAGATAGATATCAGCACCGATAGAAGGCCGGTAAAACCGAAGATAGAGCTCTATCGGCTATCTTCGGTTGTTTATTGAAAACGGCCGTAAGTCGGGATGACGGTAATTTGGGACAGCACAGTAAGGCTAAGTACCCAATCTCTATGTAGTATTCTTGGTCGTTGAGTTTTTGGGGTCCCGAGGAACTGCAGGTATCTTGGAAAACCAATCCCCAAAAACTGTTTAAAGTAGCCACGTTTTAACAAATATCACAGTTTATCTATATCATCACACACTAATTATCACAATATACATTAACGTTCTACAATTTTAATCTTCGTCGAATTGGTTTCAATAATAATTTTCAATTATTTTAAATATTTGGAGTTCCAAATCAGGACGCGAGGAAAAGTAGTCGTCTCGCTGTAACGAGAACTTCACAGATTATTCTTGAAGTAAAAATTTCTTCAAACGTCAAAAAAGGACATGGTTCGCGCATTGACAACAATATTCATTTTCCTTCGTAACAATGTCACCGTGCGCGAATTTGTGTGCGAAATACTTGTAAACTATATAGGATTTTTATATTCAAACGTTTATGTTCTTGAATCAAGCAAAAGTCCAAGAAATTATTCATTCAATAATGAATAATAAGAATGGGAGTTTTCAAATTATGAGGAATTAAGCACTACCTTATTTTATTTATTATTTTATAAAGGGTATATCAAATTGCTTTATTTTGGCTGTTTCTGGTACTTGAAGACACGATAAGTGGAAACGTTGAATGAAATCATGGGCTCCATTTCCGTGAAAACAACAGTAGTGAAAACCGTTTCACGTTTTGAAGATATAACAACAACAATTTTGAAATTTGTTCTACTTGGAAGATGTAACAAAACTTTTTCTTTCTTGAAAATATATGTGAAAAATAAAAATTTTCAACAAATAAGATAAAATACGTCCGTTTTTTAAATGACAAAGTGTTTTTTTTTCACGAACAAAATAGCTAATACAGTTATTTTTATTTCTGACAGAAAAAGCGCTTCTAGAAAGTTTTAAGCGTTTTCAGATATTTTAGTAAGAAAAGGTTAACGATAATATATCAAAATTAAAAAAAATAAAGATATCGTGAAACGGATTTCACTCTTGGTGTTTTCACTAAGAACGAGAGCAGGACACCTTTAAAAGGTATCTAGTCCAGAAGTACCTAAAACAGTCAAAATCAAGCAATTTGGCATACTATGTATATTCGTATTTCACACTGACTTGTTTTTTTCTCTATATAAAGTGTGCTCGGAATCGAGGGCACACCCAGGAATACATTTCTGAGGGCTCCATCAACACGCATCGGATGTATGATCGAAAGTCACAATTTTTTTCAACAAAAATTGATATCGGGGGAGAGGCTGCAGCCCCATGGCTCCCCCTTGGGTGCGCCACTGCTCGGAATCAATAAATACTTGACTTGTCTAAACAAGTTGATTAAGGAAGTGAGTAAGTAAGTTTAATGCGCCTCTTAATGTCCTGAAAATCCGGAAATGTTTCTCCGTTAAGATATTGTACCAATAAGAAAATCCTAGATTAATTCCTTGTATTGATTCATGCAATTAATGAGAGAAAATATTTTATTTAATATCATTGTGTTTTCAATTGGCTTGTTCAAAAACACAGTCAGGGACATTGAAAAGCTTTTCACGAACATCTCTTTCGGAGAATTTTTTTTATAAACTTGTACGAAAAAAAAAATACGTACCTATACTTCTTATCGCCCCGACTATTGCTGCTGATCGTCTAGGTGGAACTAGAAAGGAAAAAAGTCACTGTAGAGTAGACTTGAAAACCCAATACCGATAACATTGAAAAGTAATGTGGTGTATCAATTAAACTGTCAATATTGTGATAATTTTTATATTGGCCAAACATCCCAGTGGATGAAAAGTAGAATAACTTTTCAACTTTATTCAGAAGTTACCTACTTTATTCAGAAGTTACCTACATACAAAATTTCATCTACTTAGGAAGAATCATACATACATAACAGATCGAAAATATATAATAATAGCTCCCAAGCAGAATTTCCTTCACAAATCAGATAAAAACCGATTTAAAGATCGATGTGCACTAGCGACGCATTATCACGACTTAGACCATCATATTGACTTTCAAAATGTGGAAATACTAAAAACTGAGAATAACTATCACCAGAGACTTATCCATGAAATACTTCAAATAAATAAGCATGATCATACGGTCAACAAGAAAACTGACACACACAAGTTGAGTAATATTTACAGCTACCTATGTACTGGAAAATACTAAAGGAAATGAATATCATGACGGTCCATTAGATGAATGAAATATAAAGAAAAACGACGTATAATATCAATCTGACTTTTGTCAACACCACAACTGGACAACATATTATATATTTATGTAAACAAGCGAAATATTCAAAGAAAACTTTTGAATATTTAATATTGTACTTAGTTGTTTATCGTTCATTAGTATGTTCAGATCTGTGAGGTTTGTGAATGTACAAAAATATGTTTCGCAGACGAGTCAGTTTGAAAATCCTCACTTTCGGTAAAAACAACAAAATTTATTTGTATTGTGTATGTTTTAAACTATATCTGTAATTTCAGAAACCCTGATGAAGCAATAAAATGATTGAGGAAACTTGGTGAAGGAAAAAGAGTTCACTTTTTAATCCACTGATATGTGAGTCTCTTTACCCTTGAACACTTTTTTTTCACACTTCATGTGGCTGTTTCAGATTGATCGGATGCCTCTGCACCAAAATCAACCCTTGTGGTTAAATGCGGAAAGAAAACCGATGTTCACTGTACTCAATATTACCGCCTTCTGCATCCGCATAATAGAGTTGGGAGGCAAATTAATTTCTTTCAGGTGTTGTGTTTTTCTCGTGCGGACGAAACCATTCGCGCTGATGATCAGAGGCATAATGTTCACTCGTTGGAGTTGACACATGCCTCTCTTTTGTCTAGAGAGCATTTCATACTTCGAAATTTTCTCGCGTTCCGCAAGTTGCAGTCCTGTGGTACTGCAAAATCCATAATGAGGGCTGTTTTTTTTTTTGTACCACACAATCATGTCTGGTCTGTTGTGACCGACGTTTTGTCAGTCACGATGATGAAATAATAATATAATAATAATAATAATGATAATAAACTTTATTCATTCACAATTTTCACAAATCTGTGAAGAAACGGCGAAGTACAGCAAAGCTGATTTTAAACTTAACCAAAAATAAAAGAACTAAAACAACAAATATCAAATGATCCGAAATGATGAGTGATACACGAAGAAAGATAAAGAAGGAAAAATAAATAATAACAAGAGCAGTAATCAAATGTGAATCCAAAGATTATTATCATCAGACCGAGCCAACCATCAAGTCGAACATAACAGACTTTTCAACCTTTTTTTGAAATTGAGAATGGTGAAATGAAAAATGAGATATATGTGTGTCATCAGCAAAGTGACAAATAGTACAATATTTCACATAACAAGCAAAAACTGAGATGTTAATAGAAAACAGGAGTGGATCAAGGATCGAACCCTGAGGTACCCCAAATCTTACTGGCAATGAACTAGACTCGGAAGAGTCGACCACAACATATTGGCTACGTTCAGACAAGTAGTTCAATATGAGAGCAGCTGCACTATGCGAAAAACATATTTTTCTATACAGAATCTGGTGGTCAATGATACCGAATGCCTTGCTGTAGTCGAGGAGAAGAAGATATGTGAGCTTCCCCTCAACTACCGCACGGTAGAGGTCATCACTCAAACTCACAAGGGCTGTGGTGGTGCGTTCTACGAAATCCAGACTGAGTGGAAGGTATTTTACCGCAGTCAGACACGTAAGCCTCCATTTGATCCTTCAGAATTCTTTCGAAGACCTTGGACAGGGTGCAGAGGATGCTTATCGGTGTAAGGTGATTTAAATCATTTGGTGACTTACACTCCGAAATGGGTCTTATTTTAGCATTTTTCCAAGCTTTTGGAAAGCACTGGAAGCAATGGCTTTATTAAAAATAAAAGTTATATGGTCGAGAAGGAGACTGATAAGACTCAATGTATAAATTTTAGTTGCGGTCCTGAGATTGATTTCCTGTTTTCAATACGTCAACTTTGTGAATTATTTCGCTCTCGATATAGAAGTTTTTTCATTAATCTTGTGTGCATGATGAAATTGTACCTGTTATCTATTCGTACTCCCAATTATTTTATTGATGTCGTTTGTGTGACCGTTGTACTCTTGATGGTTATTTAAGGAGATCCAGGAGTAATTATATCGTCAAAAATTCGCAGGTTTCGGATCTACATTTGAAAAACCATTAAAGGATTTCATAAACCAGCCTCTCAAAAGATATCGCAGGTCGAAAATGAAGCCGCAATAAGTATTGCGGTGGAGGACGACGGAAATCAAAAATACACGATGATAGTAAGTGTGAGTAAACGCAAAAGGATTCACCGATACTGCTCTACTCATGCGGATGTTTTCAGAACCACTAAAATTACTTTATTATAAATATCGAAACATAGTAGGCGCTCGATAATACGGCACCCAATTTTTTCCCTTGATATACGTGACAACTACTCGGAAGTCCCGCGTTCAGCTGTATAAAATGCCGGATGAAGCGGGTTACCTGAGTCCCAAAAGGCCGGACTACCGAGCGTGCCGGATTGGCGAGAGCCGAATTAGGTCTAACGCACACGACCGACAATCGGATAGCTACTATTTTGTCGGTCGAAATGCACATGAACGACTTTTAGTCGGACCTACAAAACAGTCGGAGCGTGCTCCATTTTCGGACCCGTCACGATAGTTGGTGAAGCAGATGGGCACATTGGGTTCTCTCGTTGCAACACACACGATGATGTGAATTACTCTAGATGTGCGTATTAAATAGTAGGTACATCACAAAAAAACCGATATCGACATCGAAAAATTAATCTGTGAGGTACAGAATGCAAGACTTTTGTATGATTCCTCAACAGCAGAGTACTCGAATAAAATAATGAAAGAAAAACTTTGGTAGGAAGTGTGTGTTTGGTTAATTGATGACTGTGGTAAATTGGAAAGTATCTCGAATTCCTTCTGTTGTACAGGGTGGAGGGTGAGCAAAACTGATGTTACCTGAACTACAACTTTCCAATCGTGAGAGATAAAGGAAAATGAATGAAACGTTACGGTGGTCTTTTTTAGAGAACTGATAATGCCATTAAGTGAATTTCTCTATCTTCTTGTATTTTCGAGTTATATGCCAAAATTGAAATTTGGGCGATTTCAACTTTGACCTTTTTTCTCCGTTCCTGTTTATGCCAAGATTTTGAATTGAAAAAATGATGCAGTCACTATTTTATTTTCATCTATTAACGTACTTTGTTTTTTCGCAAGAGGTTTCCCTGCTGAGCTATAACATAAAGTTGTGTCATTTCTTATGGAAACAATAGTTCGAAATGGCCTAAAAAGAATCGGCATTTTTTCTCGTTTCAGAAATACATCATCCATCATCCTCCAATTCATTCAGATATCATGAAAAATATACCTATAGTTGGTATTTCAAATTTGAATGATTTAGTATCAAGTAAGCTGTATCACAGGATGATATTTCTCTACACAAGACGACATTTTTATTTTGCCATATTTGATTAATATAAAGTTCCTGTGGTTTGATCTTTGTTCAAAGTAACTGTCAATTATTAAAATTCGACGTCATTATTGACGGCATTATGGAAATGTTCGAAAACTCCAAAAAACATGAAAATGTTTCAATTCAGCAGCAATAATGACTTCGAATTAAACAGAGATAAACCCTTGGGGAATTGAATCAAGTATTCAATCACAAAATAATAATGACAACATGCGTAGGGACTTTTTTTTATTCAGCCTACTTAATACTCAATGAATAAAATTTTACATACAAACTATATTTTTCACGAAGTCTGAATAAATCTGGGCCCGATGTATGATCTATGATTTATTTCTGAAAGGGGGAAAAATGGCGATCCTTTCTAAGCCAATTCAAATTATTTTTTCCATAAGAAAAAACACAACTTCATGTTATAGCTCAGCAAGGAAACCTCTTGGGAAAAAACAGAATACGCTTTTGAATTGCAATGAAAAAAGTGCCTCTATAATGATTTCCTTTCAACAACCTAGCACAAACAGAAACGGAGAAAATGGCCAAAGTTGAAATCGCCCAAATTTCCATTTTTGCATTCGAAAACAAAAGAAGGTAGATAATGCAGTTGATTTCATTATGAGTTTCTTTAAAAAGGAACACCTTAACGTAGCATTCAATTACTTTCATCTCCCACGCTTGAATAGTTATAGTTAAAGTATCACTAATTTTGCCCACCTAGTACACTTGTACATTCCTTAAGAGATTCAAAATGGGTATAAAGCATAAAATTGGCTTTTCAATATCTAAACGCTGAGAAATTACTGGATGCACCATGCACCCAAAATATCCTACTTCTTATTTCCTTTCTTCGGTACCTCAAATAAACCGCAACACATCTCAACGTATTCCTATCCAACTCTCGTTGCAATCACTGACTGAAAAATCGTTCGTGTGCGTTGACTACCGATTTTATTGGTAGACTGTCGTCCGTGTGCGTTAACCTCCTACAAAATAGTCGTTCACCGACAATCGTTCGTGTGCGTCAGACCGTCAGACCTAAATAAAAGAGGTAGAGTAGGCGCAGATGTCGTGCTGATCAAATGCCTCAATGTGTTATCCGTTTCTTCGAGCTGCTGTAGTGCTCGAATCCTCTGTTCAGGCGATGAATCTTACTCACCCTGTGTGTGGGAGTGTATGTATATTCAAAATAATATACACCAGAAAAATGTTGAGCAAAACAGCAAAATTCACCATTATGGGTATCTAGTTTCTAAATTATCCCTCAAATCATAATGCTCTATTCCAAATGTCTATCAATGCCAAAATTATTGAGACATTACTGATATGATAAAAGATGATAAGATATAATAGATTGTGTGAAAAATTTCCTTGAACATGTCATAGATTTCATTCAGAAAGTGTGGATCCATAATCATTACTGTTGCTGAAATGTTCAGCCCTATCGATCTACAGCATACAAATAATGGATAACCCTGTTTCGATCAGATTCGTTCTTATTTTTTTTTTATGAACGGACCTTTTTTGCAAGTTGATTAAACTGAGGTTTGTTCAGATGGATGAAGCTAAGTAATTGAGTAATGAGATTTATTTATGTTACGGATCAGAGCGCTTCTGGTTTTCGTTTCCAGTTTCCAAGATCTTCTAGCCGTTTTATCAGATGAGAGTGAATTTTTGAGCTGTCCAGTTTCTATGAGGATTTTCGGGTGGTTTATTTCGATCTGCTGTTCACAATCCCTCGGATGATACACAAGAATGGCTTCGCAGGTCCTGGAGCATTGTCTATCAAGTGTTCTCCTCATGGAGATTCAAGCAACTCTCTAAAAGATTTTTTCAAATGATGAGTGTAAGGCCTTTTTCGTAGCTACATATTGTTTTCTCCTGGATTGAATATTCCCTTGAAGCGAAATCTGCTGTGTTGATCTTCAGTTTAATCATTTCTGATTGGGATACCTATTCCCTTCCATTTCAACAATTTTCAATTATCTTCGAATTCAATTTTCATCAGACATTCAAATTTAATTCAGTTTTTTGAGTATATGCTGAAATATTGTGAAAAAATTTTTTTTCTTGATATTCGAATTCTTCGCTTTGTGTGCAACAAAATTTTTCACACATGTAGGATCTCATAAAATTGTGCATATTAACAAAATATTAACTGAAACATGAAATTATTCGAGAAATATTTTTTCAAGGGCATCTGGTCTAGAACTGCCAACATATTTTCAGACCGTAATGATATTCTAGAAAAAGGAAGAATAAATTGTCCAAAGCACTAACTCCCTTTCACGAGAATCGACGGTGCAGCTATTGAGGAACTGCATGCTTTCAACCTGATTAGATTGATTCCAAGATCCGTAACCGTCCAACGAAATATCAATCTCTAATATACCTAATAAGAACTTCTTCATCGGCTATTACTGTATTCTCAATGTGGTGTGTTGTAGGCGTTATTGATGAGGAGATGTAGAAAGCTACTCATAGAAGAAATCAATCATCTTTTCGGCTCTGCCCATCCTTAGGTAGCAAGTTCCTGTGAAAAAATTTAATATGACAATCTTGCATTTTTGTCAAATTTTTTGGCTCATCCCGAATCCAATAACGAAAAAATTTATGTGAAGCCATTTGAAGCTGTTGACTGCTTCAGATTGGAGTTATAACTAACGAGATTCATGAAGTTGAGGTATGGCTGGAACAATGGAATGAGAAAAACTGCCTTTGAATGAGCAGACGATGAAGAAAAATTTACATATTGGCGGACTCAACTATTTCATAATTCAGCATTTGTAATATTCCGCTCATGAAATGAGCTGAATCGTCGTCATTGCATACTTTCCAATTATAAGCAGATGCAAGAAAAAAAATTATATAATCTTATTCTTCTTCAAATGCTTTGTTCTCTCCGAATCCTGGAACGTAATTCATTGGTGCTATCTGTACCTGCTTTTCTGAAGGGAATAACCGTAGTCTCACCTTATCACTGTCGTTAGTTTTTAAGCTACGTTGCTCTTCGACGTCCGGGTCCCCATTCTTCGATGCTCCCTTTTATTATCAACTTGAGAAGTCTGTATTTATCATTTCTGAGAATGTGTCCAAAGTACTCCAACTTTAGATCTTTAATTGTTAGCATAAACTCACGAACTTTTGACGTTCTCGTTAGAACATCCACATCCACATTGCACACTTTGTCTATCCGTGATATTCTTATTAAACAAGGTGTTGCGAGAGTCGGTGACCATAGACTAATGGCGAATTCAGGACATCTAAACCTTTCTGTTTGCTTTTGTATCCTGGGATCATCAGTTTCGGATATACATGAACATTGGCATGAATTTGCGATAGCTCCAACACTGGAATTTCATGAATTTGTTCACTTCAGGAAGTTCTTTGAAACAGTTCATGAATTATCCATAATTTCAGGGTGGTACCCAGTACTCAGAATATCTTGATTTTTCTTTCAAGTCCCGAAATTTTATTCATATTGAAGGCCTATCTGAGTTGTTGTCGGCAAACGGTGTTTCTCCTTTCGTCTATGCTGATGATATGCTCCTGCTGACAGCGTAATGTCGCTGCGGGATGATATTGTAACTTTTGCAGAGCCTTGATGTCGTAAAAATAGAGCCTCTATCAATGTAACCAAAACAGAGTTTGTAATGCATTCAACAACCAAATCTAAGATGACACTTCCTGTCAATCCAAATTTTTGAGGCATCAAATAGATATTGTTGTCGGCAAACGGTGTTTCTCCTTTCGTCTATGCTGATGATATGCTCCTGCTGACAGCGTAATGTCGCTGCGGGATGATATCGTAACTTTTGCAGAGCCTTGATGTCGTAAAAATAGACCCTCTATCAATGTAACCTAAACAGAGTTTGTGATCCATTCAACAACCAAATCTAAGATGACACTTCCCGTCAATCCAAATTTTTCGAGGCATCAAATAGATATTACTTCACGCTCCATAACTCTTGTCATTTATATTGATAGACATCTTTAGTGGTGTCGACTATAACAACAAGAAATTGAATTCGGTCATCTATATGCTAGGAGTGCTGAGAAAGTAGTTGAATTAAATTGCTCTAAAAAAGTGTATTTTTCCAGCTTGCAGTCTCTGTTGAGTTACTGTACTGTTTTTTTAGGAGGGGAAGGGGGTTCCACCACTTATGGAGCAATCTTCATCTTGAATGTCATGGGTGTTAGGGAGTCATGCCGTAGAATGTTCAAGAGTAGGTGATCCTCACACCCAAGCTTTTTTTTCAGGTGTTTATTGTTTGTTTATAAAAATGGTATATTTTTGACAAGTATCGAAAGCTCGATGATACGAGAGAGATGTTTCCATTTTTTGTTTGGCGCATCACCTCGCCATGAGTGGGAGTGCTACCACCTACTATCGCATCTTAATAGTTTGTAATCATTGCTGAACCTTATACAATGTACAATTTCATGAAGGCCTGTAAAACTTGGCTATCTCGTGAACTTCAATGGAGTGGAGTAGTTTTTTTACTTTTCTTTTTTCCGTGGATGCGAAAATTCTGAATTATGTTGATGTTATCCTATCTGTCGCAGTCATATTGGTGTTGAAAAAAAACACTGACGTGACATATCTACGTTTGAGTTTACAAGAAAGAAAATTGGTCGAATTGATCTCTTTGCTCATATTTCTGCAATGAATGGCTAGTTCATCAATTTATATACAAACCTCAAAAATCAAAATTCATGTGAATTAAGGGTCAGGTCGCAATTGATGAAGCATGATGAAACAAATTCAAATTAATGTCTGACATATCGTTAGCATAAATTACCCTTTCAAGGTGTTTCCCGCCTAGAGTATGGTTTGGATTCTCGAATGAGGGTTATCCAAAGGGTTGGGATAATCCAGGATACTACTAATTCACCGGTAGTCCAGATAATCTTATTAAGTAATCAACTCAAATGCTTGTTAATAATTCCTAAAATAAGGGGTGTAAATCTGAGCGAACGAACGAAGAACACGCACAAATCATGTCACACCCTACTATAACTTGGGGGACTGTTGTAAAATACATACCGCATCACATACATAAATTGATTGTGAAATCGAAATAATTCAATTTCAATGCTTCATATTTCGAATTGATCAGGTGGTTTCAAATTTTGGGGATAACTTTGTATCCTCAGATTTACTGGAGAATGAAGGTCAAAAATATTTAATGTTTTCTCATAAAAATGATCACTATTTATTCAGCATTGAGAATGGTATATCCCTATTATTCGTTGCTTTCATTCTTCAGAATTGATTGATCAAAATGGAGATAGAAGGAGTTTTAGACGATATTTTCTTTATTTCAGTAAAAGTTTGTGGAAAACTCTCGAATTTCAAATGAAAATTCAGATTAGTGACTTTTGTATTGTACCTTGGCAGTTGGCGTTACTAACGAAATTCGATAGATTTCGATTCGAAAATTGAGTGGATCGGAAGTATTAACAACAACAAAACGAAAAATATCACTTCAAACAATGCTGTAATGAGTTCAATACAGCACTACTTTTAGTAGTGTAATGAAGTCATTACGATAAAATAGAGAATAGTATACCTTAATACAAGTTGCAGAATAAACTCCTATTCCAACACGAATGCGAAATTCGTCGCTCGTTTTCGAAAGCAAGAGTGTTAGAATTTCCTTCTGCAACGGGTATTAGACGATATTTTCTCTATTTCAGTCAAATTTTGTGAAATACTCTCAAAATTCAAATGAAAATTCAGATAAGTGACTTTTGTATTGTATCTCAGCAATTGGTGTGACCAAATTTGACAGATTTGATTCGAAAATTGATTGGATCAAAGGTAAGTACTGACAACCATAACACGAAAAATATAACTGAAAACAATGCTGTAATGACTTCATTAGGATAGTGAAATAGAGAAATAGTATATTCTAAAACAAGTTGCAGAATGAGCTCCTATTCCAACACGAATGCGAAATTCGAAAACGAGCGACGAAGGAGCAAGTTTTCGAAAGCATGAGTGTTGGAATTGCCTTCTGCAACGAGTATTAGACGATATTTTCTCTATTTCAGTAAGGTTTTGTGGAAAACTCTAAGAATTCGAATAAAAATTCAGATCAGTGACTTTTGTATTGTATCTTGGCAGTTGGTGTCACTAACGAAATTTGACAGATTGCGGAATTTGAATTATTTGATTCGAAAATTGAGTGGATCGGAGGTCAGTACTGACAACCACAAAACGAAAAATAGAACTGAAAACAATGCTGTAATGAGTTTCATTACAGCACAACTTTTAGTACTGTAATGAACTCATTACGAAACTGAAATAGAGAAAATATTTCACGGATGACAGGACACCTATCCAGCTTGCTCAGTCACAGAGTTTGCGTCAGGAGCTCAAAACGAGGGAGGCGAACAGCGAAAGGGACATAACCATGAATAGACCGAGCAAAATAGATTTTTGCGTAGTTCGAGATTTGCCCAAAGTTGAAAGGGTAGCGTATGTCGTGAGGTTCGAAAAACCCCGAAATTTTCGCACTCCTTTAGTGGTATAGTCATGATTCAATGTTGCCATGGGTATTCTCTCCAAGATGACGTTTGACAGAATCGTCAAAGCATACAATTGCCTCACATCTGGTCCTTTTGCCACTTCAAACAACTTTTGGCTTGGAAAAGAACGGTTTCTCCTATGAACTATCTTCGGACATCATTTCTGGTTTGACGCGGATATTATATGTACCACCCTAACCAACTATCCCGTGGGTGATCTGGGATTCAACCAAGGCCTGATAAAAAAAATTTAAGATGATTTTTTGAGATCAGATGAATACTCAAATACCTGAACTTAAAATGAAGATTCCTCATATAGTACACAAAATTTTTTATATGTTCGCTCCATGTCATTTGTGTATTAATTGTTATTCTTGCATATTTACCATGCTTTGTTTCTGCTATATGTATTCCATCATCAAAAACAAGATCACCCATATCTGGAAGGCTCGAGGCATAAGAACTGAACATCATATATATCTTGTCGATATTTAATGTTAGTTTTGATGCTTCAACCAGTTTATTATTTGTGGAAATTCTATCTGAAATTTTTCTCTCAATTCATCCCATGTTTTGCCCTGATACTTGATAACGGCATCATCATATTACCTGTAAACACGTCCTTATCGAGTGCTAGTTCAATAAGGGATTAAATGAGGTTTCAATTAACAAATTTTCGAACATCTCGTACGGTGACATTGAGAGAGTCTTCCGGGTTTATTGGCTGTGGTCTACTAGAAATTATTTCACCTAACGTTTCGGCCACAACTACGGTAGTCATCTTCAGAGGATTCTTGGTCTGAGGTTGTGACCTGATCGCTGAATTCCCGGAAGTGATGCTGGATTCGATCCGTTGGGCCAACTTATACCCTGATCAAAAGCGGGAGAAGGTAGCGCAATGTTGATTGGTTCATCGCTTCCACTTCGTATTGGCCTGATTCTGGTCTTTTCTAACATCTGCCACCTGCGCTATGTACCAAAGAAGTTTCTTACCTTCTGTTCATGTTGTTTTCATGTTTATATGTCTCAATAGCTTCCATGTTCATCCTAGGATACTGTTGATGTTCGAAATAGCGTCTGCCTTTGAAAAAGAGTATTGTTTCCATCTGTTAGAGCATGTTCCGCTCTTGCGGATTTTGTTTTTGATTGAGTCAACAGCATCGTATTTATACCTCGCTGCGTTGTACCAATCAATGTAGACTTTGCCGCAGTCACTAGGTATCTGATAAATACCGGGTTGCGAGAGTGAGTTGACTTTGTCTTTGATAGTTCTGATCATTCGGCCAAGTTTTTGAGTTGGCTTACACAGAGAATACTGGGGAGGAAGAATGTAGAGACTGTCTATAAGCCAACTTAAAAACTTGAATAGATTTCGTACAAATCAGATTCTGTCTCTATTAGATTCAATGATGGTCAAGGACTATTCACCGCTATTTGTAGAGTCGGATCATTTAACACTCGAATCTAAAATTCAATTTGCAACCATTCAAATGATTAAAGTAATCAAGAAAGTAATTGAGTTGATAGATTACGAGGCTGTGTCACTATACCTATCAGGACTGGACAGGGATGCAGGGTTTGGAGACTTGGAGGTGGAGTTGATGTGGGACACATTTCCGAATATAGTCAAAGAAGCGAACACTTCAAGCAGTGAACTTGTCTCCAACAGATTGGTCATGACCAATTTGGTGCCATACAAGGATTTTATTTCGAAAAATTTAGATCAGAGTGTTCAGGTGAATGCTGTCTATACAGACTTCGCGAAGGCCTTTGATAGGGTTCACCGTGGGACTCTGTTGGGTATTTTATCAAATGTGGGAGTTTCGTAAAGGCACTTATTGTGGATTGGGTCATATCTGTCTGATAGATGGCAGTATGTTGTTGTAGACGGTGTTTGATTCACGGCCCGTAGTGTGACTTCAGAAGTTATTCAGGGATCGCAACTGGGTCCGGTTCTTTTCAATGTATATATCGATGATGTAACAAACTGCTTTTCCAACGAAAAATTCGAAATTTATGTGGATGATCTAAAAATGTATATATCTATCAGAAGTTTGGGTGATGTGGTTGAATTTTAAGAGGATCTTGACAGATTCTCTGCTTTCAGCTCTGAACGTTATTTAGACCTAAATGTAAGAAGGTGCAAGCACATTTGATTTACCGAAAAAACAAGTAAATCGAATTTGCTTCGTCTATCGAGGGGGTTGAAATACAAGAGGTTCAGTATGTCAAGAATCTTGGCGTGTTTTTTGACTCGAAACTATCGTAAGAAATTCAAATTGAAAACTTAGTCGCTAAGTCCTATATTGAGGATATCCAGACTATTCAAGAATAGGGAGTCCGTGAAGACCTTATATTATAGCTTTGCAAGTAGTAATTTAGAATATGTAACACCGATCTGGAATAATTTCTATTACAAATATATTGACAAGTTAGAAAGAGTTCAAAGAAAGTTCTCTAGAGTATTGCAATATCGTTTGACGGTGGACCGGTGAACCGTTCCTATATTTCTAGACTCAAATTGTATGACACGATGAGCCTGGAAAATAGAAGAGTTATGTACGACCAAATATTTCTTTATAAAGTTGCAACAATCATTTTAATTTTCCGATAATAGAGTGCGTACATTTCAAAACTTGTTTTTTTGGTGGTCGAGGTAGAGACTTATTTTTTGTGCCCTAGGCAAGAACATCTTCGTACTATAACACGATCTGTTTAAGGATGAACCGTTTTTATAACTTTCATATAAACAGATTCTATTGTTCTGGACTGTCATTATCTGAATTTTAGAAAATTGTTGATGTATCTGTCTCAGGATGATAATAGATGGTTTAGTTTAGTTGAGTTTAGTTTAGTTGAGTTTAGTTTAGTTTAGTTCTAGTACTCGAGTATTGCCTAGTTGGTACTTGTAATTGTTCTTATATTGTTTTTTATTTTGGTCACATATTTGTCACGATGTATTGAAATAATGTTTCTCTATTTCAGTATCGTAATGAGTACATTACAGTACTAAAAGTAGTGCTGTAATGAAACTCATTACAGCACTGTTTTCAGTTATATTTTTCGTTTTGTGGTTGTCAGTACTGACTGCCGATCCACTCAATTTTCGAATTAAATCAATTCAAATTCCGCAATCTGTCAAATTTCGTTAGTGGCACCAACTGCCAAAATACAATACAAATGTCACTAATCTGAATTTTTATTCGAATTTCGAGCGTTTTCCACAAAACTTGACTGAGATAGAGAAAATATCGTCTAATACTCGTTGCAGAAGGCAATTCCAACACTCATGCTTTCGAAAACTCGCTCCTTCGTCGCTCGTTTTCGAATTTCGCATTCGTGTTGGAATAGGAGCTCATTCTGCAACTTGTTTTAGAATATACTATTTACTTTGAATGGTTGTGAAACCTCATAATTGGGCTCGTCCTGTTGGGATTCCTATTAAGTAAATGAATAAATAAATAAACATCCATAAACCTTGGATTGGCACTAGCCTAGTGAAATAGATCGGTCAAAAAAGACTCTATGGCAACGATCTTGCGGGGTTGGCTCGATAGTGACTATTGTTGTATAAAGTATTTCATTGGTTGAAGTTGTGTCGCTGTCTGCACATGTGCGCAAGAGACATTTTTCATGTATCAATGAAGGGAGTCTGTTCATGGAAATAAAGGCGTCAAGATCGTATCGAATTTATTAATTAACAAAGTTAACAATCCTAATTCATATTGTTCATAAATACCACTTATGAACAAAACATATTCATTACATGGTGTCAGGTGTGTCAAGAACGAAGAAACTGTAATCATATACATATATATTGATTATAACTTGTTCTGATAAAATCACGTTAAAATTCACAATATGTCCGACGATGGTGAAGCGAGAGTCGACCACGTGCCGAACTTGAAGGCGGTCAACGAATTGATTATTTCATCGAGTGAAAATAATTCATCAAATTGGAGAGAATGGTGGGAAAATTTCGAAATATATTTATTAGCAACAGGATTAATAGATTCTTCAGAAGGCCGAAAAATTGCTGTGATGTTGCACTCCATTGGTTCGAAAGGTAGACAAATTTTCAACTCATTCAACATAAAAATCTCAGATACAACTTTAGACGTTGTCAGAGCTAAATTCGATAGATATTTTGAACCTCAAAAAAAATCTCACTATGATGCGTCATACTTTTTTCACTAGAACTCAAAGAGTTAATGAAAGCATAGATAATTTTATAACAGACCTGGAAAACTCGAGCATGAAATGTGAATTCAAAGATCTTCGAGAATCTTCAGTCAGAGATATATTCATTGCCAACAGGAATTCTCATCTAACGAATATACGACAACGTCTACAACAAGAAGTCGATATTTCTCTTCAAAAAGCTGTCGAGTTAGCCAAATCTGTGGTTCTGGCTCAACAAAATTCCGAGAAAATACAAAAAGAGTAAATAGGAGGAATCGAACAAGTTCTATACATCAATAAAAAGAGTTCCACATCAGGATATCACAAATCCAGACAATCAAGATCTAGAAGCATCAATCAATCATCTAATGGGTCCAGACGTGAATACCATAATCGAAGATCATCGCCTACTACCAACAGTATTTGTGGAAGATGTGGTCAACAACACATATACAAATGTCCAGCTTCAAACGTCAAATGCAGGTTATGTAAAAAACAGGGTCATTTTGCAAAAGTTTGTTTTAAAAATACAAAATCAGTCAATAAATCAGAATCAGGGATTTATTCCAGTACTGATTCGAATATTCCTTTTGTCGGTATGATAAAGAACAATAATGTCAATCAGAATAAAATTTCTTGGTCTTTGAATATTTTCATTAGTAATTTCGAAATTGAATGCATTCTTGATTCAGGTGCTGATGTTAATATTATGTCATATGAAACTTTCAAAAAATTAAATTTACCAGATTCATTACTAATAAAATGTCAAATCACAATAAATAGCTTCGGAGGCAATAAAATACCAGTAATTGAAAAATGTGATCTTAAATGTTTCTTCAATAATACATATGAAATCATTACATTCATAATTGTCAACATATCATGTCAAACTGTCTTGGGTTTACCTACATGTCAAAAAATTGGAATTTTAAAAAGAGTTCACAATCTCACAAGTAATAATGATTATGATAAAATTCTCAATAATTTTCAGGATGTATTTGAAGGTCTAGAATGTTTACCGCCAGTCTGCCATATCAAGTTACTTCCAGATGCTGTTCTACATGTCGATCCACTACGAAAAGTTCCGTTTGCTTTACACGACAAACTAAGAAAAGAATTAGATAGAATGGAGAGTATGGATGTCATATCTAAGGTGTCAAAACCTACGTCAATTCTATTCGAAACATATAAAAGAACTTTTGAAAAATCTCGAAAAAGTCAGAAATATTATTATGATAGAAATAAAAAATCATTACCACTTCTTAACCCCAATGATCATGTATATTTTAAGAAAAATAATAAATCGGACTGGTCTCCAGCTATTATTAAAGAAAGACTCAAATGTCAGAGATCTTATATAATCGAAGATACAAATGGAGTAAGATACCGTAGAAATAGAATACATTTGAGATTCCGGTCAAATGACACTTGTAACAGGTATGACATCGATCCTAAAAGTTCAACAGACAATGTATTGAACTCTGAATTCGGAGATAATAAGGAAGGCATATATAGAACTAGATATGGTAGAGCTGTGAAACCTCCTGATAGATTTAATATTAGTTATTAGTAATTGAAAAGCTGAAATTAAAAGTTCGTACAAATAATATTATAACTAATAGTAAGAAAGTGTTAATTGCTTCATGTAAGTTGTAATTTAGATTTAGTGAACATATTCTGAAACATACATAATAAAGAAAAATGAAATTGAAAGAGGGAGTGTAAGGATAGTTGGAAATTTTAGATGAATATTTTGTAAGAAATGATTTTCGATATATATTATAAACTTAAACTTAAGGAAAGGGATGTTGTATAAAGTATTTCATTGATTGAAGTTGTGTCCCTGTCTGCACATGTGTGCAAGAGACATTTTTCATGTATCAATGAAGGGAGTCTGTTCATGGAAATAAAGGCGTCAAGATCGTATCGAATTTATGAATTAACAAAGTTAACAATCCTAATTCATATTATTCATAAATACCACTTATGAACAAAACATATTTATAACAACTACCGTATCCACCGCTATTACTCTCATGGTCACGATCAAGCTCTAAACTGATATGGCAATATGAGTGCAAGATTGGATTGGACCAGAAGAATAGGTTCGATGGTTTCTCCATTCAACTCTTTCAGCACATTTGGTGATGAATGCTCCGGATGTGTGTGACAGCATCAGGGGAGTCCCCCGAAGTTTCTTTTTCCAACGAGCATGATGATCCTATACCGGAAATGAGTTCTCCTTACGTATATCATTATTTGTGTGAGGTTGAATTTGACCCAGTTCCGTGATCCCTTTGAGGGCCTGGACATCTCTTCAGCGTCTAGTCTCGCCATCTTGATAGCTTGACTTTTGCGATCTGCTGCTGCTCCATTGTCCAAACCACTATCAATTATTTTTACAAAGCCCTTCCAGAACTACACATTACCGTCCTCTTGGGTGTTTGCGAAAGGTTATCAATTTTCTCCACAGAACTACCAACCTACTGCAATGCCTTGATAGCTGGATCAGGAATAATTATGCGGATGTCCCAGTGGATGTTTTATACCTGGACATCTCGAGGACGTGTGACTGAGTGCCACATGAGAGACTCATTGCCAAGTTGAAAAGATACAGAATGAGAGCTGGAGTTCTGATTGGGTTCGGAGCATTCCTGAGTAATAGAGGTTTTTCTGTTAATGTTTTTGGATGTGTATCTACTACAAGAGCTGTAGGTAGTGGAGTCTCGCAGGGATCTGGTTCAAGATCTCTGTTATATACTTTATATAAGTCCGATTTGCCTTCTTGTTCGATTAATTGTTCGATAATTGCAGATGCTGCCAGGCTATTTGCCTTTACCTCAGACTACATGATATTACAGAAAGATTCGAATACTCTACAATAATGGTGTAATAGTATATTCTAAAACAAGTTGCAGAATGAGCTCCTATTCCAACACGAATGTGAAGTTTTCGATAGCATAAGTGTTGGAATTGCCTTCTGCAACGAGTATTAGACGGTATTTTCTCTATTTCAGTCAATTTTTGTGAAAACCTCTCGAAATTCAAATGAAAATTCAGATTAGTGACTTTTGTTTTGTAACTTGGCAGTTGGTGTGACATACGAAATTTGACAGATCACGGAATTTGAATTGATTTGATTCGAAACTTGATTCGATCGGAGGTCAGTACTGACAATCATAAAACGAAAAATAAAACTGAAAACAATGCTGAAATGAGTTTCATTACAGCACTTCTTTCAGTACTGTAATGAACTCATTACGATACTGAAATAGAGAAAGAATTATATTTTGACAAATGTAATTGATATGGGCAAGCTGATCTTGGCGTTGTTATTTCCGGTGATTTGAGTTGGTTGGAGCACGTCCATAGCATTTGTTCCAAAATCTTTTCATTAATTCGACCCTACGGTAGACAGCAACATCAACAAGCCCTATGTTCGTCCTATTTCAGAGTTTGCCAGACCGGTCTAGTGTCCTATTCTCAAGAGTGATATCGAGCTATTGGACTCGGTCCAGCTTTGGGCAACCTGAATACCATAAGGACATCTAAGACCCTAGTATAAAGATCGACTGGAGATCATGAATCTACCTTCATTCACAGACCGCAGGAAAAGAGGTGATTCAATTTTCACTTCATAGCTGTACTCGCTCAATACCAGTAACCTGAGACTACAAAATTTGAAGCTCCGTAAGAAGAATTTCGGCAGCATTGTCACAATAACAGAGTTTTTCAAAATTGCATCGCATTAGGAAGTTAAGTGGTGACTTCTCTGATGTCAATGTGTTTGCACATAGGTTGCAAACAAATTGATAATTGATATTCCAAAATGTTTTTTCTTCTGTTTTTTTTGCTCTTTTAAACTCGAAATTATGTGTTAATTTTCAAAATTATAAGTTGAGTCTGATTGATTTTGCCTCAACTTTTATTTTCATATAAATAGTACATGGATTGTGTATTAGGTATTGGAATCGAAGTTGAATATCGGGTGAGGCCATTTTTTGATCAAATTTGACCGAATTATACCAAATTTTAAATTCAAATAAGTGCATAACATATACCTTCTGTAAGTATGAACAATATTTGCAGTATACATCTTTGCGATCGATATTGGATGAACTAGGTAAAATACACTAATTTTATAACTCATTACATTTCGTCACCTCGCTCTTGTGACCCCCAGGTGCCATATTGATTTTATAATATTGTGACTGAATTTTTTCTCACACGAATGAACTGAGAGAGGTCGGTTTTCATATGAAGCAAAGGCTCCCACAAGAAAACATTGCTTATACTTTCAACAAATCAAAGGAAATAGCTGAAGAGGACATTCAATAAAGCATTTCCAGGTATCCGGAGCGAACTTCTTCTCGAAGCAACAAACATTGATCAAAAACATAATAAATTTTTCCTGGGTCAATACCTCAAATACAGTTATTTATCTGGTATCTCAGAAAGCTTCGAATTCTGCAAAGCATATGTTACGACGTTTGAGTTACAGGAAGTGGGATATAATTTGGGTTGGGCTGAAGGACTTCGGAGGATAGCTTTTGACTATGGTCAGTAAATTTGCTCGGTTTGAAAAATTCGTCCTATCTGGAATTCAGTTTATCCATGTTGTGAAATATTTTGGAGTGTTAACTGTCAAGTGGCCCTTCAACAGTAAGGTTCTAATCGATTGATGGGTAATATATTATTATTTTCAGCTCGATACAATGTCGGCCGTTTTGATCTTTCTTTTTGTCTTTGGGATTTTCAGAGTTGGGTTTTTTGCGTTTTCAGAGTAAATGCATTGCATTAGAGTGCAATGTAATTATTAACAAAATTTCCTCAGCAGCACCTGTGTAGTCGTAAGACATCATTTCTAGTTGCTGCTACAGTAATTTTGTAATTTATCGAAATGAAAATTCGCTCTTTTATCTGAAAACAATATCAGAAGTACAGTAAATGGGTCATGATTGATAATTGAGTATGACAAGAAACAGGTTTTTCGAAGAATTCATCAGAAAAATAAAAATCATTTCTCTTCATATCAATCCTGATGAAATATACATACTTCGTTCAGATTTGTTAGATTCAAAAATACTGCACATCAAGGATATTTAAACATTCGTTTCAATTATAAATATTGGTTTTCAGTTGTAGATCATATTTTTATATTGCGAATAGTCACAAAACTACGAAAATTTGTAAATAGAATGACAACACTAATCTCTACTACAAACTTGATGCATCAAGTTTCAAACCATGTAGAAAATCACCTCTTTCATGAAACCGTCAACTAAACTGTTATAGGGTTCAAAAAACTTTGAATACCCATCAATACACAGTCATCAATTTTCGTAGCACACTTGCAGATTCGGAGATGAAAAAAGGACAACAGCAATTACCATATCAGTGCCTAGAGATCATGTCTCCAGAAGAGTTTTCTTCATAATCATAATGACTTCACATTCATTTCTCAAATAAACAAGAATTTCTAATTGCATTGCATCGAGGTAGATATTAATGGAAACCAATTTTTTCGTTGTGGGAGTTCAGTAATGTTATGAGCACTTTTCTGGCACTCTATACGTTTTAGGATTCAGCACCCCAGAGGTAAAGTGTGTTAAGTCACAATTTCAAAATTGGACAAAAGAGAGATCTTTTAGTTCGATTATCGTTTCAGCGAATGTTTACTGCCATTATTTGGCGACTTGATATACCTAGGTAGTCAAAAATGTGTTCCACTAGCTAGAATTTACTAATGTGAATCCAATATTGTAGATAGTACGTGTCTGAAAAAATGTGACTTAACACACTTTACCTCTGAGGTGCTTATATGGAACACTAACTGTAAAGAGTAACAACCTTCGTTCAACAAATACAAAATGGAGAATTCTTCTTCACACTTTTTTTTTATTGAACGTTAACGGTCAGAATCACAGAGCATCTTACATAGATAACGCTTAAATAAGTGTTACAAACATAACTCAATTAGGTTGGGTTGAAACAATGTTGTAAACATTGCAACAAGTAGCTGGGTGGGCAAATGCTGGGTTAATCAATTCATTGAGCGCACAAACTGAACTATTCAGTTGAAATATAAATTAGTTCAGAAGTTGTTTTAGTTGAATATTTTATTTCCACAAGTGGGGCTGAATGGAGCGTGAGGTTTTTTCCAGCTAGTAATTTCTGCAAGCAAGAAAAGTTTTGGGAGCATGAGGCTCGTACAGTCATTAACTGTCATCATTGTACTACCCTGTTCAAATTCGCATCCAGAAGGCGGTTCGACGTAATCGTTTTCTGGAGAATAATGGGTTCATTAGGGTATTTCTGAACATATGGCATGTGACAGGGTGAGAAATATAACTCGCACACTGTGGTGATTGTAAATCTTCATGGAAACGAGAACGACCGAAAAACATGAGTTATTTTTCCCCCCGGAATCGGATTCTATTCTGAAACTTTGAATCGATTAATCTTCCTCCTTCTTCTACAATTGATCTGGTCTTCACAAGATTGGCAGAATGATATTTTCCTCAATTACTCTCTTCATGTTCCATCTTGTATATTTAGGAAACGTGAAGGAATTGATGAAACAGGTGTCGAATTATCCTCATAAAAATGCGAAAAGTAGAGAAAAATTAGAAAAATGCGTCAAAAGTATTCACATATTTGTTTCGAATACTCCACATATCACGCCGACATTTTACAATGTTTACAGTATGATCAATACTATTAGAACACTGAAATAGCTATTAATGTCTTATTACAGATACACAGTCCTTTATTTGATAATCGGAATTAAAACAGTTCTACGATTGCCTGATCTAGGCATGACACACCATTGCCATTGGACAGAATTATCGTTGCCAGTATTATCTTATAGTCATGTCGACCTTGGTCTTGTTCTAACAGAGAACCTTGATTGGTACAGGGGGCCTTCGGTGCTCTACAAACTCTACGTTAGGCAGATATTGGATAGGAGCCCCCCTGCCGGGGGGGAGCATTATTAAGCAAAGACACTTAGAGAGTATCCAGCGACGAAAAACTCGTCTACCCGAGTTATGGGAAAAATTAAATCTGACGAACTCATTGACATTAAGTGACAGGAGACTTCGTGGTGATCTCATCATAACCTTCCCTGCTATTCACCACTGTTTCAGGCGGACTCTTCAGGTCAAATTTGAACTACCGTCTTCAGGGTCACGCTTACAAGCCTAGGAGTAGAATTTCAGAACATCACAGACAAAAATTTTGATTTCGAGTGGTGGACTCAGTGTCTGTGAATGCTTTCAAGGGTAACGCTTTACCGGTGAGGTGGGATTTGACTCCTGTGGAGAGTTAGGTGGAATTTCTCTCACTCCTGCTAGGTATATATATTATTTTTCTTCGTCTATGATTCATTTTTTCTTGGCCTCTCCCAATTTGATCACTAGGTAATGGATGAATCCAACTACTTCAAAATAAATTTTTTCAAGTTTGAAAACCGCGTCAAACTTATTATACATCCGTTGATGAATGTCCATGAGACATATTATGTCATATGTTCAAAACGAGTATTGCTGTTATAATTGTGAAATTGTTAATTAAGTTGATTAATTCGACAATTATATTGAATCTGGTTCGTGTTTTAATTATAAACCCCTTTGAATATGTACTTCAGGATAAAATTTTGTTTATTACAGTTTCTTCTGCATCAATCATTGTCTGGTTTCCACCTTGAAGATCTCTGATTCCGAGACTTACAATTCAATGCAATGGAAAGCTAAATTCCGGTTTGCATCCGAGGCTGGTTGTGATGCCAAGCACACTTTAGTGAAGGTGAAAACTATACAACTTCTGAATCATCCGGAAATTTTTCAATTTCCCAAAGATAAACAAAGCAGCACACATCATAAGCAACTTTTTGATAATGATAATGTCAAAAATGTTGTAAAAAGTCTGAAAATAATGAATAAATTCCGTAACGTGATGATCACTCTGAATGCAGAATTACAAAGTATTTACATGGATGGAGAGGGAAATATTGCATTCAACGAGGAATATTTAAAATAGGTATCTATGTCAGAAAAATCAACAGAGTCGGGTATTCTACAGAAATCTAGCAGATCGTTATCAAAGGATATGATAATAGAAAAATTTAATGGGAATAATTTTAAAGCCAGTAATTGAATAAAATTGTTTTTTCAGGAGTGTACTTTCTTCCAATTTCTTTCCTTGGATTTTGTTGTTCATTTACATTTCAAGTGAAGAATAATAAAACCGAATTCACGAATGCAGAAAACAGCATTGGAACTGGCCTGGCGGAGGGTAAAATTTCAAATTGTCTGATTACTTTTTTCGAAAGCGAAAAAGAGAGTTCTGTCTGATTTTCAACTTGAGTTGAGTCATAATGGAGCTCACCAAAATATTTCGCATTCGAAGACATCAAAACTATCATCATCTGAGCGATATATATATATATATATATATATATATATACAGGGTGTACCAAGTTCGATGGCCTATTAGGCGTTTCTGGAGAACTAGACTTATTTAAAATCTGAAAATTGGGATTATGATATTGTTTGACATTATCTACCGAGCTAAAATATTCTTGGAGCCTGACCACTTTTAGTTATACAGGGAGAGAAAAAAAATTTTTCAAAATTTTATTTTTCTGTTTTTTTCTTTTTGAATTTGATAGAGTATGCAATTCTGAATACATTCGTACTCAAATCGTTGCATTTGTCGAAATACTTTCAAAAATATCGAGAAAAACCTAAAGAAAAAGAGAGAAAAGAGTATTCGGTATTATGTTTGTTATTCCTAATCTAGATATCTTAAGCATAAACCGTTTTCACATTTTTGAGGTCGAAGAATGTGGAAATACTGTACATTTCTAGAATTTTGAGAAACTCATCACAGGGTGTTCCAAATATTGGGTCAAAAATTGGGATCAAGATTGGCCCATAACTTTCGTTTTTCAAATTAGAACCCTATTTTTTTATGATTGCGTTGGATTGTACAAAGAAAAATGATGATAATGTTTCAACATGTTCATGCTCCTAAAATTGATAATTCTTAAGTTATTTAGGATTTTCTGATTTTATGTCGTATTTAGCGTCAAATTCATTAAATCTGTTTCATATCAACTATGACCTTGGTCATAGAAGATAAATTATTTCAATAACTCACTAGTGACACACCTTTTTGTTCAATTCATTCATCATTGTTGTTATGGAACAGATTTTATGAATTTGACGCAATGTACAACATGGAATCAGAAAATACTAAATAACTCAAGAAATATTAATTTTAGAAGTATCAACATGATAGAACATTATCATCATCTTTCTTCGCAGAATCCAACGCAATCATAAAAAAACAGGGTTCTAATTTGTAAAACGAAAGTTATGGGCCAATCTTGATTCCAATTTTTGACCGAACATTTAGAACACCCTGTGACGAGTTTTTCAAAATTCTAAATATGTAAAATATTTCCATTGTCTTCGACTACAAAAACGTGAAAACGGTTTGTGGTCAAGATATCTAGATTAGAAATAGCAAACATTATACCGAATACTCTTATCTACCTTTTTTTGTTCAGTTTTTTTTTATATTTCGGAAAGTATTTTGACGAATGCAACGATTTCAGTATGGATGTATTCAAGTGTATATCATTAGTGGAATAATTCATCTTCTATGACCCAGGTCATAGTTGAAATGAAACAGATTAAATGAATTTGACGCTACGTACCACATAAATTCAGAAAATCCTAAATAACTCAAGAATTATCAATTTTAGGAGCATTAACATGTTAGAACACTATCATCATTTTTCTTCATACAATCCAACGCAATCATAAAAAAATAGGGTTCTAATTTGAAAAACGAAAGTTATGGGCCAATCTTGATCCCAATTTTTGACCCAACATTTGGAACACCCTGTGATGAGTTTTTCAAAATTTTAAAAATGTACAATATTTCCACAGTCTTTGACTTCAAAAATGTGAAAACGGTTTGTGCTTAAGATATGTAGATTAGGAATAACAAACATAATACCGAATACCCTTTTCTCTCTTTTTCTTCAGATTTTTCTCGATATTTTTGAAAGTATTTCGACGAATGCAACGATTCGAGTACGAATGTATTCAGAATGGCATACTCTATCAAATTCAAAAAGAAAAAAACAGAAAAATAAAATTTTGAAAATTTTTTTTTCGCTCCCTGTATAACTGAAAGTGGTCAGGCTCCAAGAATATTTTAGCTCGGTAGATTATGTCAAACAATATCATAATCCCAATTTTCAGATTTCAAATAAGTCTAGTTCTCCAGAAACGCCTAATAGGCCGTCGAACTTGGTACACCCTGTATATATATATATATATATATATATATATATATATATATATATATATATATATATATATATATATATATATATATATATATAGTTATAAAGGGTCATTTTCACCTCCAAAACAGAAACTCGTTTTACGCTCTGACCTCATATATAACGCTGTCACCTCCGAAATCGGAGGTGACAACGTATCGCCTTGTTTTTTAGCTTGTTGGAATCAGGATGACTCAAGGATCAACATATCAAAAAATAGTTTTGAGGTCACAAGGCACCCTGTTTATGTACTGAACAATCTTTTAGTTCGGGTATATATCACGGGCGCTAGTGTGCTGCGCCATATATGGATGAATAACTCTGAGAGACTCGAAAGACGTATCCTCCTCCGTATATGGCAACAATGTGTATTGGTACACCCTCAGAGCAGATGTCAACAGGTGGCATATCTCAAAGGTTATTTTATCGCTTTTTCAAGTGGAATGGTGTGATGCATTAGGAAGACAAGCTTTAACTTCGTCCTATGAGGGAATTCATATTATATGCTTGTTTTCCATCGTCCAACGTATTCATTTTGTACCATCCACGCATAACTGAAAGAGAATGAAAGCTTTTTACGTATCTATACGGGGAATATAGCTTGTCCCCAATATATATGTAAAATATGAACATTTGTTTGATGAAATCTAAATTATTAAATTAGATACAATCCTTTTCTCTAATCAATCTGAATACATATGGTGTCTTCAAATGTAACGCTTTGTATTGACAGGTAATAGACCTCATCAACATGAAAACATTTTTAATATTCACTCTTCCCAATTTATTTGAACCAGAGTTACCCGCAAATGTGAGAAATGCCAAGTCCAAATCTGACTTGAACGTATTGAAACTTCTATATTGATTATGTTCGAACATCAGTTTTGAAATATGCTGCAGATTTATTCCAATAGTGACCTGTTGATATGATTCAAATTGATCGAATTCGATGATGAATTCAATTTGATCGACCAATTCATGAAAACAATTTAGACGAGTTTTATAGCTGGATTTGTGAATTTTTGTTTAACAAAGAAATTTTTCTGTCTCCACTTTGGAATTAACTATTTCTCTCAGAAAAAATCGCCAGATAGAAGTTGAAAAATAATTCTACATGTTTACTAAAAATTTAAGTGCGTCGAACAGATCGCAAAAAAGTCGAGTGAGTATTTTATTTGATGTTCAACTTCCTAAAAACGCGGCATTGATTCATAACAGGTGAGCAATATGGAAGTTTGAATGATTGATTTTGATGAGTTCTACTACCTGTCAAAAAAAAACTTCTCCCTTAAAAAATACCCTGTGCATTTCGTCAGGAAATACTGGAGTATCTTTATGCAATGTTATCGGTGGCACCTACATTCTGAACAATAACTGTCAAGTAAAATATCCCAACGTGCCATTTTTTCCAAGTAGCCTACTTGACACCGAATTTATTTGAATGCACGTTATAACAGATTTTGAATTTTGGCCCGTTGGAACAGCCAAGGTCATCGAGATGTCATTGCGGTGACATTTGAATTTCGGGAATATAGAAAAAGTCCCAATGTATTTTGTGAACGGTTGTATGGGAAGGAGTGATTTCCCTTCGGATTTCCCATTGTTTGAATGTCACAGCTCATTTTTGTGAATATTGAAATTCAACACTTCGCGGGAAAAATTTTTGTTTGCTAACGTTATTCTTTTTTTTACATCATTCGTATCATATATAGTTTGAAAAAATAATATGACATATTCCCATAATTTTTTTCTCCTAGCGGATCCCCCTACGGATATACGGCCTCCCAAATGACGCCACTGAAAAACTAGTTTACTGGAATAAATTATAATAAACTACCCAGTATGATTTGAAGAAAATCTATCCATATACTAATATAAATGTGAATGTCCGTTGATGAAACTTTCACTATAATGTAGAAAATATATTTTGGGGGGTTTTCATGTAGGGTTCACATTCCTATGTCACGAAGAAATGAGAAAAAATATTGAGCTTTCATGAAAAAGTCGTTTTTATCAGGCTTTCACGGCCGACGCATTGTAAACTATAAGGGATAGAGAACATAGTCAGAGACAATTTTGTAGTGTTCGAAAAATTCTATATGAAAGACCACGACGGCATATGTCCAAATGCTGAGGACAACCAACGATAATCATTTTTTACATTTTCAATTCAATTCAGAATAATGTTCAATTTGAAGAGGACTCCCGACTGGCATGGAATGAATTCTTACAAAAATTGAATGTGATTGTTATCTGCGACATTTATTCTTTATGAAAAATGCCCCTTGATTCACGAAATTGTTTCCTCGCTCAACACTTGGTGAAACATCTTTGGTCAATTGAAAAAATAAAAACACAAGACTACGTTCACAATATTTTAATAAATTAAACATCTAATAAGTCGACATGTTTCGGGTTTTATCCCATTCTCAAGACTGAAAAGTAAACGCATAAGTCAAAGAAATGAACATCAAAAAACAGATGTTAAAACCGGAGATAAGCGGAAATCTAATTGATCGTTCACAATTGGTTGTTTATATTTGGAAGCAGAAAATATTTCCAAAATTTCTAGAAGATCTAGGCGTCTGCTTTTTTCCCCTTCATGCAATATTCTTGTTTTATTAAAATCTATGAAATGGTTACAATGATCAGAAAAACCAGTTGTTAATTTGTTCTGAAGAATTGACTTTTTATGTTCATCAACCCTTATCTTAAGAGAACAATCTGTCTGACCTATGTAAAAAGCTGGGCATTCGTCACAAAAAATTTTATAGACACCACTTTTTTCAAAAGTTGTCTAACTATCCTTTCCATTACAAAACATTGATTTTAAGTTTTTCTAGTTGGTACATACAATGTCAATTTTATTTCGTCTTAATCTACTACAAATATTGTCGCTTATTTGTGGGATATAGTTTATATAAGCAAATTTATCAATACAGTTATTAATTTGGGTGGGGTATATACTTGATAAAAGTTTTTGATATTGTTTTCTGACAATTAATTTATCTATAATATTGGGAGAGAAACCATTGTTCAATGCCAATGTCCTTAACACTTCCACTTCTTTTTCGAAATCAGCTGTTGAAAGTGGTATTGATATTAGACGGTGTACCAGGGAATGAAAAGCTGACATTTTTATTTTATATGGATGTGAACTACTATTATGGATGAGGATGTCTGAAAAAGTAGGTTTTCTATACACATCAAATTCCATATGATCTTCTACTATTTTTATCTGAATGTCCAAAAAGTTTAACGACTTATTTTCATTTTCCATTTCCAATGTGCACTGGACCGACACATACAAAGAGTTAATCAGTTGGAAAAACAATTCAAGCTCAAAATCTGAGCAAGTCCAAATACCAAACACGTCATCTACATATCGTCTCCAGTAAAGTACAAATTCAGTCACATTGTTATTAATTGACGAGAATATTTTCATTTGCTAATGTGTCATGAATACTTCGCTTAAAAGAGGAGATAAAGGTGAACCCATTGGTAGACCATCCAACTGTAGATAGAATTTTCCATTGAACTTGAAATAACTCTGTTCAAGACACAACTGCAAAAGTTTATTTTTTTCATCTATCAATTTTGCACTGAGGGAAAAATTATTATGAAGCTGTTCGTTGATTAAATTTTCAACTTCTGTATGGGGTATTGATGGGAATAAATTTAATACATCGAACGAAATTAACCTAGCATTCGGAGGGATTTTCAGTGACTTCAATTCATCTGTAAGTTGGATTGTGTTTTTGATGGAGTAAATTGGTTCATGTTGAATCATTTTTGGTAAAATAGAATTCAGATATCTACAGAGTTTTGAAGCTGGTGCATGAATATAGGAAACAATGGGTCTCATAGGACAATTCTCGTTATGGATTTTAGGTAGAGCATATAATTGCGGTATTCTTGGATTCATTATCGTCAAAGGAAAAGTTATTTCAGATAATACGTTTGGGCAATTTTTGATATACTTTTTGAGTGAATTTTGGAATTTCGATGTTGGGTCAACTTTCAGTTCTCGGAAGTTATCAGAGTTCAACAATAATTCTGTTTTTTGAAAATTGTTCAAAATTGTAACTATATTGCCTTTGCCAGCTTTTGTAATTATCAGATCATTCTCAGAGGCTTTCTTTTTGATTTGTTTCAAAACGGCAACTTCGATTTTATCCTGTCTAATACGAGCATTGGATATCATTCTCGCACAAACAGATTTTTCAAAGTTTTGTATCTCAAGAGATTCGATCTTATTTAAAGCTAATTCTACATTCACTGCTAAATGTTTGAGGTCCTTATTATTAAACATATTCGAACAGTGTTTCAAACCTTTTTCCAATAATCTTAATTCAGCTTCTTCGAAATGTACTTCTGTAAAATTCTTCACTTTTTCATAAAACTTCACTGCACTTTCACTGAATGCCCATGAAAAATAGGTACGTCAATTTTGCTCATTTAAACTTTTTTTTACGACCAATATTAACCCTGTACACGTACACTATATTATGCTACTTTTCATTAGATGCTTCAACTTGCAGATATTGTGCATCAGATGAACGTGAGAACAGAAAATCAAAAAATCTCAATATGAAAAATTAAATCAAAAAATAATTAAAATCATTATTAATGTCAAAAAATCTTAAACCTCAATGATGGATAAAACTTGAAATAATATCAAGTTATCAAATGATTCGTTAGAATCAATCAAATGAAGCGTTAGAACGCTTCGTTACGATAGATCGTAAATTTTATTTCTTGTCTAAATTTTTATTTCAGCCTCTCGTCATATATCGGGAAATATTCTTCAGGAAACTATGCTTTGAAAAGCATTTTTTATAACAGTCATATTTATTTAAATTTTAATTCATTCCATACCAGTCAAAAGGTCCCTTCAAATTGAACATTGATTTGGATTGAATTGAATATGTTAAAATTGGTTATCGAGGGTTATCCCCGATGAGAGTTAGACATATGTAGTCGCGGACTTTTATGTATAAATTTTCTTACACTACAAAAATGTCCCTTTCGAGTTCCACTATCTCTTGTAGTTCATCCAGAGTCGTCCGTAAAAGCCATGAATCAAATGGTTCATATAACAACCTGTTCATGAAAATTCTATATTTGCCCCATTTCCTCGTTGAGTATATTAGAATCAATTCCACAATCAAACCGGACATTTGCTCCCCGATTTCTGTGAAGACAAATAAACAAACTAACGAAAACATAGACTTTCATATTATACTCCGAAAGCATTATTGTTCTTCAGAGATATAATATTCTTCATTGAATATCGTTAAAGATGTCCAGCAACGAGACGAAACCAAATTTTTGGGAGGGCGAAAACATCGAAAATTTTCCAACCGTGCATTGAAGGAATAGAAAACTGAAGGTTATCTAATGGTTTTTATAATTTAATATAATGTATAATATTTGTTTTGGCTAAAAAGGTTCAATTATGAATAATCCCATCAATGTTGTGAGTAATTAACTTTTCTTCATCTTTTCAACATTCAGTTGCATGTTTCCCAATTCAATAGAATTTGTTTTTTTCTGTAAAAAGTATCTCGATTTATAATGCTTGAAACTTTGAGAAACCTCTCGTTCTATTTTATAGCCGTGTATAGGGACCATTAGTTCACGAAGCCTTCGTCAGGCACGAGACGATGTTTCTTCATTTATTCCGATGCTCCGGAATGAGCAGCGTAAAGCACTTATCTTTCCAAACATGTGTTGAAAGAACAGCTGCATTCCATATATGATTATTCCGAACTAATTTACCTTCTGTCCTCCGAAAATCTGGCATCGTTGCAGGAGGACACAGCGCACGACCCATACAACATATAAGCGGAGGTAGCAAGGTCTGTCTCATATGAAAAAAAAATTTCCTAAAAAAATCTTTTCCCCTCTTCAGGTCCCTCTATTCTTTGCCTTTCCCTCTAAATCTATTGACAAAAAAAATTTCAATCACACCCCTCCTTCATCCGGAGGTCAGGTCGCCCAATGAACTTAGCGGAGGTCACAACGCACTACGAATCCATATATATATATATATATATATATATATATATATATATATATATATTCTTATGAAAATAGAGAGCTGAAATAAAACAATAAATATTGAAACAAAAAGTACAGAAATTAACTGAGACAGATTCAGTTAGCCTTATGCATTGTTGGTATGTCATCATACGTTTCATGTTCAAGGCTACTGAAAAGTTCGTAGAATAACGAAACACACTTTCTAGTTACATTTAATTTTTTGGATATCGATTTCCGTCAGATGTCCATCCTCAGGCCAGCTGAAAGTATACAATATTACTTATCAAAAAGAACAAATTTTGAATTCTTTCAGGTAAGAGTGTGCAATTGTCTTTCATTACCGTTGGTTGAGGTTCCTTCCTTGAGAAATATATTGTTGTCTATGATGTATCACTTATTATAATTCGGAATTCTTGTCTTCTTGTAGTGGTGGTATTATTTTACAGTTTTTCTTTACTGCTTTAATAATATTTTTTGGAAACGTGAATCGAAGCTGGTTAATTGCGCTGTCTACTGTCATGTCTGTCTTCGAGGGAAGTGGGGTATTAGAGAGGAAATGCGGTTTAAATATTCTGTTACTGCGGTCATTGAAGTCTGTTGTCTCGTTTAGTTAGTGTAGATTTCCTCTATTTTTCATGATATTCCACTGTTCCAACAATGTCATCTTGTGATAGTTGTTATCTTTATGTAAAATCTCCAGTTGGTAAAAGTTTGTATTATGATTTGTCCCAAATAAATGGCATCCTAGGGCTGATCTGGGTTGATTTTTCTGATGTTCTCTGAATCGTTTCGCCATGGTTCTCGTTGTCATTCCGATGTATAAAGAAGTGCAATCTAAACAATTTATCCTGTATATTCCACTTAGATCTTCTTTTTTGGTCTTGGTAATGTAGAGTGGGCTCGAGTATTATAAAACTCACCATCCAGATCCCGAATATTCTCGCAAAGGTATCCAGGCCGATGTGTCCTCATCACCTTAAAACCCAACAATAGAAGCCTCCACGCCCGATGTTGCCGTATATTCAGAAGATTAAGTTCCCGCCGATAACTACTCACACGGTCGAACTTTTTCAAGTCATATATTAACCTTATGCCAGCATTCTGCAATCATTCAAATTTGCTCAGTTGATGTAAGTTCAGTCTCATGTAAGCCACATCCTCATTGTCAATGATTGGCAGCAAAAGCCAAGTTTTTCTTGTTGCAAGTGGCTATAAGTTCTTGAAAAGTCGTAGCTGATGCATAGTACAGCGGCAACCTAAGCATCCCAAGAAAGAGTTTCATCGATTAACAAACCAAGATCTTTAAGGCTTTGTGAATATGGAATGATGTTATCATTAATAACTACTTCAGGTCTACAAGACTTACGCGTGTGACAATTATGATTCATTGTGTTTTCGCTGGATTCAGTAGAAGACCTTAGCTAGAGGCTTTTTCAAACAATAGAGTTAAATCCCGATTCAAAAGATCAACAAAAGTTGCGAAGTTTTCTACAGATGTGTGTACGTACAATTTATTGTAGATCACCAGCAAATAGGTGGTACTTACAATTAGTATTTTTCATAAGAGAAGAGACATAAATCGAGTAAAGAAGTGGACCCAAAACGCTACCCTGCAGAACCCCAACGTTCATTCGCACCCAATCCCCCAGTGCCCCTCTGCTTTGTCCACCCCTCAGATAATATTCAAAAAACAGCCGAGCGTTAGACGAGAATCCTAGCTCCCGAAGCTTACCAATCAATATTTCGAAGTCCACGGTATCGAAAGCTCTGGTGAAGTCTAAAAGTACTAGCACGGTTAGAAGTTTGCGATCTATTGCTTCACTAATATCGCTTGTTATTTTAGTCAATGCAGTTATGGTGCTATGTTCTTTGCGAAAACCGGATTGCAATGGATTAAAAAGGGAATATGTGTTCATTTAAGATATTATTTGTGGAATTATTAGATTTTCAAAAATTTTCGTCATTATAGGCAGTATCGAAATAGGTCGCAAATCTTCAACATTATCAGCATCACGTTTTTTTGGGAGTGGTATTGTTTTCGCAAATTTCCACAAATTAGGGAAGACGCTGTTAGATAAGGAAAAGTTATGAATATGTTTCAAAATTGGAAGTATTTTGTTAATGATTGGCCTAAGCAGATCCGTCCCGATTTCGATGATAGGGCTTCTCCGACATCTTTGTCTTGTACAGGTGTAAATTCGAAGAAAGGCCTTGCAGGAAGAGGTATATTGTAGAGTAATTTCATAGTGGCTCTTTTCGAATCATTATTCAGAGTGACGGGAGGAGAAGCAAAATGTTGCACAAGAGCGTTGACATCACAGAAAGAATCAGACTTCCGATGCCCTATACCCACAGAACGGAGAGTATGGCAGAATTTTTTGGGAGAAACATTGAGGAGGTTTTCTTGAAAATATTCTCGTTTCCTACATGATTGCACCTATTTCTCAGAACACGATATGCCTCTCTGTTTCAAATCTTCGTTCAACCAGGGACAAGGTGAATGTTTCACTCTCACAGTCCTTAGAGGAGCTATAGTGTCATATATAGCGGTGATTTTCTCGTTAAAAAATTCAACTTTATCGTCCAACGTAAGCGGAGTCCAGTTAACTTTACTGATCTCCTTTTTGAGTATAAATCTATTGATATTTGCAAGGTTACGACAATTTATTACAATTTGTTTTTTTTTGGGTCGTTTAAAATTAAGAGATGCAAAAATTAGTTCATCATACATCAAATTGGTGTAGAATTGAATGTAGAAATTCATATATTTGGAAATATACGTTGTTTTGCAATAACGAAGTTGACGGTAGAATCAGAAGAAGATTCTGCTTGAAAATATAATACAATTCAATTTCATGAATCCTCAGGCAAAAATGCATAATCTTGAATTTGTAATTCAATTGATTCCTTGAAAAATCCTACTCAAACGTTTGAAATAATTACCATATATTTATATACGAGTACGATTAACTACTTCCGACTGCCACTCTATGAAAATTTTGTTCCTGATTTTAGTTGCAAACTTGTAAGTTGATAGAACATTGTAAAATGCACATATGCCGGCTAACATTTCAAAGGGTTACAATTCTATATAATATATTATATATTGGGTAAAAACGGGATAGGTTTTAGATTTCATGAAAAAATTTTCTGATCGTTTCAGCTATGAATTTCATGGGATGTTGGTTAGTTTTCTCAAGATATTCTTTTTTTTTCACAGCCTTACTCCGAAGATTCCTCATCACATTTATTTTCTTTTCAGATTACGTGGTAACCACAGTATTCAACAAAATATCTCCTTGTATGAAGATATACAAGAAGTCGCGAGATCATGATTGAAGTCAATTTAATTACATGTGGTGAATATTTCAAGAGTAGTTATTGCACTTATAAGGCGACAAAAAACGTAGGTGCCATTCTACTACAAATTAATTATTTGAAATAAGTGATGCAATTCTCAGAAATATCGAGTGTTGTTTACTCTGAATTCCGTATTTTGATGAAACTGAAATGTGATGCTAGACTAGTGTAGGATGATAGGAATTCGGAAATAGGTCAACTATCTCATCGTGGAACACAATATATATTCACTAAAGATTCTTTCGCTCTTTCTGACTACATGTGTGTTGATTCGTAACAGTTCTGGCTCATCACCAAAAGAACAGAAAATAAAAGGCAATAATTTTCACACTGAACAATTGAAAATGGAACAAAAATATGATTATTTTCATTTATCTAATGCAAGGAAAATTGAACTCGATATTGATTGATCATGTTAGACATGATAATATGCAATTATTCTTTCTATTCTTAACACTTTTATGGAAGTTATATCTTATTTTTAGATAAGGTTGATAAGTTCATCTAGAGGGTCGAAATATTGAAAGTACGAACTTACCTACCTACCTAAACTCATGAATGTGTTGACTTTTTTTCATTTCAATATTTCGGGAATTATCGATCACGTCTGATGGAAACTTTCTTGTTTCTAGTGAAACAACAACATGCAAGCTGGTGCAAATATTTGTCGCCTGGCAAGAAGCAACCGCATTTTCTTCGAAGAAATTTCGTTATAATAAACTCTACGTCTACGATTTTCAACTTGAACCTGGGCAAAAAATGTGGAATATACCAAGGGTATAAAAATTTTTTGGGTGAAATTAATAGTTGATATAAAATTATGCTAATCGAAAGGAGAAGGATTAAATGTTTTAAATCACGATTCAATTATTTCCTCATGACTTTAATTGCTGCAGAAAAACTACAAATGACTTCGAATAGTTAGATTTTTCTGAAAAGCTTTGATTAATAAAGGGTGTTTCACGTGTATTCAGTGCGGATGCATTTTGGGGAGTCTGAATAAGTGTTCGAAATATGTTCGGACTTTATTGGCTCAAAAGTGCAGTATGAACAGCCTAGATCGGGACTAAGTAAATTTAATGTTTCATTCCACATCTTATAGAACACCCTATAAGCCATGATGTAAAGAATCGAAATTCTTCGTATTTCAACACGAAATATCCTTTCCAACAAACATATCGGCAAAAATTGCACAATCGAATCATAAAATATACAAAAGTTTTTATTTTCTTCGAGCACGAAAAAATGCTTCAATTGATATTGAAATAATTTGATTAGTCGAAAAAATCTCCTCAGGAATACGCTACATGTTATGCACCAAAATACAAAAATTTTGGGGTTTCTTTCAACATAACCGTTTTGAGAAAAAAAATTTCATGAGTGCAGGAGCCAGCTCCGATTGAGGAACCATTCGTTATTTTTTTCCGAATAATTCAAACAGATGTCCTGAACGCACTCTGGAATAAAGTATTTCAGAGTCTGTGAAGAAGAAAAAATCACATATATCGGGTCTATCATAACTGCATACGCATACGCATAACATTAAATTTCCAACAGGCTTCCTGTTGAAATGAGTGGGTTTTCAAAAAGTGAATTAAGAAAGAAGGTAAATGAGATATGCAAATGAGACAATATTTTTGTTTCATGTAACAATTTTTAGTGCTGGGGTTGTTTTTTTTTTTCAAATTTCCTGTGCAGTTCAAATGAATGAATTTCAGTATTAAATATCTACTGTAACTATAAAATCAAATGTTAGATCTACGAAGATGAAAGACTGTGCTTTTTGTGAAATTAAACTATTCAGCAGCTTATAGTTCTACCATTTGAAACACAAAAAAATATACTGTTCTTCCCCTCATGCATTGATTGAGTTTTCATTCACCTATTTTCAATTCTTTCTAGTTGAGAAGTAAGAATTGTTTTTCAACCTCAACAAATCAGTCATATTTTTCGGACGGTAATATGGTACTACAATCTTAACTGGAAACCTGTTTCAAATATATTCCGAATATAACATACTGAAAAAAAGGAAATATTTTAGAAAAGAGTGGCCCATTCCTCTAGAGAATGAGTTCTTCACTTCAATATTCAACAATTTGTGATCGTCTGTTCACTCCGAACTAACAATTTGCGAAAAATATCAGCAAGTGATGTTTCATTCTGATGCGGCTCACCCACTATTATATTGCCTGCAGGCCGTCGGCTCAATTGACCATATTCGTTAGCTATCGGTTGCAGCTTTTTTAAGTGTTTTTGGGTTGGCGACATTGTGAGATTAATCATAATGACATTCATCGTAGTTGTCAAGTGTCATTATTTATTTACTTTTTTCAAAATTTGAATTTTGAAATGTTTCCAATCATCTATAGTAAAAGGACATTTTCCAAAATATTTCATCAATCTAGTTAGGTTTCTTCCTGAATATACTACAATCATTTAAAACAGATATCAACAATTTTTATTGATGAAACAAATACACACAATTTTTAATAAAATGGATACTAGAAGGCACAATGGTGGAGGAGGCTGGAGCACTGTCAAAGTCGTAGCTCTACCGAAGATTCCAAATTGAAATTTCATAGGTTTGTTTGAGTTTCATAGGTTCCCTAAAAATAAAATACTTGCTAAGAAATGGTAACATTCTTCAGGAATGGAGCAAGATGCTCATTCATTAATTTCCAGAGGAAGATAATATGCGGTTTATATTTCACATTCCAAAATGAAATGAAGAGAATTAAAGTTCCTACATTATTAATGAGGAAACCTATGATTTCTAGTAAGCACTAAATTTTCATTTAAATCTATCCACTCATTAACATTAGGTTCATTAGCAGGTCAAACAGAAAGACATTTTGAAGATGATAATATAAATGTTTGTGATGGCCAATGTGAATCTTTAAAAAAAATCAAATATTTTGAAAAATGTCTGTTTACTATATATGATTGGAAACATTAATTTCAAAATTCAAATTTTGAAAAAATTATATAAATAATGACAAATGACAACTACGATGAATGTCAATATGATTAATCTCACAATGTCGCCAACCCAAAAACACTTAAAAAAGCTGCAACCGATAGCTAACGAATATGGTCAATAGGAGAACGTAAGACCAATATCGCACAGCAAGATACACATACACAACATCAGTTAACCGCCTGCAGGCGGACATACAAAACTGCAGATTCTTTGATGTGGTTGGAGACACTATACGTCCAGTACCTGCAGGCGGACTGCATGCGAACTTCAGTTATTTCACACAGTTCTATTCACCATGCTTCGTAGAAAACGCTGTGCTATTTACCTTCTTCCAATTTTTGGAGATCCCCTCGAAGGTTTCAGGTGGAAGAGTGCCTCCAGTCGGCATGAAGACGATCATGATTCAAGAATAGAGGAAAACTGTTTCTTTTTTCAATTTCGTCAATTTCCACTCAGACAGTTATCGTCAATGAAAAAATACTGAACATTTTCAGATTTTTTTATATATCAAAACTGCTTTTTTTGTTATATAAACGATTGCTGAATATGTGAATATGAATTTTTCAATATTGAATAGTGCTCATATCAGTGGCAAACAAACAGTTTTTTTTTCAGATATCTCTCTGAATATATTGGCTGTTCATGCAGAAATAATTGTCAAAAATTTTCGTTCTGAATTGAATTCTAGGATATCTTAGGAAAATTGATTCGTGCTTTATTCACATTTTTCTGGAGGTTGTATCAGTATCTTGCATGTGGAAAAAATAAAATCAAAGTAATTCGTGATCGTGATAATATTCGAAAACCATTTCTTGTTATTCGTTTCATCAAAAATGTTACTTCTGGGTATTGAAGATTCACAATGTTCAATCGAGCAGTTTTCTCTCAAAATTTTTCGTGAACCATTGAAAAAATTGCATGACCGCAAATTTGTAACTATTGGTATTTGTGGAATTAGAGATATTCAAACTAAAACCCCTTGTACCTATAATGTTAAAGTGCTCTCTGAACAAACGATTTCCGTTCGGTTTCAATACCACAAGGTTCTTCACGATCAATCTTATTGAATCGAATACCGAATTTAATGCAATCAGGTTCTTTCTTGTGTAGTTCTCGTTCCATTTGACCCGGACCTTTTAAGGTTTCGGTCATTGAGTAATCCAAGGTGAGTAATATAGCCATTTGGAAGCGAGATGTTTCAATTACTCATTATCAATTCTTCGAGAAGCATCTTGAGCAGATAGTAGACGTTCGATGCGCGGATAATTCAATTTGATTAAAAATGATTCACTGTCACATTCATAGCTATTCACAAACGAAGGAAGAAAAGATTGCTATTTCCCCAAAATTATGCAATTCTTTTAAAACATTGAGAACCCACATAATGCACAAACACACAAATTTAAAATTCGATCCAGTTGCTTTAGGAACATCTCAAGAACAATACCTGTTCTAAAATAATACAAATCCTCCTTTCTTAATATTCTATATTAAATGAGTGGACTGAAAAATTTCGTATCTAGCTCGGAATCAGACTCGGTATATCAGGGTCCCAAGTCAACTGCTGTTGTTTTTTTTCACAGGTTCACTGGGGGATTACAGTAATATGCCATTTCTGTCAGTGTCAATAATTTCAAGATAAATTTTCCTCTTATTATCTACATCAATTAGACTTTTCTGAAATATTTTTGTCAGGAATTATCATTGTCGCTAACACTGTGCCAGATGCTGCTTTTGATGTTAAACATTGAAGAAAAGCATCATAAAATTTTGGCATGTATTTTTCAGCTAATCAATGTGCTCAGAGGGTAAATGATAGATTCGAAACTTCGGATTTCCGTCGGTTTTTAGGCTTGCCTGAACATGACGCGATAAGGTTACTCGTCCGATCATTCTTATCCGGCATCGTCAGATAAAATTTCATTTGGTGAGAGCAAGCCGTAACGTCCAGCCATATGTTCTGATGTATTGATATTCCGGCACTCTGACAAAAATCTGATCAAGTTTGGATGCATCCATCTCATGCCTTATCAGACAATGGCGCTATGACGATCGTGATTGTGTACATGATCCCTGTCATTCACCAGAATTTGAATCGAGATTCTAAGTGACTGAAATATGAAATATATCATTAACGGCCCCAAATGAGGTGGAGATATCGACGTGTATTGCAAGAAATAGAGATGAAATTTTGTGAAGAAAATTCATATACGAAATTTGATTCGTTTTCATCTACAAATGCCTGGTCTACCATAACTAGTGCTGCAACACGTCATTTTAATGCACAAACTTATCTCGATTATCAACTTCCTCCTCATGTGACATTCAATAAAGTTTGAAGACGATTGAGAGAAACTCGAAAATACGCTCGTGATACAGAAAGTCCAAGATCTTTGAGAACCCCTGAGGTTGGAGATTAAATTTTCAATATTTTGACTGAAAATCTCTGTGAAAGTGTGATAAGAAATTCAGCGAAATTAGGAATGAGTGGTGAATTTAGGAATTATGAATCTACAACTTCTCTAACCATTTTCATATTCATCGAGTGCAAGCTCTTGATCATCCTGATCATCAAGTTAGAAGGACATTCTGTCAGTGGCTTTTAATAAAAGTTGTATGAATCTGCATTTAAATGCTTCAATAAATGCCATATAAGAGCGGATGAAAGTCCACACGCCACTTCTGAATCTAGAGGCGTTTCATTATGAATATCTAGCTAGATAGTTTAGCCCGATTTTCTGACTTGATACCTTTAAATCATCGAATATTCATTCGATGAAATATTCATTTCGTTCATGCAAGATGGGGCTGCCCCACATTATACATATCCTGTAAATAGCGACTGTTTCAATCAAAAAGTTCCCTGATGATGGCCGAGGAGGTCCAGTGTCATGACCTATTAGATCTCTTAATTTGGATCTATTGGGATTTTGTATTTGAGGTTATTTGAAGAGGTGAGTATTGAGCTATCCTCTCAAACGATCAGATGAAAACCAGATCTTTTCGAGGGACGTAATTTCTTCGTATTAGATCTCTTAATTTGGATCTATTGGGATTTTGTATTTGAGGTTATTTGAAGAGGTGAGTATTGAGCTATCCTCTCAAACGATCAGATGAAAACCAGATCTTTTCGAGGGACGTAATTTCTTCGTGGGACAATCGACAATGTACTTCCTGCATTGCAATAGAGGGTTGTCATATGGAATATCTTTTGTAAGAACTAGGAATCCATACGAATAATATGATTGTGAAAGTCCCTGTGTTTGTTTGTCTCCACATAACTCGGAAACTAGTTAGCCGATCTGGATTAAAATTTCACTATACATAAAGTGTAGGGAATTAGTGAATTAATTCCTATATAATGCTCGATATAATGAGGATTTGATTTGAAAAACAATATTACATGAATAAGTTGTGAATGAGCCAGTTGATTTCGGGCTTTCACGGTCCATGATGTGTAAAATATAAAAGATTGAAAAAATGAAGAAGTAGTGAAGTGCTCCAAAAATTTCATTTCCACAACAACATAAATATGTGGAACTTGTGAGAGTAACCCCAAATTCAAACATTTTCAAATCAATCCAGAATAATGTTAGTATTGAATAGGGCTCTTGACTGGCATGGAAGGAATTCATATAGAGTTGAATGTGACTGTTACCTGCAACATTCATTCCTATTAAAAAAATGATCCTCACACTATTGTTTTCAATAAGATACTTCTCGAGATACGGTTGGTCGAAGGAGTTCGAATTCGTTATCATTAAATTTGCTTGAAGTCACGTCGTTTCGGGCCTGTATCTCCTTCGATACGATATTATGAAAGTGGCGTTGCGATAGACCTACAATCAGAACTGTTTTAAATTGGAATATAACACTAGCAGAGCCGAGGGTTTGGAGTAGTGAAATAAAAAATTAAATATCCTCTATAATTAGGTATCTTGAAAACCGAAAATAACTCATATGACAATTTTTTACTTTTTTGAGGTCTTGAATTAGCTAGTATAGTATATTATGAATCGAGAAGCATTCTATTCAACTTTTCCTCAGGACGAAAAAAGCCGTACTTTGTATTTAATCATGAAAAGCTCAGTATCCGATATTCAAATATGGTCTCTTGTGGAGCGCCATGCATCATCGCATTTTAATAAAAATAAAATAAAAAAAAAACAACCAATTATAAATTTCATGTTTACAAAAGGGTAAGAAAAAATTTCAAAGGTTTCTCAGAGCATCCTTGGGTTCTTCAATACTGAGAATAATTTGATACACGAAAATATTTCATGAAAAATCTCGTAAATTTTTCAGAGTGAGATGATGTGATTCAACTACTGAAAGTTTCCTGAACAAGAACTTTGTTCATTAAATTTAAATGAAACACTAATTCCAGATTTACGGTTGACCTGGTATTATATTACTCGTAGGTATACCTGAGCGGTGGGTGCTCTCCACCCTCTATGTCGAAAAGGGTTGGGTGGATAGAAAAACCGATCCAATAAAAGTTGGTGGAAATATATTCATCTTCAATTTTCACGAAATGTGTTGAAGTTAGTGGAACCAAATAAACGGAGATAATTGCAAAAACCGATTTTCGTGACCTTCGACTACGAATAACTTACGACTCAGTCATGTGATAATAAGAGACTTTCGAGAAAACATAAAAATATAGCTGTAAACAAATGTTCAGCTCATTATATCAAAATTCCTTCGTTTGTCCATCCTTCTTATACAAGTGACAATTACAACATATCTACAATATTACGACTATACCAGTTTTTATTGGGAAGTGTCAAACTATCTTTTTCCAATTCATCATTCGATGAGGAGACAAAGGAAAAAGTTTCATTTATCATGGTTCCTGTAGCATAATTCATGGATAGTTTTGATCTACAGTATAGAACTGGAGAAATAGTTTCCGAAGAGATTTGCTGATTTGTGCGCTGTCAGTGATTATTTCATTATTAATTGCTAGTTTGATAGGTTTACTTTGTACCGTTATCTTGTTTAATCTGTGGCTGATTATATGCCATAATTTTATTTCAATATTATTGGAAACTATGGTCAAAACAATTCTCATTGATACGTTTGGTGTAGAGAGATGAATTGGGTTTTGAATGTTAATATGTTTTTAACGAAGGCATGAGTATCAACAAAATATTAACTTTTCAGATCGATAAAAAATTTCAAAAATTCAAATATAAAATTCTTGGCATTGGATATCATTCTGTAACTCTTTTTTTTTATAAACCACCTTCGGATTTTCCCTGATATGGTTATCATCAATACAATATAATTCCTATGAAACTCAAGCTTTCTTGTTCTTCCAAGAATATTATCGTTCTATTCCAGGAAGGTATGAATTTTTCACTTACCATAATGTGTGGTCCATTAGGAATATTTTCACCTAACGTTTCGCCTACAACTACGGGATAGGAAGTATATCTGTAGCATTTTGGAGGCATATGATAACTCCAAAACGAATATTTTGCAAAAGGAGTTATTCAAGATATGCGAGTTTGCATTATATGACAATTTCAGTGTGATTTCAAACTAAAAGTATGACATGATGACGTTTCTGAAGATATATGTTTGGTTCATTCAAACCATATCAATGTATAGCCTCTGATGAAAACACTAACTCATGATTCTCCGAAATTCCACAGATATTGTGTTGATGATAACAATATCAGTGACACTCAGTGTTAGAAATTCAGCATTCGAGGTACATTCTTAGACCAACAACCCCTTAGAGATGCCTAATGTAGTTGTAAGCGAAACGTTAGGTGAAATTATTCCTAACAAGCCCGGAAGACTCTTTCAATATCAGTATATCCGCATCGTGAAAACCTTAATCTATTTAATTATCACATTTTTCGCTTTTTTTTCATATGTATAGCATGTTACATAAGGAGATTCGCCAAATTTTCATAGAATTTACGTAATTTTTTACTCGAAATCGTCCTTGGAGGATCCAGAAAGATACGAGTTCTACGTTTTTTTTTTTACTTCACCGAGATGACGGAAATAGAAGAATAAATGATCAGAAACATAGATTCGCTCTGTCCCAATTCGTTCGACTGTTCCTTCTGATTGAATTATTCATGAGTTCGTTGCGAGAACAATTTTGAACTTGAGTCTCCACATTATAAACTCGTAAATCTACCTAGCAAAACTAAAAATATGAGCAGCAGTGTGAGTTCGCCTCATTATAATAAATTAGAATGACAGAGCTCGAACGTTGGTTTCAACTCGAGTATCATACCTCTTTTATGCGGAATTCCGCTTCAAGTAGAATTCAAGTTCTCTAATGTGCACTTCACCTTATAAAACTGAAGAAAGTAATCCGCAATTTCCTCTATCACTACAATACGCACTGGTCGCTAAATCACAGCAACGAATCGTCTTCATTAATCTAAATTGTGTTCAATCAACGCTAGAAAAGACCAAGTGTCACACGGAAGACCTGGAGGTCAAGAATCAACTTCGTCCATGATTTCGAAGCGCAGCGCGCGATTTCAAGTGGTGGAGTAGCTCGGCGCTCGAGGCGACGATACGGATCTGGTGGTGTCGTCGCGACGACAGATGGGAGCGCACTGACGCCGCATCCTTTGAGTGTTGGATGCGGTCCATATATTGGGAATGAGATGGACGACCATTTGAGTAAGCGTCATTTCCTAACATTTTCCGATGAGAGATATACATCGAAACATGTTTTCGAAGGAATGACAAGTCTAGAGTTATTATATCATCAGTGTGCGTATGTCATTTCGAAACCTCCTATCCCCAATGTTTCGTCGAATGAATTTTCCATTCGAGATTTTCTACACTCGAAGTTGTTTTCGAATGAAATTCTAATCCTCTGGGATTCTTCGTAGTTCTAAGGAATCATTACTACACTTCAACCTCATTATTATAGATAACGAACCTCATTAAAAGGTGTTTCAAGAGAAGGTTACCCCCTCTTGGATAGATAAAAAACTGAAAAATAATAGGAGTTTGTTCAGTAAAGATTTTTTGTACCTCTACCCGTATTCAAGATACAGAGATTGAAAAAGAAAACAATGTACACATTTTTTACGATTTGGCCGAAACTACTGGCAACTTTGTAATGGAATTTTATGCGAATATGTTTTGAAAGCTGATTCATCTTATGAATGTTTTGATGTTTTACTGTCATGGAGGCCAGTTACACGGTTCGTACCCTGTTGTTTTGAACAAAACTCATTTATTATTAGATTTATGGAGCTAAATTTTGAGCGATATTGAACATCATGTAATTTTACACTGAAAAGGGATTCTTGATGAAACTCAATACTATGTATAATTTTCGGATTTAAAAATTATGAAGTATCAATCGATGCTGGTATAATGTAATAATGAATGTGATAATTTAACTAAAAATCACAAGAAAATAAGAAAAAAGATAATAACATAAAACAGAATCAAAGTGGAGTAGATGTTCAAAATATCCCCCGTTTTCAAGAATACACAATTATATTTTTTTTCTAAGGAATTCATTAATCTTCTCAACGGTTGGGAGTCAGCCTTCTATCCTAGAGAGGCAGTCACCTTTTTTTGAAACACCCTTTAAAACGATGTCCTCGAATTAACGAATTTCTTCCTCATCCCCCCGAATTCTCCATAACAACTTGGTACGAACCTTGTAATAAGCTCCCTCTATGAGAGCCATACATCAAAACATATTCATCAGATATGTCAGCTTCCAAAACACATTCTTATAAAATTTCATCACAATGTTGTCAGTAGTTCCAGCAAAATCCTAAAAAATGTGTTTTATTCTTTTTCAACGCCTTGTAACTTGAATATTTATGATTTTACGTACATTTTTTACTGAGCAAACCGCTATTATTTTTCAATTTTCTATCTATCCCAGAGTAGGACTCACCTTCTTTTGAAAGGCCTCGATTTAACGAATTTTTTTGAACCCCTTGAATTATCCATAAGGGTCCATGTAGAATATACCTCTGCATTGTAAAAATTATTAAATTATTATTATTATTAACGAATTGTATCAACTCGAGACCTCTTTATATTGTTCCCACCAATATGATCCTTAATCCCATAGCCTGTGATTCAGTCGCGAAAGGCACACATTTGTTTCGCAAAACAGACAAAGATGTTTAATGGCAAGTAAGCTAAACACTACTGCTGGTCTAGTTGCAATGACGGAAAAGAGTGAAAAGTGTTATTTATGAGTCGTGGAAAAGCTGAACATCATTAAATATGTTGACAATAGTGCTAAAATGAAAAAAGATCTGATAAAAATGTGTCCTCTTCTCACTTATTGGTAGAAGTTTTTTTGCTAAAGCAAGACGAGTACGAGGTGAATAAAACTAAAGTGGAACCTCGATATAACAAATTTTAGACCAATCAAACCGCAATAGAAATAAAATTTTTCCTTGTTCTCTTCCGATTTTTTATATGGAGGTTCCACTGATATTCGAAATAAAACATTCGAAGAGCGTTGAAGTGAGGTCAATAGTTGAACTTCGTATAATTCGAAAATTATTGAAAGTTTAGTTATGAAAAGTAACTGAAAACCTCTACGCCACCATCACAGAAAATATAGGGTTGAGGAAAACTGTGGAGCCAAGTGAATGCCTTCCAAACGGAAAGGACAACAGGGAATACGAAAAGGACATAGTTATGATTTTGTTTTGGTAATTGCAATGGCGCAATATGCAACCAATATTCATTTCTTGTTGATCATAAACTTCCAGTTGAACCAAGAATAACCCTCCAACTTTTGTTGTTCGTATGGCACTTATCTGCTGTTTATCTTTAGAAATACTGAAAGAGCTTGCTATTTCGAATTGGAACAAACAAATTCTTTTGTATTTTTACATTATGTACCGAAAAAAAAATTTCAGATGAACAAATTGAGGTTGTGTGTAAACATAGTAAGTATTCGATGAGTTTTCACAAGATAATTATAATCATGTAAATTTCACTTGAATTTGACAAGTTACCACCAGATAATACTCATTCATTTTGCATATATAGAACATTAATTTCTTTATTGCAGTGATGAGTTCATCACAGTACTAAAAGTAATGATGTGATTTCATCAATTTTCAGATCTCATCAATAAAAAATCCGTAATTTGTCAGATTTCGTGAGTCACACTAACTGCCAAGATATACCAATCGGAATTTCTATTTTAATTAGAGGGTATTTCATTTAAGAGAAAATGTCTGATACTTGCGGCAGAAGTCGCATTTGTGTTGAAATAGGAGCTCATTGACATTAAGAGAGTCTTCCAGGCTTAAAGGCCGTGGTCTATTAGGAATTATTTCACCTAACGTTTCGCCCACAACTAAGGTTGTAACTCGACCGCTGAATTTCCGAAGGTGATGCTGGATTCAATCCGTTGGCCCAACTCATACTCTGATCCTTGGCGAAAGTAGTTGAATGGCGGTTTGTAATTCCATCTTAAACGCTTTCTCATATTTATAAACAAATTTGAAGGAATTTCCGGTTCGACCAACAGTATAATAGGGTAAGGGCACCGGTTATGGCCATCGTTCCAGTTGTGGCCACTCGAGATCATTTTCTTGAATAAAACGTAGTACATTCGAATTAGCCATTGAAATTTGCCTTCTTTGCCATCCTCCATTATTCCTGCACCAATTGGCAAGCTCATTTCTTAAAAGAGATAACGAAATTCGTTGCTTTTTCATTTAGTTCTTGACATGACGGGGAAGTAGGCGAATGCTTAGAAGTGCGATTAAAAAACACTGGGTGTGTTTCCAATGTTTTTTTATTTAAACATATGCGTTACAAATAGTAAATGTTTTATATCATTCTTATATCATGTTCTTCTATATTTTTTATAAAAAATTGAAAATTTCTGATTCCAACTAAATAATATAGTGCTGGCCACAACTGGATCACAAAATAGTACAATTCGCTACTTGTGGCCACTTAGTGGTCAGGAACGGAGCGTACAAACCCAGTTGTGGCCACTAGATAGTAAAGGATAGATAGATAAAGGAACTTAACAATATCGTCCGATAAATGAATTGGAGTATCTGGAAGCGAATGAAAATGATTAGCTTCATAAAAAAGGCTTAATAATAAAACACAAAGTTGTTATATTGACGAAATGGATGAGACTGAAAACTGGAGAAATTTGAGAAAGACTAGAAAGAAGATATATTGTAATATCATTGTAAGGATGGGGCTATGAATATAACGAGCTGGAGTCGAGCAAGTCTGCTAACATTTTTCCGAAATTAATCTTTATGATAAAATACTTTGTATCCTACAAGAAAAAAATATCAATGATTACCAATCCTAATTTGAATGTGATTAATCTCAATTTGAAGTTGAAAGGGTATAGTTCTGTGCAATCTCCAGAAGTGGAAAACTGAAAATAGCATGAATCTCCAGACCTTCTGTGGTATTAGAAAGAAGATCATCACGAAAATTAAAGAACATGATGATCGCGGAACATGTTTTGTTTGAAAAAAATTTTTTTTAGAAACCTAAATATTTCGATTAATTTTTTCATTTAAGTATAAGAGAGATTAAGATTTTTTTACTATTTGTATCTATATTTTCATAAAATTCTAAAATATTTTTTGTTATTTATGAGAAGGTTTGTTGAATTTCGATGGAAGTGAGTATCAAACTGTGCAAGTTTAACCAAAACCGTGACGGGCCACAAATGGAAAATTGTGTGGCCACAACTGGATAAATTGCACTCGCTCTCCTTTTCATTCGCCATAAAGACAATTATTGCTTGGCAACCCACTAATCACAATATTCATACGGAGCGTTTTCCAATTTTTAATTGTGAAGCTGTGCATGAATAGTGAAATGATCACAATGTGAAGTTGGAAAATGTCTTAAAGTGGTCACAACCGGTGCACTTACCCTATATATTATCAACAAAAATTCTTCCTTAGATTCATTTCGCGCCATCGTACTCGAAACTCAATCATTCATGGTGGAATTTAATTTCAAATTTTAATTTTTGTACACAGTAGAAGTTATAATTTTTGATGAATTTGGGTGTTAGTCGTTCATTAATGTGGCCAATAGGTCCAGCTAGAATGTGCTCATGTGATGGCTGCAGGATCGCCTGCTGTTTGAGGTGGACGTTCTGAGGGTGTTTATGATGTTAACATAATGATCAATATCAATTTTCAGACAAAGGTTGAATGAGTTGGCTGAACTGTGGCCAGTAATTCTAATTAATGTTGTTCAACAACCCTTACTTTAGTCGAGTAATAGAAAGCTGTCGACCTTATTGAGTGGTCTGTTGTTTTTATTTCTTCTTCAGTTAATTCTACTGCCTTGTTTGTCCATTTCTGAAATTTGCTTTTTCATTTATACCATAGATTCTATTATTTATACATAGGATTGACCTCGAAAATATTTTGTATTCAGATCAACTAGTGAAAATGGGTACTTAATCTACAACTAGTGTTATATATTTTATAAATGAAGATAAGCTTCTTCAATATAACCTGATTGGAATCGTTATTTTTTGATCATACAAATCAATCAACACTTCATTGTATGATGAAAATAAATTGAAATGGAATCAGTCAAATATCAATTCGAATTACATCGTGGGAGGATTTCGCATTTTTTTAAACTTTTCATCGCCAGACCTTGCAACAAAATATTCGAAAAATATCTTTATGATAGAAATACTGGTCAGCGATAATTCTTCCTGCTTTAATTTGTGAGTTTCGAGTGAAGGAATTATAACCTCACGATGGACTATGAAAAAACGTGACGTTTCGGATTGTATAACATGTCATTTCTTCATCAGACAAAATTGAAAAATGTACAGAATCGTGTAAATCTGAAAGAAACTCATTCAGGTGCAGATAGTAGTAATCGAGTTGATTATCTTGATTGGTCACTTTTTGATTTTGGGTATGTGAGATGTTTCACTTGACCATTTCAGATTGCTATTGGATTGCTTCAATTGTTTTCACTTCAGCAGAATGAAGTTCAATGGGTGGATACCAAATGGATTTTCGTGTAAACCAAAATTATTCGTTTGTTGAGTACATATTGCAACCTCTGGATGTGAAATATTAATCTTGATTTAGGTACACACTTAATATTTTAATTATAATTGTGCACCAAATTGTTGACAGATTGTAGATTATTCTATGAGTGAATTTTGTTTTTGTTATTAAGTATTTGAGAGTTAATATTTATGTGAGGATTAATCAACAAAACTGGTCTCTACTACTGCATAACTGACATCTATTTTTCTTCGTATGGTTTCCGGGAGGGACAAACTTACTCAGTTCAAAATTGCTCTTCTACCCTATTTCAAGTTCTCTGCTGATAACACAGGCGGTTTTCATTTTATTTACCAGGTTTGCTCTTCATTAATATCCGTAGAATCGTCCGTTGATCAACACAGTAAACTTTCGGTGTGAAAAGCACTGTAATGATACTAAATAATGACGAAATCGAGAATGAGTCAGAAAAAAACTTTGTGTGAATTTCTGTTCCGAATTTTTCTGGAAACCTTTCATAAAAACTCTCATTAAGTTTCCCGGCGTCATCGACGAAAAGAAGATTCCAATTTTCATCATTTATCTTGTGTACGAAAGCCTTCATTTTCCTACCACTGAAAGTTCTAACCACTCTGGACCCTTTCTTCAGAGAGAATTGACTATTATCCGGAATCTCAAGAAACTGTTCACGATGGTCAGAAATGTGTGGTTCAAGTGTGTAAGTTCTTAAATTTTCAGAGAGAAAATTTGTAAAAAATTTGCTCATGAAATAACTGGCTCATATTTTAGGAGCTGAAAGCTTCTAAAACCTAATATTTTTTTGTCGTTTGTTGGCCCGCCTCAGAAACATCAATATTGAAATCCAGAGCAAGCACAACAGGGTCATCCCCATATTCCTCCATAAAGGCATCCAGTGCTGAACCAACAAACGATAGAAACAAGGAAAGGTCCCTTCATGGAAGACGATTAAAAGTCACCACAATTCTCACGGCTGCGAGCTCAAGTATTTTTTTCAATCGATAAATCGACTATGTTCTCAAGTTCCTCAAATTGTATGCAATTTTTGATCACTATCGCCGCGCCACCATATCGTGATCACTTTCTACAATAGATGCTGGCCACAGTTTATCCAGTTATACAGGGTGTACCAAGTTCGACGGCCTATTAGGCGTTTCTGGAGAACTAGACTTATTTGAAATCTGAAAATTGGGATTATGATATTGTTTATTGTTTGACATTATCTACCGAGCTGAAATATTCTTGGAGCCTGACCAATTTCAGTTATACAGGGAGCGAAAAAAAAAATTTCAAAATATTTTTCTTCTGTTTGTTTCTTTTTGAATTTTATAGAGTATGCAATTCTGAATACATTCGTACTCAAATCGTTGCATTCGTCGAAATACTTTAAAAAATATCGAGAAAAACCTGAAGAAAAAGAGGGAAAAGAGTATTCGATATTATGTTTGTTATTCCTAATCTAGGTATCTTGAGCATAAACCGTTTTCACATTTTTGAAGTCGAAGAATGTGAAAATATTGTACATTTCTAGAATTTTGAAAAACTCATCACAGGGTGTTCCAAATGTTGGGTCAAAAATTGGGATCAAGATTGGCCCATAACTTTCGTTTTTCAAATCAGAACCCTATTTTTTTATGATTGCGTTGGATTGTATGAAGAAAAATGATGATAGTGTTCTAACATGTTAATTCTCCTAAAATTCATAATTCTTGAGTTATTTAGGATTTTCTGATTTCATGTGGTACGTAGCGTCAAATTCATTTAATCTGTTTCATATCAACTATGACCTTGTATAACTGAAAGTGGTCAGGCTCCAAGAATATGTTAGCTCGATAGATAATGTCAAACAATATCATAATACCAATTTTCAGATTTCAAATAAGTCTAGTTCTCCAGGAATGCCTAATAGGCCGTCGAACTTGGTACACCCTGTATGAATCAGGAAATCAAGGATTTCATCTGAGAGCCAACACTCTGTAATGTATCCTTTAACAATATTTCGTTCACTCAGTAAGTGAGTGTACTCGTCGTTTATTTCCTAGATTGTTCGTAAATATTCATTATGTTGAAACGTTTATAGAAACCGATGGCTTCCTTGTTGGAAGGAGTGTCCGTTTCTCCGAAAAAACACGAATCGGTGAACTCCCGCGTTACTCCCGTGGGCCAATTCCCGCTTTCATAGAGCTCGTCCACAAGATCCTTGTCCCTACGAATTGTGAAATATATGCTCTTAGCTTTTTTGTCTGATTCGAAGCTTCTACTTAGAGTGAACGACCAGGAAATACATTTTGAAAGTGTTAATTGTTTCTATGGTCGCATCCAATTCAACTCTTCCAATATGCAACCAAATTTCCGCACTCACGCCTGAAAATGTCTGTCGGTTTTCGACATCACTTCTGGTATATTTCGACCTTTTTCCTGTTATTATTTTTCATTTTTCTCTTGGTTTCATTCCATTCATTTCGAACACTTTCGATTGCGTTTTGAGATGATTCAGTATTATTCACATTAACCGTAGGTATTTATGTTGTGAACAGCTGATCGGTCATTCAACTCGTTTTTTATTTCTTTATTAGATGGCATCTGAACTGATATATGGGGTTTTACATTTTCTTTCTTCTTAATGTTACTAGTTTTCGCTGATTTCAGGCTCTGTACGTCAGTATTCTGGAAAATGTTTTGTGATTTTCTATCAAAATTATTGTGCCGTCCACCCTGTGACTGAAAGTTTTCTGCAATCAGACCCATCGACGTCATATTACGTTCCGGCAAGTTAGGAGAACTAGCAGATAAGTTCAGTACTTCTTTTGACTCATGACTTTACTCAATGCCGATTTTGATTGAAATTCAATCAGTTTTCGGGTAATTCAAAAAAAGTGGCCAAACCAGAGCAGTGACAGAGGACTGTGCTTCGTGCTAGGAAATGCACTTGAAGTCCTTTTGTGTTCCTGAGCACTGTGCTCCCAGGTCCTTTTGAAAAGCAGTGCTGAGTAATAGAAATACTTCATCACAAAGTTTAGTGCTCCCGAGCCCTTCTGCGGAATACTATACGCACTAAGCCTTTGTCTTATCTTGACATAAGCATAGCATAATATATATGCGATCGATGCCGACCACCAGGAACTTAGGATACATCCCATTTTTGTGTGTGAAGTTAATGCGCAATTGCAACATATTTCTGTTTGTTAATAATTTGATTCATATTGAATTTTGATTTCTTTATAGGTGAGAATGCAGTTTTGTACATATTTGTTATCATTTATTACCTGGAGAACAGCATTCAAACATAAATCTAAGATCAAGCTTGAACGTCCAATTTAAAATGTAACAATCTAGTAAGTTTGAACGTGCTTCCGAATCTTGTGAAGATATGTTCTAAGTTGTTTATAACTTTTGACATGATGGATAGGATGAAGCCCATACTAATGACAGTTCTACTGATGTGAGTTTCCTTTACATGTAGTATATTTCATACTTTTGCAACAAATATTATTATTATAACATTTATTTCATTTTCAAGTTTTTAATGAGATGAGAGTTGAGGCTCAACTTTTAAAAATTTTAAGACAAAATAAAGTTTTTTTTATGTAAGGATTGAGAGGAAACAGCTAGTTATCAATTTTTTCTAGAGAATGGAGCATTTGAAAAAAGGGTCCAAGATATTGTGATTGATAGGGGACAATCGACCTTGAAGTTCTCACCAACCTCACGAGAAAAATTTTCCTTCGAAGATTTTAATGTAATTGGGAGCTATTATTTCATTTCAATGTTCTGAACTCTCCTGCAAGTGCAATTTTTTATATTCATTTTACAATCATTCTTCCTCACTAACATGTTATCCAGTTGCCTAGTTGAACTCATCACCAAAGATCTCCAATCGATTTCCTTTTTTTCTCTACGGATTTCCAATCTTCCGTCACTGGAGATAATACAAAGATTATTTTTCATGTATATAGAAATTTTAAAGTCTATCTATCATCTTCTCTTAGGTGATGGAACATTTGTTGATCTGTTTTCTCCTATAGAATCCGAAAAAACTGTTATATACCTGTTTCTTTTTTTGGAGAAATATAAAATCCACTTTTTCGTCGAAAATTTGATTCTTGTCAAAAATTTTTCGAAAGATAAAATTCATCTCTCAAAATTTTTTTCAGGATATACGAATAATATCATGAGCACTTTAGGAGGGAAACACCCTATGGATTCATTATGACCTGCCAAAAATCTCACATTACAGCTCAGCTGAATTCTAACAATTTTCATTCCGATTGAAATAATCCCACTTCCTAGAAAAGTGCTCGGGGATTGGTACTCAAAATTTCGAAATCCCGAGTATTATGTGGGAATGGAAAAAGGTGCTTAGTGCTCGAGACTTGGGAGCCCTTCTTTCCCAGTGATTAGTTCTTAGTGCTCGAAGCACTAATTCTCAGTGCTCGGCACAGCTCTGATTCAAACTTATGAATTAATTGTTTTTGATTCTGAGAGAACTCACGTCATTTAGTTCCTTTTTAATGTACAGGGAGATTCATAACTATTGGGACATAGGGTAAGGGCAGATTATTTGGACCAAAATATGGCGATACGACCAAATATATAATTTTCATAAATGAAATTGAGATATCGTCACAAGAAGTCCCCTTCCGATGCTCTGAACTGTTCAATTGTGTTTTCATTAAGAGCAAATAAAAAAATATACAGTGAAATTATTAGCAGAAAACGAAAAAAAAATCAACTTCAAAGCCCTCTTTTTTCTCAGCAATATTTCATGGAAGTATATTTGGTCCTATCACCATATTTTGGTGAAAAAAATCTGCCCAATAGTTATGAATCACCCTGTAAAATCATTGGAAATAAGTTTCCTTCAGCTACTTATTTCTGGCTGTACTATCTTGTTTTCTTTTTTCCCCAAAATTCTAGGAGCAATATCATTTTTTTTGACTCATTCATTAACCAGAAAACACTTTGAATTATCGGCAAATTGTTAACCTCAAGAACTTAAGGAACGTCATCAATACTGGAAAAAATATCATCTGAAAAAATTACAGTAACACCAATATACAACCTCTCGTACTCGTGTGGTAAAAGAGAGATCTTGATGAGTTTAGCCATTTTCAGTTCGGTAAGACTCAATAAATGCTAGAATCCATTATTTTATTGGTCGATTAATTCATAAACGTAGGTTCACATTTAGAAATAAATTCGAATTATATTAAATGGATTAATGCAAATTTTTCTGATGGAATATTAACAACATAAGCCGCATGTGGTGCCAATGATTGCTAAGCCGACTAAAGTGACAAGTAGGTGTGTATAATCTAAGGGTTGAAGAACGAATATCAAGAGATAACAAAACTTGTGAACTAAATGGATAGATAACTAACGGTTGGGATGCGTTTGGGAAGCTTTCCGGTATCTTCAAGTCGGAAACACCAATTAATCTGGAGCGAAAAGCTTTCAATCTCCCCGTGTTGACATATGGAGCGGAAGCATTGACTTTAAGGGAAATCTCAATCAGAAAGCTACAGGTGGCTCAACGGACAGTGGAAAGATCTACTCGTAAACTGGAGAAAAATGGAGATAAGAATAATGATAATACTTATATATGTTTATTGGCAGAATGAAATGAAACAATTACCAGGAAAATCACATTTGGAATGACAAAAGTAAACCAAAAAATATTCACAAACCAGCATAATGAATAGACATACAAAATTCATAAAGTTAATTCACACTATTTGGTTCACAGTTTATGATAAATATACTGAGCTCTCTCCTGAAAAGTTCACAGTGCGTTATATTGTGAAAATGTTTAAATAGGGAGTTCAAGGGTTTCATACAGATGTACAAACAGTTCTGTTGAATTTGAGATTTGTTTCACCGAGAACATGGGCCTCTCGTCTCATTTTTGTTCTTGAAATTCTCAATAAGTCGTTTGTGCTTATGCAAAAATATAAGGCAGTTGAAATACAAAGACCTACGAACGTCATTAACCCCGAAGATCTGAATTTTCCTCAACAGGATTCTCTAAACTTCAAATTAAGCATGCTTCGTATTGCTAATTTTTGTAGTAAGAAAATTTTCGTGGCGCGGGTTGCATTGCCCCAGAAAATGATTCCATAATTCAAAATCGACTCGAAATTTAAATGGTAAACTATCTGCAGTACCGCTTTACTGACTCTATATTTTAGAATATCTAAGCAATACAGAGATGACGTGTGAAAACATGATCCTCCCATATCAAGTTCGAATCGAAAATGACACGAAAAAAAAATTTAAGCACCTGCCTATTGGAATTGCTCCGTCATAATCTAGGTGCCGTCGTGTAGATATATTTGTTTTTTATGTATGAAAAATTATTTTCATTGAGCAACACCTTTTTATTGAAACACAGTGGCGTAGCAGAGGGCCCCGCAGACCCCGCAGTGCGGGGGGCCCCGGCACTAAGGGGGGCCCCGAGCCAAACGAAAAGGCTTGAATGGGGCCCCAGTAACTATTGAACTTGCCGAGTCGCGATATTTTTCTGATGATATATAGAACAAAATCTAAACAATGATGGTACAGTTATTATTCTCGAAAAATAGAGAAATATTCCTGAATTATGTATATTCAAAATACATAGAAGGTTAACAGTAATTCGATTCGACATATCCTTCAGTCACACCCTGTGCTACCCTATTTTGAAGAGTTTTTTATTGCGTCAAGCTTTTCGGTATATCTCTTTGAACGTTGCCACATAATCGTTTTATTGGGCGCTCGGCGGCTTATTTGGCATGTTGTTCTTTAGGCGGCTTGCGTCTTATCTGTTATTGCAGAAACTATTGTCAATTCTCCAATCAGGATATTTTTATGAAGAAGGGGAAAATATTATGAAATCTTTTTATATTATTTCCATTTCCATTCTAGCACTGAGAGAAACAAGTGTTTGAATACGAAACCACTTTGTGAATTTATTCACAATCAACGACAAAGTTTTCAATGTTTTGACTCTTTTAGTGCCTTTTGTTTCAGGATTACAATTTCATTCGAGGTTAGTTCTAGAATTAATTGCGTAGCTTACTTATCCGTTAAGAAACGTCTCTCGTATTTTTTCATTTTCAATTTTAAAAAAAGAAAAGTTATTGAATGCGCCAATTAGAAACGGCAGTTCGAATGTCTTAAAATTTTTCAGAATCAAGAAAAAATGTCAGATCGGAAAAGAAAATATTTGAGTGGAGCTTGCAAAAGAAAACTCCAGAGAAAAAAAGAGAATGCATTTTCTACCCGACGAAAGGTTTTTTTGATATTTTAATAAGCCAATGTCACAATCAATTATTCAGCACAGTGGCGTATCAGAGGACCCCGACACTAAAGGGGCCCCCAAGTCAAACGAAAAGCTTCAAATGGGGCCCCAATAATTTCATTCTATTGAAATTGCCGATTCGCTATATTTTTCTGGGATGTAATGAACAAAACTGCAACAATGGATATACAATTATTTTAACGCCCGAAAAATAGAAAAATATTCCTAAATGGTTCAAAAACACATATAAGGTTTTCAATAACTCCATTCGAAATTCGAATTATCACTCAATTACTCCCAGTGCTACCCTTTCTTCAACAGTTTTTTATTATAAATTTTCGGGACTCTCTTTGGACATCGTCAAATTATCGTTTTATTGGGCTCAAGATAATCAAGAATTATCTTGAGACTTCAATAACCCAACCCGTCTATCAGACGTTTGAGCCTACTACAGCTTTGAACAAGAAGTAGCCTGAAGCTTGGACATCAACAAGTTGATAGATATGTTTGAACAAAAAGACTAGAAAGATTAATGCATTTTTGTTGAATAATTTTTCAACTTTTTTATCACATTGATTTCTTCCTAGTTATTTTTATATCAGAATCTATATTATTTTGTTTACAAATTTTTGTTATTCAATATATATACATACCTATATATAAATTTTTTATCACATTTTCTTAAATATTTTTCTTTTAAATACCTCAGAGGAAACTTATCAGAAATAACGTAAAATTATGGAGGGGGCCCCCGACTAAAATCTTGCGGGGGGGCCCCCGAAATTTGCGCTACGCCACTGTTGAAACACTAGACTTCAGTTCTTTCCAAGGCGATTTTTGGACTTTCAAGGACCAATTCTAAACTCTTTGAAACATAATAATAAATCTGTGTCATCTGCATATAATTTAATATTGCATGAATCAACTTTTAGTGATTCAGAAAGTGCAGTAATGTAAATGACAAAAGGGAGAGGTCCTAAAATGCTGCCTTGCGGCGCCCCCATCGCTACTCCTTTCCTCCCTGACAAAGACATCTGCCCATGAAAAGTCACTTCCACTCTCTGCCCCCGACCCCCCCAAATAACTTTCGATGAGGTCAAGTTGTTTGTCGCGAATACCATAAATTGCAAGCTTTCTCAGTAACTGATCATGGACCACACAATCGAAAGCCATTGAGAGATCGAGAAACAGACAGAGAGGGACTTCGTCTCTTCCAAGAGCTGTAAACACAGCTCGTGTTAATTCCAATATGGCAGTTTTTATAAAAATTTATCAGTCTAACAGAAACAATTTTTCGAATATTTTGGAGAAAGATGACAATAAGTTTATAGGTCTGTAAATATTAAGATCATTCTTGGAACCTTTTTTATGATAAAAAAATATTTCAACTGAAAAAAATACAATCACAAGGCAGAGTTCATTTGGTGATGAAGCGGTCATACAAACCATCTCTTCCACTCAAATCCTGATGAAAAATATATTAACAAAACTGATTATACACCTCAAGAAAAGAATGACAAAAACAGTACGAGAAATTAAATAAACTTTCCAGCTTTGAGTTAGAACAGTTTTAAGTGTCAAATAACGTCAAAAAACAGATTATATTGATTACTCAACACGCACTGATCCCCATATGCCAATCCCCTTACCCTCGCTCTGAAGGATGATACAGACTTACGAAAGAATTACTAATAAATCTAGATGGAAAAACTAAAAGATCTTTCCAATAGTGACAGTCTATGAAGAGGAGGTCCTCTACTACGTGTGTTTAGATTATGTACGTCAGACCTGGAAACTATCTATCGATACAGATAAGATGGTTTTCTAGATAATATAAAAAGGTGGTAATAAACTAAGGCTGCCACCAAAAACCTGTTACGCATGTTCAACTACCTGATATCCACCAATTTATGGCTCATACGCTCGAACTTTTGTATTCCAAAAATAAATCTCAAGAATAAATTTTGAATTTTTCAAATCGAGTTCGAAATCGCCTGATCCAAACAAGAAAAAAATACCTGAGAGATATTTAAAGTTGGACAATACCAAAGAGTCACAGACAGCCCTTTTTACCTCAACTGGCAAAACAGTGCGGTGGGGATAGACCATCCTCAAGGCATACAGTGATCGCTTAATGAAGTCTGCGATTTGCAACCTATAACTGAAAGAATTGTTCATTATCAGACCCAAGTTACGAACACTCTTCACAATAGGAATCTCATCACCACCAATGAAGAAGTGGATCATTTACGAAAAGTATTGCACATGATATATTGGGGTTGATCGATAGGTCGTGTTGCTCAGATTTCTCCTGGATGGTCTCAAGATCATGATTCAAATTTCTAACCCCTTCGTCAACATCGCCAGAATCAAAACTAAGATAGAACTGAGTGCCATCAGCATAAAAATGGGCATTACGTAATTGAAGGAACCTCCGAAACGTGTTGGTATTAGTGATGAACAGCACTGGACCCAGAAGGGATCCTTGTGGCACACTTATTAATATAGGCAAAGGATCAGAGATGACACCGCATCATCAGAGAATCCTCCGTAAAACAACACATCTGTTACAAGTTCTCCATACGAATTCTCTATAATATCATCACTTATTCTCAGAAGAGTAGTAATGCATCTGAATCTACGATGAAAACCCGATGGACATCCCAGAAGCACCTTAAACTCATTTAGATGTTCAAAATTTTGGTGATACAGAACCTTTTCGAATATCTCAGAGCAGATTTAAGTTTTTTTTTTGTGAGATCTTCAACTATGAAAATTCCTGTCCCCTTGAGTTTAGACTTATTTCCTTTGACAATATCGCAACCAGAAGAAGTAGTTTATACAGGGTGTCCCACCGGGAGTGCCCCTTAGAAGTTTATGGAGAAATAATAATTCGATCATTTCCAAATTTTGTCTGAAGATATAGGCCAAGAAAACCTTCATTTATGATATAATTGAAAATATCAATGACTTCCTCTTTCACCGGAAGTGGTATGAACTTTCTTATTTCAAATGGAACACCCCGTATATTATGACTTTCTCGGATAGATCTTCCTATAGGCACCTGGAGCCGTTTTCGAGTTATTCAATGTTTTTCGGAAAAATTCACAAATTGAAGTTTGTAGAACCAACGCAATGCACAATATAAGATCTGTTTTTTGAAATGGGTTACTGACAAGATATTCAACATAACTCTGTAAGAAAAAAGAAGTTTTGATATGTGTACTGGGAACTAAAATATGGGTGTCAAAGTTGAAATTAAAACAAAGCCAAAAACTCGATTTCTTCCAATTTAAACCAAATTTTTTTCACTCACAAATCAAATTGAGAGGTAGAGTTTATTGAAGGTTCTCTATATCCAAAATGTACAATTTTCGAGATTCAGGAAAGACTGTCAGAGTGTCAGAGTTTGAATTCCAAAAAAGGGGGAAATTCGATTTTACCAAATGGAAACCGTATTTTTTTCACTACCATTTCAATTTGTGAGGGAGAAATGAGTTGAGTCTTTTAAGGGTTCCCTATATCTAAAATATACCACTTTCGAGAAATCCAGAAATAACTGTTAGCAACGAGCATATTATAATATGTGAGGTATCAATTATGATCAATGTTCACCCTTTCATAAGAATCTGTATGACTTTATTCCAAAATAATCCAGGTTTGTTCCAACTGCAGAATTTATTGTGCAATGTATTGGCAGAATTATGTTAAAGAATGAATAAGAAAATCCACCAACCAAGAAATATTGAGGAGGTGCGAAAAATGTTTTGAACTAGGTATAGGAAATTTTCAAAATTCGTTATGACTCAATTTTCTATTCCGATATATCTGAATGAAACTTCCGGAAGTTTAATGACCCGTTTTATAAGTTTTGCATTACAATTCAAGCTTTCGACATGTATGTCATATTTTCCGAAAAATAACTCGTTATTTTCATTATGAGCAGTAAAAAAACTAGTGGTCTTTTTCTTTGAAAAGTGAAATAAGTTTTGAGGAATATCAACCTCAGAAGCATGGAGAAATATTCTGATAAAGTCAAGGATTTTTAAGAAATGGCGAACATAGATCATCATTCAGCCTGGAAAGCTGAACGTAACCACAACGACCCCTGTTCAGAATAATAATAAATAGATCATAATATAATAATATTAAGCTCGTAGCAGTTATTTCTGAATATCTCGAAAATGATACATTTTAGATATAGGAAACTCTGGATAGCCTCCATTTATTTTTAGTCCACAAAGTCATATGTGTGTAAAAAAATACGGTTTTCTTTTGAAAAAATCGAGTTTCTGGCTTTTTTTAATTCTAACTTTGACACTCTCATTTTACCATTATATCAAATCGTTATTTCCTCTACAGAGTGACGTCGAAAATATTTTCGGAAACCCATTTAAAAAAAAATCTGAGAATTAAAATTTTTTTTTCTTAAAACAGTGAATAACTCGAAAAAGGCTCTTGATGGCTATAGAAAATGATAAATAAAATGAATGTGGCATTCAAAGATATATCCAAAAAACTCATAATATAAAGGGTGTTCCATTCGAAATAAGAAAGTTGATACCATTTCCGGTGAAGGTGGAAGTCATTGATATTTGAGAATATATCATAAATGAAGGTCTACTTGGCTTATATATCCACACAAAATTTGAAATTGATCGACCACGATCTTCCAATGGGCACTTCCGGTGAGACACCCTGTATAATGATTTCACTATAGGGTGCTTCAGGACATCAGGAAAAATTTAATCAATACAAGATTTTACAAGATTACATAACAAAGAGGTGTTTTATTTCCTTATGACGTGTACAGGAAAAATAATTTTTGACACCACCTACAGTAGACAGAAGATCACTTTCGATAATCTCAAAAAAATAGAGGGAGTTTTTACAACGTTTGGGTGAGAAAATAGGTAGATTTACAATGTTCATACAATTCCCCAATTGGTGGGATATATGTAGAAAATTCTCATTAAAGTCAATGGCTGCATTCACCGAACGGAAAATTTTGCCACCGCTCCGATACCGCTACCTTAATCAATTGAAAGCCCTTCCAAAATGCCCGCTTCTCCGGAACGTGTTGAGTTTGTAGCGTATGTGCCACCGGACGATTCCCCAACAGTTCCACAACTGTTACGTTCGATGAACGCAGATATTAGCTTACTTGATCGGTTTTTCAGAAAGAAGTTGCGTTTTTTGGTTTTTTGTTTCATTTGTTAGCCTATTCTTTGTGTTGGGGTAGCCTTGTTTTAAAGATCTAAAAAAGTTAAATTAAAATTTCCCAGCATCACGAAGTTTGATCTTTCCCTGCAGAGTTGACTTAGCATAACCGTGAACTTTTCAAAAAAAGAGCTCAATATTATAAGTCGGATGTATGTTGGGTCTATAAATTGCAACAACAACCAGCTTAAAACCGTCTGCAAATAAACATTCACATGCGGAACCTTCAATTACATTTAATACACTAATATTGATGATAAACAAATATTGTTAAGCGAAATCTGAGCTTATATACCGGCAAAATGGCACTAACTCCATGTTGATCTTCCTAACGGTAGCGGCTTGTTATTAATTTAAAAGACTATTCAATTGATTAACAGTTCCCCAGTGTTCTGTAACGGCTATGATATCAGTTTTTACATGTGATATCATAATGTTAAATTTATTGATTGCTTTCCTCAGAGAACGTACATTCTGGTGTAATATCCTACAAGTGCTCAGTTTGTCATCAGTTGTATCAGTGCCTTCATTGTTCGATGAAATGTTGTTTTCTTATATTTTGTAATATTGTCTTTCGATGAATTATTCCTGATTTTATGGTTTACGAAATGAGCTCCGAAATGAAAATTCTCTTGTAATAACTCCTTCAGATCAATTTCAGGACTGCCTCTTGATTTCAATTTCTTCGTTACCGATAATTTTTTTTAGATAATTTGTTCAGATATATCTAAACCTTGAATTCTGCCTACGTAAATCCATCGTCCTTTCATTGCTCCTCTTATGATACTGTTATTTGGATTATTCACAACTGTACAAATATTATTGTTTTACGGTTTAAAGTTGTCCAATCATCAATATCCTTTAGTGTATATTTAATTTTTTTAATTCTCATTCTGCTCCTTTTGTGTTTTTTGTATTTATATAATCTGCGCGATCCTTCTTAGAATTATGTACTATCTGATATGCCTCTCATTTTGCAAGGCTGATGGGAGAGACCGCCAATAGGTAGGTAGGAATAATCTCGAATCTATCTAGGCTTAAAAACCTAGATCAGACAAACGCAGCAGAGAAAGACCACCGAGGGGACTATCTTCTCGTTGGACAGATGACAAGAAAATAAAATCAAAGGGGATAGCGGCTGCAACAAGACCTAAAGGAGTGTAAACGCCTGTAGGAGTCTTATGTTCAGGAGCATAATTTAAATATCAGAGTGATGATGATGATGAAAGTACTGCTGAAACTATTTTATTCGAATATGTAACCTGTTCTTTCGAGCATTTAGGCCTCGTTGTAGATTAGTTCTCGACGTTTCGCCAGTTCGAGTGTCTGACATCTTCAAGAGTTATATTTCAGGAGATGTTCTCACTGGACTGAACTGCCACTCAGGCAGATGCCAAACACTCGAACTGGCGAAACGTCGGGAACTAATCTACGACGACGGCCTAAATGCTCGGAAGATCAGGTTACATTGAACGATGGCCGCGAAAACCTCAATCAATTCATTTATTCGAGTATGTTGGAAGGTGACACTCCTAACAAAAATGTTTTTTTCTGACTCTAATAGGTGGTTCTAGTTGCACGTTCTCGGGATTTTGGGAAGGTCATCTCCGCATTGTGTTGATTGAATTCAAGAAGCAAAATCTTAGATTCTGAAGATTCACGATTTCTTCTGATGAAGAAGCCTAATTTTTTAATACTTACATGTGTTATTCTTCATTTATTTTAAAAATTCGAGGGCGACCATTTTTAATATCTGAAATTCTTTCAATTGTCAGAGACTAGCATTGGAATTCCTAAAGATTATTCATCGAGGAAATTTAAGATTTCTCCTTTTGAAGAAAGGATTCAAGATCCGAGAGTTCACAATGTTTCAATATTTCCACGCACCTCTGTTCATTCGTAGTAACAATCTTCTGTAACTAGATTGTTCCTGACAAATTCCATTTGTGACCTCGGTCTTTTATCATTATAATCATTATGAGTAGTAGGCTTGAAAATGAAATGATTCTCTTATGAGTATTTCTTCAGGATTTTCATAAAAACAACGTGACATTTTTTTTGGGTATCATTTCTATTTGATTCTGAAACAACACCTATCTGCTGAAGGATAAGAAATTCGCATATTTTATTACTGTTGATGAATATTTATATAACATATATTTACACAATTGCCAACCAGTTCAACGAAACGCAAACTGTCTGAATCCTTCAATGAGTATTTGGTAATTCTCAACAATTTTCATCCACCCACACTCCAGTATCGAGTCTCAGAAATACATTATACCGACATTGAGGATGCAGGAAGATTTGAGGGAAGGTGGAACGTCTGGAAATATTATTAATTATCGTTTATCATTATTCTGATATCATGGCATTGAGTTTTCAATATGAATATAACTACTGCAGCAATTACCATAAAAAAATAGAAGTTCACTGTCTGAACAAAGGAATGCTATTGAAGCAACGGAACTGGTTTCATTTACCAAATGTTCAAGCTGAACTTGTTGCAAAAACACAGGAGAAAAAGCTACTTTCGTTCCGTATTGTAGCTTTCATAATAAAGTTCTAAAGTTCAGAAGGAACGTGATTCGAATGTACCAGTATAATGTTAAGTATATATGGGGGTTAAGTATGTATGGGGGATTTAACTACCTGAATTTTTTTACATCACGATTATGACGAAATAACCATAGTGTGATTTATTCAGTAAAGAATACAAAAATCTTCCAAATTTTCATAAGGTGTTACGTGGTACTAAATGCCTGAAACTGTTTTTGTCGAATATTAAATAAACGGTCCGAATTCTGAAAAGTCAAGTTTCTAATAATGAATTCAAAGGTTAAACGCGGGAACTATGTCAAGCTCCCACTGAAATAGCTGACTGAAGTAAAAATAAATACATGCCACTTCGTGACATATTATGTAGAAAATTTTGATATCGTAAACAATTTTCTATTGTTCCTCATTTTCATGTGGTCTCGATTATCATACGATGAATTTATCATAGTTTCTTTAGAAAAATTAGACAAAACTGGTATACGAAGATGAGTTTCTTTCAACCAACTCCAAATATCACCTACCAATACACTTTCAGTTTTGTAAAAAGCTTCTTCCAAACTTATTTCACTAGATTATATATATAGTACAAGGGTAAGTTTTTTCCTTTTTCAGTATAATTTTCAATATCCACTCCTGAACAGTTTCTAAATTTTTCAAATGATGGTTGTACACGGCACTCCAAGCTATAACACTATATCGAAGTTGCGATTCACCGAGAGTCTAATAGACAGTCATGAGGTGTTTAATTCGAAAAATCGTCTAATGCCCACTTGCACCGTTTTCTGGTTAAGGCACCCTTATCTAAGGCGCCCTTAAATTTTGAGTCATGCTTTTCCCCGCCTTAACGGATCAGATCTTGCACCGCATATTCAATAGAAACGACTTTGTTAAGCACACGCTAAGCAATGCCAAATCTGGCAACACTTAATAAATCAGTGAATTTGTTTGTTTTGACATAGAAATGCGACATGATCATATGGTTTCGTGTCGGCACTGAGCACAGCGAAGAAAGAAGAACACTCGAATTCATAGACGAACAAGTTAATTATGCATTTTCCTTTTCAGCATTCAGATTCACAGAACGACATATACTTTGGGCCGCTGAAGAACTGCCATAGTAAAACCAAATTATTTTTTTTTTTATTTGAAGCAAATGATTTCATTTGATTTAATCAATTCTTTATTCGTAACTTGAATGACATAATTCTGCTCCTGGAATATCATCGAAGTGATACTTTTCATAGTCACAAGAGTAAATAGTACCCGCAGAATTAATAATAATAATCAATTGCTCCAATAACACGAGAAAATCCAGCAATTTGGTAATATTCGGTTAGGGTGGAACGTAATTCTACTTCTCTCTGAGGCATTTTTATAAATACTGAAACTCGAACAACCATTCTTGATACTGTAGATTCGTGGATTTTCATCGAATCGGCTGCAGCCAATAAATGTCCTGCTGATGCATAGAGTCGGAGGCACGTAAGGAGTACTCATCGGTTATATACTCTGATTCCTACAATCATTAAGGCCTTAACTCCCTTCTTCTAGGTTTGACATCATCATATATAAGATATAATGAGATATGTACTTACATATCACTTGGCAATTCTGAATCAACCTCAATTAATCTCAGCTGTTGCAGAGTAGTTTTTTTCGCGGAAAAAATGCGAATTCGTCCATATCATGGTAATGATCGGCCCTATCAAATTTTAGACTTCTAGGAAAGACAATGATATCCAATATGTCGAAATCATCCTCATATAGATCATTAATTTCATTCAATAGAAATTCATCCATAATAATTCTCAAATTCGCGCAATCAAAAACAACACGTCAAGTTTGAAATTCGTTTTTGACGTTTGAATATTTGAGACGGGCTAAGGTCTTGTTTAAGCCATGAATATTCGCGGCTCACAATAGTCATAACTTATGTGGCACTTAAACTGCGGTGCAAGAGAATCGGCGTCTCAAACCTAACTTAAAATTTGAGTTGGACGTAAGTCAGACATATATTCGACGGTGCAAGTGGGCATGAGATATTTGAATTTCGACGATTAATTTCGGATATCATGTGTAAGTTTTTGAAAGTGAATATTCCATTTGAATTTAGCATCAGTTATCACTCCGAGTTATTTCATTACCTGTACAGGTCTAATCTCAGCTCTTCTTGTTGAAAATACCAGGCTTGGCGTGGGTTGCAACTGCTTTTGCGAAACTGAAGTACCCTTCGTTTTTTCTTTGTTGAGATTCAAGAGACGTCAAGCAAACCAGTTACTTATATTGTTTATATCTGTTTGAGCTTACAGGAAAAGTGACTCCCAAGTCTAATCCGAATATGAGAAAGCCGTGTCGACTGCAAAGCATATGATTATACCTTCACTTCCTTGATCGAATAAGTTGTTGACATATATACCGAATGGAATCGGTCCCAATACAGTTCCTTGTGGAACTCCAAATTTATTATCCCTTAGTTGACTCTGTTTTCCTTCAACAACCACATCTTGTTTTCTGTCTGATAGATAGCTCTCCAGAACCCCTAGAATGGGACCTCGATACTCACTTCTTTCTTTGCCTTAATCAATTTAGAGTTGCTAACTGTGTCAAACGCCTTTGCAAGTTCGACAAAAATACAAAGGCTTGTTTTGGTCGAAGTATTTGTGGAAGTTCGATGTTAATAGAGCTATAGCATCTTGGACAAATCTTCCTCCCGTAAATCCAAACTGAGATTTATTTTGAGCTTCTTCAAAAAGTCTGTCAACATTTCTTTTATAATGGACTCTATAATTTCGATATACTTGATGTCATTGATATCGGTCGATAGTTCGAACATTCCGTCTTATCTTCGCCTTTGTTTATTTGTGTAATGATCGCGGATTTAAGAAACGCCGGAAACTCCAACAGACATTATCAAGTTAAATGCATAGCAAAGAGGTTTGGTTATAGATTCTGATATTTCCTTTAGTATTCCCGATTGAATGCCGTCCATACTTGAAGCTTTTTTGGATTTAAGTTTTCGAATATGTTTCTTCAAATCAATTTAGGTGATTTCATCAATAGCCAAATTTACTCCAACCATTCATAGTGGACATTCAAGTGTTGTACCACTTCATTTATAATGCCATCAGTTTCTTGATGGAGACTTCAGTCAGGTTCCACGTCTGCCCATATAGTAACACCTAAAATACATAATACCCAAGCAGACTGACTTTAGTTGTCATTGTCAAGTGATGGCTTTTAAAGATGGATGCCCTCTGGAAAATACTGCTCTCGCCTTTTCTATTCGACACCTCATTTCCTGAGAGTCATGATCAACATCAATGGCTGTACAAATCTTGATGAGTCTTGGCCGCATTTACTATTCTTCTCCACTCTTGTCGATCGTGGGCTGCTAGTTCCCATTGTACTACTCCCAGTCTCTGCAAATAACTGGTCACTCCACCGTTTTCTTGGACAGCCAACCGTCAAGTCTTTCCAAGAATGGGAATTGAAACCGACAAAGAGTTTGACTAACCACCCTTATCGCATTTCCATTCTACAAGACGGTTGGAGTGATATAAAAAAAGAATTTACAAACATCAATGTGAACTCCAAGTTAGAAATGAGAGTGTCAAGAAAGCCTCTAGAATTTATTGCACTTCGACTCATATGAGCCGGTCAAAGGAAAAATTAATCAATACGATTTTCAAACAATTGCAACATGTAACCTGAGTCTCCCAAAATTTCACTCAATTGGAGTTATATCATAGTCCTCTGAGCCGTTCATGTTGCAATTGAAAATTAGAGCGTAGTTAAAATGTGAATAATTTGTGACAGTGTGACTTTTCTGTTTTTTTTTTCGCCACTTGAACTTAAGGTCAAAAATTCATTCGCTGTTCATAACTTTTCTGTTATATAGTAGTTCTTCTGGTTACGAAAAGACCAAGTCATTTAGTTTTACCAAGGCATAGAGTTTGTAGAATAGGGGCTTATGAATATGAAGAGTGTAGAGTTATCTGCTTGGATGTACAGTAGAATCCGCTTATAATGACATCGAGAGGAAATGAAAGTCACATAAAGCAGAATTTCAGTAAAATTGATATCTTTCTTGGATTCAGTTTAAGAAAAGAACGACAAATTCAAATTTTGCTTCATTGAAAAAAAAAGTTTTTCTGACCAAAAAAACTAAATTTTGAGAACTTTTTCATTTTTAAATAGTTTCAGGCTTTCACGACCGAATATATTGACATTACGAGAGTCTTCCGGGCTTATTGGCCATGGTCTATTAGGAATTATTTCACCTAACGTTTCGCCCACAACTGCGGTAAGCAACTTCAGAGGATTCTTGGTCTTAGATTGTAACTCGACCGCTGAATTTCCGAAAGTGATGCTGGATTCGATCCGTTGGCCCCACTTACACCATGATCATTAATGGGAGAAGGTAAAGGGTTTACGCGCGCGATGTTGATTGGCCCATCGCTCCCACTTCGTATTGGCTTGATTTTGGTCTTTTCCAACACCGGCAACCATGCGCTATGTACCAAAGGAGTTTCTTCCCTTCTGTTCATATTGTTCTTATGTTTATATATCTCAATGGCTTCCATGTTCATCCTAGGATAGAAACTTTTGATGTTTGAAATAGCTTCTGCCTTTGAGAAAACAATATTGTGTCCATCTGTCAGAGCATGTTCCGCTAGTGCGGATTTTTCTGTCTGATTGAGTCGACAGCATCGTTCATGCTCCTTAATTCTCGTATTGATACTTCGCTTCATTGTACCTGCGGCAAAAGTCTACATTGGTACAACGAGGCGAAAACAGAAAAATCCGCACTAGCGGAACATGCTCTGACAGATGGACACAATATTGTTTTTTCAAAGGCAGAAGTTATTTCAAACATCAAAAGTTTCTATCCTAGGATGAACATGGAAGCCATTGAGATATATAAACATAAGAACAATATGAACAGTAGGGAAGAAACTCCTTTGGTACATAGCGCATGGTTGCCGGTGTTGGAAAAGATCAAAATCAAGCCAATACGAAGTGAGAGCGATGGACCAATCAACATCGCGCGCGTAAATCCACTACTTTCTCCCGCCAATGATCATGGTATAAGTGGGGCCAACGGATCGAATCCAGCATCACTTTCGGAAATTCAGCGGTCGAGTTACAATCTAAGACCAAGAATCCTCTGAAGATGCCTACCGCAGTTGTGGGCGAAACGTTAGGTGAAATAATTCCTAATAGACCACGGCCAATAAGCCCGGAAGACTCTCGTAATTCTTCATTTTTCCTGAAAATAATCTGAAATTTTAGTTTGCGTTTGTTTCTTTTCGACTTCAAATAATAGCTTTGTGATGTACATCGCTAGGGTTGGTTTGGTCAATCGTCATACAGCACAGGGATGGTAAATAATACACTGGAGTCTCATCGAGGGTGTTTATTTCTTAGACACAGATACACAATGAATGAATCATTCAATCAATGAGTTCAGTTCCACTCTCAACTCTCAACATTGTAAAACTTAGAAATTGCTTTAATGGATGTCATTTTGTCACAAAACACCAATAATCTTTCCAAGGATCTGGATATACTAAAAAGCATGTCGTCACGAGTATGTCTCGTATCGTATCAAGCCTCATCGCATTAAAAAAGGAAGGGTGGCTTCAGAAAACGATCGAGCTGTCACTATAACCGAAAAAAATTTCGAAAAATCATGTTGTATCTGAAATCATGTCATTGTAAGCGACATGTCATCATAAGTGAAGTCATTAAATCCAGACCCTATTGTAAGAAGTTATGAATGAAACCAAACTTAACACTCCATTTGCGTCATTATAAGCGATTGGTCAGTAAAGCCGGCGTCATAATAAACGGATTCTACTGTACATGAAATCTGATAACTTTTTGACAATGTTAGAAATACGGCCTCTTCTTGGCAATCAGGGGCTTTTAGATATGAACGTTTGATGAGTTCACTACTAGCATCATATTCTGGGAATTTTGTGCATCTACACTATTCCAAATTCAAGTTATGAGGGTTCAAATATACGACGAAACATTTCGAGACAATATAGCTAGTGCCCCGGCGCGCAGCTGAATTTAGGTCGTCAGATTTCATAATACACTTCACATGTTGTATAATATCTGAAGAATAGATTACCCTAAAAAATCCTGGCCACTGCAATTTCAATTATGTTTTCAAAAATGATTTTTCATGACATTTTGCAACATCATGTTAACAAGAAAATTTCATACTGGACTAGTATGGAACATGTAGAATAGACAAAGGGTTGCCTGTTATTTAAAAGGATGAAACACTGGTTGTCTGGTTTGACCAGATACGTCGAATAGAAGAAAAAAATTATGGTATGAAAAGAGTCGTCCGTGCTTATTGGCCGAGGAATAATTTCACATTCAGGTGAAACCATAATTTTTTTCCTTCCCCAGTAACATTTATAAGCTTCTTGTTTTTTTTTTGTCTGCTCTTCAAGAATTATACTCCATGTAATATTCCTATTCTGTGTTGTATGGTGTTTACTCTTGCTACTTGTCGTTCAGTTTGTCATCAAGTCTAGACTGGTAAAGGTTTCTTGTACTCTGGTCACCCAGGCCACGAATATTGTATTGAGTTGGATTTATTTTCTGATCAAGTGGTTAATTCGCTGTTCTACTGTTGGTTTCGAAAGGAATTCCTATTCTCGATGTGAGGATGTGGTGGTTTGATCCATATTGTATACCCTTGTATAATCTGGTGTCCTGAACATACCATTTCGTTTTTTGTTCTATAATGACATAATGTTTGATGGATCTCAGGTCTCTTGTATCCTGAAAACAAGTGTATTTATGTATGTTCTCATATTGAAAGTAGCCGTTAAGTATTTTGAGTGTATGTTCTTTGCACACATCTATTAGGGGCTGGCCATAATTGTTCAATGTTTCCTCGACATATTTTCGTATCACACAATCGTTGTCTCTACTTCCCGTTCGAGCATTAAAGTCTCCGAGTAGTATGATCCTACTTCAGCGATTGTGTCCCCAAGCAAACCATAGACCTGATCTTCCTCGTTTTGGTATGCGTCTTCGTTCGGAGCATACACACCTATAAGCGTCACTCTGTGCCCCCGTATTTCAAGATCAACAGTAACAAGTTTTTCATCTATGGCCTTCCAACTACTGAGCCATTTCTGGCATCTCTGGTTTATAATAATTGAGACTCCTCTGCATGCTCTGTTTGATTTTGATACTCCGCTGTGAATATGTATATAGCCTGCATTATATTCCGTTTCTTCCAGTTTCTGATAGTACTGCCAGGTCGATCTTTGCTTGCAGCAGTTCCTTGAGCACCTCTTCTGCTCTTGTTGTCAATCCCTGATCGTTCCAGGTTCGAAAAATTATTTCCTTTTTCCCTTGCCGTGGTCTTTTCCATTTGAATCCGTCCGATTTCCGGGGCTGTGAACTAGGATTTTCAGTGAAGAAAATGTTTCACACGAAATGGGTAGATGACCCAATGCGGAAACCCCCAATCGGGAGCACCATGTAATTTTTATTCAAGGTTCTCTTCCTCTAGTCTTTGATGAATCAACAACCGCCTATAAAACAGCAGCTTCGCCGTACCCTGGCAGGTTCCCTGATAGTATGCTATCATCCGGGCCAGATGAACCTTGTTTTTTTTTCGAGGTTGTTACTCCTTCTCTCCTCCTCTCTCCCCTTTTTCAAGGAGACCCCAGGCTTGAGACTGGTATAAAGCAGTTGAATACATACAATGCGATATATCACATAAATTACAAAGTGGCAATGTCAATCGGAATATATTGTTCCTAATAGGCCAGTCCCCTCCCTAGGTCAGCACCTTGACGCGGTGTGGGCTTATAGTAATTGCAGTGAATCTTGATCCTTAGCGACTGGAACTCCTGTTCCTGACAAAGTTGTAACTCATGTCGAAAGGGCCAAGAGGAGCGGTGAAACTAAGAATGACCAATCCCGTAACCTGCTGCAGTTTCGTGGCCTGGGTTTTGCACAGGGGTAAACGATGCCAGACATGCAAGGGCCACAAACTCTAATGTCTGTTATACCGGCAGGTGGAATCTGCTGACTGTGGCCATGTCTCGTGGGCAGAGAACACCAGCCGGGGGTCTTGGCCTAACCGCTTGAACCAAGTGCATGAAAGAAACAATAAAAACTTTCCTCAAGGCAAGGTGGAACAGCATATGCCGATGTCTGCATGTCTAGTGGAAAGATCTGGTCCCGAATATGTGAACTCTGGATACCAGGCGACCTCCAGTTTCAATAGCCTTCCAGGGGCATGCGGGGCTCTGTCTCTGGTGACGAAAATTCCCTAGCTGCTCGTGGCACCTAGCATGGACCAAGAAACAAAGAAGGGCATTTCACCAGCCCTGATGTGCAAAACATTGAGGAGCAATGTAGCCTCAATCAGCCAAGGGAACAGGGCGCAAGTCCTAGCCCGATGGCAGAAGAAATGCTGCTGAAAAGCAGCAATGAAGAGGTCGTTGAAGGCCTCAACAAGCTGACGGTCAGGAAGCCGAAGCTTACTGGGAACGCCAGGAGGAGGATGAGATTCCTCATAAAGGCTGGAATGGCACCCGACAAATTCAGAGAAGGAGCCACAAAACCGGTGGGTCTGAAGGCGTCTAAGAGCCTTCCCACCAAGCGTAATAGGTCGGAGGACAGCAGCCCAAGGGCAAAGAGCCCAAACGGCAAAATCAAGAGGTTACAAGCCTCTAAGCCTCCTCAGAAGCCTCTAAGGCTCCTAAAACGGTGGCGCGCACTTACAGCCAAGCAACTGCTGGGATCTGGTTGGGCATCATGCACAAGGAATATGCGGCACTTGCGGATATGATGATTGCCATGGTAAGGGACTGTACTGTGAGTCCCCAATTTGGCAATATTCAGAGCGAACCGGGATGGCTTGGCATCACAAACCTTGACAAAGCCACTGCTGAGTGGCTGAGAGGCATGCAGCCCAAGCTCAAACCGTGGGAGGGAGCCGATCTAAGGATCGTCGAGGAATCAGACTTGCCTCATCCGATGATCCTGATTGGATACCTCCCAGAGAGCCAGGATTACACTAATGAGCAGATACTGGTACACATGGAGCTCCAAAATAAGGAGCTCAACACCTCCAGCTGGAGGATCTTTCAGCGAGCACCATCAGAGCCACCATGCTCGAGGTGGCGATCTCGGCTGACATAAGTCAGTCGAGAAACTTCGAGCAGCGAAGTGGAGGTTAATGTACCTATCCAGTCCGGTGAACCTCACGCTTAAGAGCACAAAGACGACGGGGCGAAAGGAAACGGCACAAGATGCCTCGACGACAGAGAAGCCCAAAGCAGAGAGCAAACCTAAGGCTGTATAGCCCCCAAGCACTGAAGAGGCCGGATTGGCTCAGCCAACCACCAGTTCTGGGAGGCGGACTGCTCCGAAAGGGCGGAAAGGTGAATGGCCTGGTGGCAGAATAGCTCCGGCCTCCTCCGAACCGCATGGTGGGTCTTCCAATCCATAATGGTTAACAGTGTAACGTGCCTTCATAGAAACCTCCAGCACTCAAAGGCAGCCTCTAGTGCCCTATGCTGGAGAACGTTGAGAAGGCACATTGATATGTGCTGTTGCAAGAGCCCTGGATTAATGGAGGCTAAATTAAAAGCCTCCCAAACAACTTATATCAGATTATATACTGCAGGGAGTCCGTAAACCTAAGAGCTATATTAATGCCCAGAAAGGAACTAACTTGCTTTCCTCTTACAGAGTTCCTGACCAGGGACCTTGCTACGGCGCTTGTTGTGGTGCAGATTGGGGACGGCAGAAGGCAGCCATCAACCCTCCACCAGAGGAGGTTCAACGCCTCGTGCAATGGTGCCAACAATTGATTCTGGGCTGTGATGCGAAAGCACACCATAGTATGGGGCAAAGCATTGTGTTCAATGCATGATCTATACATAAAATCTTTTCTATTCAAATAAGGATAAGCAACACTGTCAACGCTGCCTTAATGTAAGAAGTGCAGCCACTTATAAATTCTCACCCGGCTTGAAGCGGGTGTTAGTCAGTCATTCACAGTCTCTCCATAAGAGACAAGCTTTCAGCCACGATAAAAAGCAAACATATAAGCAAATTCATTCACTTATGTACAACAGTAAAATATACATCCACTAAAGTTCAATCTCGTGTCTCATTAGTCCCTAACAAGGGTGGTCCTTCAAGAGCAACAAAAACACGCTAACATTGGTCCTAGTAGAACCGGATTATATGTGCCAGTAATCGAAAGTTTAGTTTCCACGAAAAAGCAGTACATACAGTGTTTGAATCTCGATACCAGAAAAAAAAAAGTGTCGTCTCGAAAAAGCAAAAATTCTCGTAAAAAAGAAGTTCAAGGTGTTTAATATTCCCGCAACGCAACGAAACATCCAGAAATCTCCTGTGTATCTTCGCATAGCAACAGTATCATCTACGTAAGCCACAACCACTTCACCCTGTGTCACTCATCATAGATCGACTTCAAGAGGTCTGCAGATAAGTACCTATAACACAAACAACCGAGAGTTAAAGCAACGCTTCCCAAGCATCAAAAGTGAGTGGTAAGTTTACCAATATTCCATTCTCCCTTATCTCACAAAACACGTCTCGATTTGAAATTTGAATTAATTTAATACTTGTATTTCCACGTAACAATTTAAAATGGAAAATGTAATAGAAACTGAAATCAAAGATCTTAGACAAACACGAGGTAGACTAAGGTCACAGTTAACAAGATTTCAAACATTTTTGAACACCTCGAATGATCCAATTGAATTAGAAGTACGTTTGACCAGAATAGAGTCTGCTTTTGATCGATTTGATGAAATACAGTCGCGATTAGAAACGTTAAATGTAGATGAAGAAGAACAACGCGAAGATCAAGAATCATTATATTATGAATTAATATCAAAGGCAAAAGGTATTTTAATGAAAAATCACGCTTCTCGAACTCCACAAGATTTACAAAGTACATCTTCCGCAACAAACTCAGATCCTGTAGCAAATTTGAAATTACCTACGATTAATCTTCCAGTGTTCTCAGGAGCCTATGATGAATGGACAACATTTCATGATACTTTCACTCAGCTTATCGACAATAATGCAAGTTTGACAAACATACAAAAATTCTACTACCTCAAATCATGTTTAAAAAACGATGCGTCACGATTAATTCAACAAATTGAAATATCTGACAACAATTATTCTGTAGCATGGGATTCGCTTGTTAGAAGATACGAAAATAAACGAATAATCGTCAACAGCCATGTCAAGGCATTATTTGATCTTCCACTCGTTACTAAAAACTCAGCAATCTCTTTAAGACAGCTCACAGACAAAATACATCATCATCTAGGTGCTTTGAAAAATTTGAAACTGCCAACGGACAAATGGGATGTGCTCCTTATACACCTCATAACGGCAAAATTAGATAACAGTTCTAATCACGAATGGGAAAGCTCGCTTGAAAACAATGATCTACCTACGTATGAACAATTGATAAAATTCCTCAACAAGAAATGCTTCACGTTAGAAACACTCCACGACTCGAACAATAAAAAACTCGCTTATCAGACTCAGACTCAAAAATCCTCGAACACGCAAAGCTCTTATAATTCATATTCGAATCAGAGAAATTATAAGCAGAAATTACAAGAGCACTCATTTGCAATAACAAATCATAATGAAAATAAATGTCATTTTTGTAAACAGCGTCATTTTATCTACAATTGCTCAGAATTTCTCAAATTATCAGTAGCTGAAAAATATAACGAAATTAGAAAGTTGAAATTGTGTAGTAACTGCCTTCGTCCAGGTCATTTCAGATTGGAATGCCGATCGAGCAAATGTAAAATATGCAATCATAATCATAATACTTTACTCCACAACAACAATTTTCAATCGCACAATTCAAGTACGACAAATGAGCAATCACGGATAAAAAGATCTCCCGATCTATCATCAAATATCGTAACCGTAACAAATCCAACGGAATCTCCCGTACAAACTAACGCACACGCCTCGCCGCAAACAGACGTCTCGAGCTCGGTGTCAACTGAACAGATATCAAATTTCCATGTCTCGGAATCGAAACAATTGAAAGGTTCTCAATCAACTAACTCGCACGAAAAAACTCTTGTCTTATTATCCACAGCTCAAATATTAATATTCGACAAATTTGGATACCCGCACGTATGTAAAGCACTTTTAGACTCAGGAAGTCAGAGTAATTTAATCACCAAGGAATTATTCGAAAAACTGAAATTGACTCGTGAAGAATATCGTATACCTATAGCAGGAATAAATCAAAAGACAATTAACGTCACAGAAAAAACGCGAACCACCATAAAATCTCGGACCACGTCAACTGAATATGATTTAACATTTTTGGTGTTACCCTCGATAACTGAAAGAATTCCATCGATAGGATTCAATAAACATCTATTTCATACACCAACAGGTATACAATTAGCCGACAACGAATTCAATGAATCACAAAAAATCGATGTCCTTCTCGGCGCAAACATATTTTATGATCTTCTATGTCAAAACCGTATCATATTAGGTAAGAATAAACCCAGTCTGCAAGAAACCACTTTAGGTTGGATTGTCACCGGTTCAGTTAACTTGAACCAATTTTCACATCAAAAATCGATCTGCAACGTAGCTCGAAAGATATCGAACGAAATGCTCGACGAATCTTTGTCAAGGTTTTGGAAAACGGAAGAAATACCGCAGAGAATCATTTTCACAAAGGAAGAACAGTACTGTGAAGATTATTTTGAAAAAACTACTACTCGTAAGGAAGATGGTAGATTTGTAGTCAGATTGCCTTTCTCAAAGCATGTTCAGGACCTAGGTGACTCAGGTTCACTTGCGTTAAAACGACTGCGCTCTATAGAAAATCGATTCAAACGCGATCAGAATTTGAAAAAGGAATATATCGATTTCATGAGAGAGTATGAAACGTTAGGTCATATGACATTCATTAGAAACTTTGATCACGACATTGAACAACCCTCGTATATTCTACCACATCATGCCGTAATCAAGAACAGTAGTACCACGACTCGCTGCCGTGTCGTCTTTGACGGCTCTGCAAAAACGAACAAAGGAATATCAATCAACGATTTATTACACGTAGGACCTAATATACAGGATGATCTTTTTGCAATTGTCACACGTCTCAGATTACATCGCTATGTTTTAAGTTCGGACGTAAAAATGATGTTCAGACAAGTAGAAGTACACCCCGATGACAGGAAATTTCAGAGAATAATATGGCGATATGATGAATCAGAACCAATAAAACTGTATAACCTCAACACGGTAACTTATGGTACAGCATCCGCAAGTTATCTCGCCACAAAAGTGTTACAACAAATTTCATTTGAATTCGAAGAAAAATATCCACGTACGTGCAGAATAATACGCAATTCTTTTTATATGGACGATTTATTAATTAGTGTTGAAACTAAGGAAGAAGCTTTAGAAATTTTCAGTGAACTAACAGAGATTCTAGGCAGCATTAATTTTCATTTAAGAAAATGGTGTTCCAACGAAAAGACAATTCTGAATTCAATTTTAGGCGACAAGCAAAATGAAGATCAACTCATTCAATTTCACGACAGTAAAGAGTTTAAAACGTTAGGGATCTCTTGGAATCCACAAGCTGACACATTCAGTTACTCGGTCAATATCAATTTTGATAATCAGATAATGACAAAACGTTCGGTCCTAGCCGCAATATCAAGAATTTTCGACCCACTAGGACTTATCGGACCTGCCACAATACAGGCAAAATTATTCATGCGACAACTATGGCAGATTTCTCTGCCAGTCAATTGGGATGACCCTCTACCAGCAGATATGATATCACGATGGACAGATTTTCTGCAACAAATTCAGGCAATAAATAATATAAGTATTGAAAGACACGTACTTTGCGAGAACCCAACCGTCATTGAGCTACATGGGTTTAGCGACGCCTCGGAAAAAGCATACGGTGCATGCATATATCTAGTCTCGCAAGATAACCAAAGTAATATTTTTTCGCGATTATTATGTGCAAAGTCAAGAGTTGCACCTCAAGGAAAGCATAGTCTGCCAAGACTAGAACTTTTAGCTGCTACCCTACTTTCAAAATTAATGCACGCAATTAAAGGAATACTTAATGTAAAAATCAGTAGCACTAATTACTATTCCGATTCAACAATTGTATTAGCATGGCTCAAAATTGATCCCGGTAAACTAAAAACATTTGTAGCCAACCGTATAACGCAAATTATAGAACTCACGAATGAAAAGGAGTGGAAACACATAAAATTTCAAGAGAACCCAGCGGATATTATATCCAGAGGTATAAACCCCGATCAGTTAGAAAACTCAAAAATTTGGTGGCACGGACCTGCATTTTTACTGAAAACCAAAGAAAATTATCCTCATCAGGAATTTGATTTGGAAAAACTCGAAAATATTCCGGAAATCAAATTGTCAACAATTTCATTAGTATCGAATTCAACAAATTTCGACTTTGATATATTTGATAGGTATTCATCGTTAAAAAAGTTACAAAACGTAATAGCATATTGTATCCGATTCAAAGAAAATACAATCAACAAATTAGGTTTGAAATCGACTCTCACGGTAGATGAGCGGAATTATGCATTGGAGACATTGATACGACTCGCTCAGAAAGAAGAGTTCTCACAAGAATTACGTGCGCTCAAGTTATCTCGATCTATACATTCGACTAGCAAACTGATCAGTCTCAATCCATTCTTGGATGAAAAGCATATAATAAGAGTAGGAGGGCGATTAAGACATTCTGAATTAGAAGAATATCAGAAGCACCCAATAATTCTACCCAAAGGTCACAAACTTACGAAACTGATCGTAGAACATGAACATTCCAAGCATTTGCACGCAGGTGTTCAAAATCTTCACTCTCTCATAAGACTTACTTATTGGCCAATTGATGGTAAAAACTTGGTCAAAAAGGTAGTAAGATCTTGTATAAAGTGTTTTAGAGTGAAACCCACTACCACGAAATTTATCATGGGAGAGCTTCCTCGCGCAAGAGTGACCCCCAGCAGACCATTTACAAAATGCGGAGTAGATTACGCAGGACCTATTATGGTTAAAGAAGGTACACTGCGCAGATCGAAATTGGTAAAAACCTACATTTGCATTTTTGTATGTTTCTCAACTCGAGCTATTCATATTGAACTAGTGAAAGATTTGACCACTGATAGTTTCCTGAATGCACTCAAAAGATTAATCTCTAGAAGAGGTAAACCTTCGGAAATAATCTCGGATAATGGTTCCAATTTTGTTGGAGCAAATAATCATTTTATTGAGTTACGCAATTTATTGATGAATAAAAGCCATAAAGAAAAGGTTGAAAATTATCTCGCCTCAGATGGCATCAAATGGTGCTTTATTCCCTCAAGATCTCCACATATGGGTGGGATATGGGAAGCAGCGGTTAAGTCCACAAAATTCCACTTACGGCGAATTTTAGGTATAGCTTCCGTGACGTATGAAGAAACATACACCATTTTAACTCAAATCGAGGCCTGCCTAAATTCCAGACCTTTATGTCCCCTCTCATAAGACCCCAACGATTTCATCCCTCTTACCCCTGCTCACTTTTTAATTGGTGATTCACTCGCTTCTCCACCTCAATCGAATGTACATGATCACGAATTCAACAAGTTATCTCGTTACCAAAGAATGCAGCAACTAGTTCAACACTTCTGGTCTAGATGGACAAAGGAATATTTAACTCAGCTGCAGCAGAGGTCCAAATGGAAAACAGCATCAACACCTCCCAAGGTGGGAGATTTAGTTGTTCTAAGGGAGGAAAACATTCCACCACTTAGATGGCCCATGGCTCGAATAGTTGAACTGCATCCCGGAGCTGATAAAGTGATTCGTGTAGTTTCAGTGCAAGGGTCAACTGGTAGCGTGTTCAGACGATCCCTTAACAAGTTGTGTATATTACCAATCGAGAATGATTCTGATCTTGAACAATGACAATTTGTGAAGAACATTATTTTTTATCTTTCTTATTTGTTATTATGTAATAATTTATTTTGTTATGAGCAATTTTATCATTTCTAATGTTGAAAGCCTTCCTTTCAAGGTGGGCGGCTATGTTCAATGCATGATCTATACATAAAATCTTTTCTATTCAAATAAGGATAAGCAACACTGTCAACGCTGCCTTAATGTAAGAAGTGCAGCCACTTATAAATTCTCACCCGGCTTGAAGCGGGTGTTAGTCAGTCATTCACAGTCTCTCCATAAGAGACAAGCTTTCAGCCACGATAGAAAGCAAACATATAAGCAAATTCATTCACTTATGTACAACAGTAAAATATACATCCACTAAAGTTCAATCTCGTGTCTCATTAGTCCCTAACAAGGGTGGTCCTTCAAGAGCAACAAAAACACGCTAACACATAGTATGGGGAAGCGCGGATACAAATAGTTGTGGTGAGGATCTACTTGATTTTCTATTTTCTCATAATATTGAAATAGCGAATGTGGGTAACAGTCCGACCTTTATGAACGCGATGAGAAGAAAAGTAATAGACCTTACCCTGGCTACGCCATATATTATGATATGGTCAAGAGCTGGAGGGTCTCGAATGAACCATTCATGTCGGACCATATGACAATAGAATTCGAAATTGAAGCGATTGCTTCGACAAATGTTCTGTGCAGAATACCCAGAAAAACCGATTGGGACCATCTGAGGTCAGAACTGGAGGGCTCTGTATACAACAAAAGCTCTATAGAAGAGCTCGAAAATGCTTCTGCTTACTTTGCGTCGTGTCTGCAAGGAGCATATGAAAGAAGCTGTCCACTCAGGAAGAAAACGATTCAAAGGGACGTTCCCTGGTGAAACAAACACCTAGAAATCCTCAAAAGAACGGCAAGGAGAGCCTTCAACAAAGCCAAGCGAGAGGGCAGTTGGGATTTTCATCGAGTGGCTCTGCCGAACTACAACGAAGAGGTTAGAAAAGCCAAAAGGCAATCCTGGAGAAACTTCTGCGAGGGAATAGACAAGACAGCCCCTGCAGCTAGTCTTCAGAAGGCACTATCCAGAGATCATTCCAATCCAATTGGTCAAATAATGAAGCCATATGGGAACTACACGAGTGATCCTGAAGAGAGCCTAAGTGTTTTGTTGGAGACTCACTTTCCTGACTCTCAACAGATTAGTACCAGCGATTCAGTTCTTGAGATGGAATGGATTAGGCCCTCCAAGTGGGACTTTCAAAAAGCTAGGAGACTGTTCACACCAAGAAGGGTTGAATGGGCGATGAGGACCTTTCAGGCGTTCAGATCTGCAGGCATGGATGGTGTTTTCCTGGCCATGCTTCAGAAGAATGGCGACCTCATTATACCCCCAATGGAAGAGCTTTGCAGAGCCAACTATGCATGGGGCTATATTCCTAATCATGGAGGAAAGCAAGGGTAGCATTCATACCCAAAATGGTGAGAAGAGGTTCCTCAGAAGCTAAATCATACCGACCCATATGCCTTACCTCTTTCCTCTTGAAGACCATGAAGAAAAATTATTGATTACAACATAAGGGGAAGCTTGAAGCTCCATAATAAACAGTTTGTCTATAGGTCAAGTGGATCTACAGTAAACGCCCTGCACCACCTCCTCGTGGACGTGGAAGGCACTCTCACCCCAAAGGAGATGATGCTGGCAATGTTCGGAGACATTGGAGGGGCCTTTGATAATACCCTACATGACTCCATATGCAATGCTGCTAAAAACAAAGGGGTGGAACCCACTACTGTAAAATGGATATCGGCAATGCTGAAAGGGCGAACTGTCACAGCCTATCTGGGAGAAACTGAGGTCACTGTGCTTACATGCAGGAGATGACCTCAAGGCGGGGTACTATCACCCTTGCTGTGGTGTCTGGTCATGGATGGTCTCTTGGAGAAGCTTACGGCGGACGGTTACAACGCTCAGGCATATGCTGATGATCTAGTGGTAACTGTGAGTGGTAGCCATGAAGGCACACTGAGCAGCCAAATTCAATCTGCCCTCAGGATAATTGAGAGGTGGTGCGAAGAGGAGTGACTGACAATCAATCCGTCCAAAAGCACCCTGATTCTCTTCACTAGAGGAAGAAATCTTAATCTGAGAGCTCCGGTTCTGAATGAACAGACTCTCAATTTCTCCAGTGAGTGTAACTATCTGGGAGTCATCCTGGACAGCAAGCTCAACTGAAGGAAGCATGTGAAAAAACCATTTCCAGAGCCACAAGGGCCATGTGGGCCTGCAAGAGGCTCTTTGGAAAAACATGGGGGATATGACCAGAAATGATACTGTGGTTATACACTGCAATGGTACGCCCCGTTGTAACCTATGCGTCACTAGCATAGTGGACAAAAACCGAAGAAGCCACTACTTGCAACAAGCTGCTAAAGTTGCAGCGATTAGCTTGTGTTGGGGCCACGGGAGCTATGTGCACAGCTCCGACAGCAGCGCTCGAGGTCATACTTGATTTGCCTCCCCTACACTTGTATGTGAGGAAATGTAGCCTACTGGCAGCCATCAAATTATCCCTCAAGAGGAACTGGGTTGGACACATGAGGATACTGAACCAACCAGACTCAATCCTCTTGGCAAAACCCTCAAATTTGATGCCAATCATATAGGATTCATTGGTAATCGTCTTAGTGCAATGAACTTTGTAAATCCTATAGACAAGAAGTCATCTATATGGTACACTGATGGATCGAAAAAAGAAAGGGGTACAAGCATTGGGATATGTGGACCTAAATCAAAGATATATAAGTCCCTCGGAAGTGAACCTTCTGTTTCAGGTTGAGACACTAGCTGTCTATCCCTACGCTCAAGAGTGCCTCCAAAGAAATATTAAAGGAGCGCTTATATATATTACCAAGGACACTTCACCCTCTGGGGTGAAGGCTAAGGGTTGAAAAAAATGAAAAAGGTTTTTTCTTCATAACTGCGAGAAAACATTGTTCGTGGATAGGAATTTTGAAGGATGGTGTGATGAGTAATTATCAATCTTGTTTAAAATTTTTCACCTCTTTTGTTCGATGCAAAATTTTTTATTATTAAAAATATAACACTGGTTCAAAAAATTCTGACAACTTAGAAAACTTAATACAAAGTTGTTTATAATAGGATCATTGAGTCAATGAAGTTTCCATTTTTTTGACCAGTGGAAAAGCTGAAAGCAGCCACGAGATTGCCTCTTAGCCAATCGAGGCGGAGGGAGAACCTGAAAATACGATAATAATAATATGTTCTATTCCACTCATGATTAATTCATAGGTGAGAAATGGAATTGTTTTTTATGACAAAGCAGAAAATTTCGAAAAGTCGAAAAAACCGCTATATCTCCGTACCCATGCTTCACTCAACTTAATTTGCTGCAAATAACGTCTAGTATATCCCATATCAAGGATCATGTCAGATTACCAAACACCCTATGTAATTATTCATAACTTCATGGAAATGAAAAATACCATTTGTGAAAAATATAGCATAGTAGAGATTCTCAAATGACATTCGTTTCATAGATATTGTGTTTTTGTAATTTGAGTCTCAGGTTCTTAGGATTTCGATTGATTAGTATCTTATATTTTGAAATGAAAGAGGTCCTACAAAGATCCACAGACTTTATGGATGACAAACAACGACAATATACTTCACTGAAGTGGAATGAAAACCTCCTCCTCAAATCTAGAAAATCCATCTGAATCGCAATAATGCCGAATTTATGTGAAAGAAGAAACGGCATGAGGTGTGTCAAATCACGGAATTCTCAGTTTCAGGAAAAAAATTTAATATTGACTGTCTGGGGTGAGTGGTACGAGGTAATTTATATGGAAAGTTGGATGTTGAACCCAACACGGGACCACTTTCTACTTTCTACGGGAACATTTTCTCAGATAATATTGAGGAATCACGCAGTGAACTTTCTTAGCAGATTCAGGTCACATCAGCAATAACGAAAATCACTTTCATTACAGAAAATTTTAGGCAACTATTCCTCATTGTATTCTTATTAACCGAAAGAAACTTTTCCTGTGAAGACAATTTGAAGGTAGTAAACTTATGTTTCAGCCAGTATATTGGGTAGGCTTTCCAGAACTAACTCAATTTTCCCAAGTTTCTATTGAAGTTAATGATATCGAATGTGTATTTTGCTTATTTCAGATACTCGGCCATCAGGCTATATTCTAGCCATCAGGCTAGCACAAAAGTCTGAGCCCGGTCGTCCACTGCAAGCGTTTTCGAGCGTTTTATGGCTCTCGCGAAACGAGCGTATACGTGCGGCAAGTTGCTACAGATCCCAAGCAATGTATTCCAATGCAGCTGCATCCAGTACAGGCGACTTCGAGCGGGCGTACACGAGCGGCTACGAGCTTCGCCGCTTGATCCGCCTGAAATGCGATCTGTAGCGCGTGTACGCTCGAACGCTAGAAACGCTGGCTCTATTTACGAAGTAAAATCCTTTCCGCGTAGAGAAATTCGTATGGAATTCGTTGGACATGGATCCTGCTCAAAACTATCTTTTATGAAATTAATTTCATTTTTTCTTTTTTCAGTTGTAGATGAATTAAATGATCCCAATCATAAAGTGTTTTCATAAAATCTGTTTTAACACTCATTTGATATCGATTGGTGTGTTTCTTTTTTTCTGAACACACTTGTCTCTTATATGAATGAAATTCAAGGAAATCTTGATGTCAAATTTTGTGTGATGAAAAGTCTGTGGTGCAATGCCTAAATACTTGATGACGGTATGCCGATGATGTTTTCGTGATTTGACAACATGGCAAAGAAGAATCAAGTGGTTTCAGAAAAAAGTCACACAACAATCGATATCTAAATATATATTCAAATCAGTCAAATGAGTGGTATTATAATAGTATATTCTAAAACAAGTTGCAGAATGAGCTCCTATTCCAACACGAATGCGAAGTTCGAAAACGAGCGACGAAGGAGCGAGTTTTCGATAGCATGAGTGTTGGAATTGCCTTCTGCAACGAGTATTAGACGGTATTTTCTCTATTTCAGTCAATTTTTGTGAAATATTCTCGAAATTCGAATGAAAATTCAGATTAGTGACTTTTCTTTTGTATCTTGGCAGTTGGTGTGACATACGAAATTTGACAGATCGCGGAATTTGAATTGTTTTGATTCGAAACTTAATTCGATCGGAGGTCAGTACTGACAACCATAAAACGAAACATATAACTGAAAACAATGCTGTAATGAGTTTCATTACAGCACTACTTTTAGTACTGTAATGAACCCATTACGATACTGAAATAGAGAAAAACACTTAACGGTGGGGCTCATTTAATTTCATCTACAAATGAAATGAGAAATAATTAAATTAATTTTATTAAGAGTATTCTTGAGGATAATAAATATCCAACTAATTTCATTTGAAAAATTATTTCAAATTCAGAGAGTATAATGATGAACAGGGACCAACAAGAAACCGTCAAGAATAAACAATGTCATTTAATTTGATTTCTCATGTTCATGGACTTTCAGGAAAAATTCAAAGAATCGGTTCTAAATTCAATATGAGAACCGTTTTCAAAACACGAAATGATTTAAGATCTAAACTTACAAAAACTAAATCTTCAAATCAGAAATTGTATTTACAATATTCCTTGTATTTATGGAAAAACCTATACCTACACGAGAAACATCAACACCTTTCGAAATTAGAAAATTAGAATAACATAAAATGTAGAGATATTGGTAGATCGCGATCATGTGACTTCCAATAGGCGATCACATGATGGATTGGAATAACACGAAAAATCTTATGATGGAACCTGACAGTTATATAAGAATGATAATCTGTTAAATTGTTCGGTGGGTGTGGATCGTATTTGGAATGATTTGTTGAAAATGGAACTGATTTCAGGGAATTTTGAAATGAAGTAGCAATTTCACCATCATAGTTATTAATATTAATCTATGATCATCATGGATTGGTGAATGTCAATTGGGAAATCAGTAATTTTCAATATTACGTATAAAGCTCATGTTGAGAAATTGTCTGAAAAGGGAGTCTGATATAAACTACGAAACGTTACAAAGCTTGAGAGTTCGAAGTGTTGCCCCAATGAAGTTTTATCGTTTCTCAAATAACATTCAGAAATATTCTTTGCTTCTTCTCATAGGAAATGAAAAATCGCTCAGGATATTTTTCCAATTATTGATTTTGGAGATGTTTGAATTCTCCCAAGGATTTTTGGTTCTGAAAATTGGGTGCATCCAATAACGGCAGGACCTCTGTGTTTCCGTCGTCTTTTGACTAAATAACTTGACTCTAGAATGTACAAGTCCTCCGGATTCAGAGCATATTGCACTCAATGCTAAAAGAATACGAACGATGTCATTTTCGAAGACAAACTATGGTCTTTGTTGGTTATATCACTGAATGAAACGCAAGAAGCCGCAACCGTCGCCGCTGCCAGTGGACGAACCCTGCAGCCCATTGCCGCCTGTGTTGTAGCAGCTACGAACGCTTGTTTCGCGTGAGCGCGTTGCCGCCTGAATACGCTTGCAGTGGACGACCGGGCTGATACCTTGAGATACAGCGGTGAATTCTTCTATTTCAAAAAAACATTTTTTCGATTCATTCTTCATTATGCATTATTAGAAAGTAGAAAGGGGATAATACTTTGAATCATCACAATCATCTTATGTTGATGTGAATCTGTTTAATAATTTTGTTGACAAATTTATTATAGAAATAAATCCTATGTGAGATATCCATCATGATAGAGGGTTTTTCCATTTGAGCACGTCATGAACGTCGGTAAAACTAATGATTTATCATTTGTCTCTATTTACTTTTCTTGTTGGAGCAGAGTGAAATGGATCGAGTTTTTCATAATATTCTTTGAACAAATTTTCCCCAATCATCAATACCGTGGTATTTCATGAAGATTTCACAGGGGATTTACTTTCACCTTCCTCGTTCTTTTTTTCTTCATTTCAAAAGCATAGTCCAATAATCTTTCTGATGTATAGCTGCTTTCGAGAAGGAATTCCGTGAACTGGTTCCATGGAGATGTTCTAGTTTGTCTTGTGTCAAAAGGCAATAACTTATATTTCAAAATCTCAGAGCTGTCTGACGTAACTTATTTTTGAATGGCTGATTTTTATATATATTCACAGGATATTTCCTTTCGAAAAATAACAAGTTTGTGAACAATCTGAAAAACAGTTCCAAAAAAAATTTTCAAATATGCAACTGATTCATGAAAATAACTATTTCAAGCAGTTTTCTTTCGTTTTTTTTTATACAGGGCCTGAGAAATAATAACATGTCCGGAAGTGATTATATACGTTTTTGCCCTCTATATCTGGAACAGAAGTAGTTCTATTCGAGAATCAATAAGTTTTAGAAAAAAGTGATACAGGGTCTATCTCCAATAATTGCTGGGATACATTGCAGGCTCATCAAAATGAAACACTACAACAATAATACCTAAATTTATCATCCATGAAACGTGAACGGTTTAATTTTATTCGATATATTATATTATCATTCAAACTCGAAATTTGGGTACATTCTTGATTGGGTAGGCATAGAATATATTAGCGAAAAGTTTAAACAAATAATGTAGATGCACCAGCAGACATATGAATAATAATGGAGGGACATAACTAATGAACCGTAAAGAATGAGGAAAAGACATACAATGTAAAAAATTCAAATATTCAGTTAGAATCAATTATATTTTACAATTTCAAGAGTGCAAACAAATTTAGTTATATCACTTAACTGGTATGGTGCTTTAAATTTACTTTCAAGATATGGTAGGGTCAACTTTGGCCGTGAATTTTTTTATTAAACTCGAATTCAGAAATATATGGTCTTTTCTAAATTAAGAAATACTCTCTGGTTATCATACTATTCAGTGAAAAGGAATTTATTTTATTCCAAACATGACTAATGAATAAAAAATATTTTTTTTCAGAAAATTCGAAAAATAACTTTAATATATCTTTGAGAAAAAACTACTACAAAAATAATAAATTTTCAATCGAATCTCGCTTTGGGATGAGTGTCTCCGAAAATTATTTCCTTTTATGTTCATATTGTTCAAAATTCTGGCACAATGTTGTGATCGAAAATTGATTGTTGCAAACAAGTTTTTTCACGTTCAGCACATGAATTGAAATGTTCATTATCGTTTTATTGACATAAAAACACTTAGCTTCATTTTGAAGTATAAAAGAATCTTCGGTTGGTTATACTGAGTTATTGATGTTGAAGGTATGGCAGGGTCAAATTTGACCCCAAGCCCGCTGTAACGGTTTTATGCCAGACGCTTACAAAAAAATTACTAGCGTATATCAGTCATATCAATACACTAGGAAAATAGCTGGAGGGGGAGGAATTAGAATCACCCTGTATCTGGCCATGGTGCAATTTGCTTTTGGTATGGTCAATTTTGACCCTGCCATACCGGTTAAGGGTTAACATCTTATTGTCGTACAACCAGGAGGACCTGGAAATACACCTAAATTCAATATAAAAACCTGAGCAACGCTTTCAAAAAAATTGATGGTCTTTACTGACGACTACACTCACGACTCTGGAATTGCTATTGAAATCTACTGTTATAGCATTGTATCGCTATCTAGTACCTTCGTGCATTTCAGACTTCCTATCAATTTCTTTAGCTGAACTTCCAGGAAGCCCACAATATAACTACTTTACTCCCACTATATTACCAAGTCCTCTGTTGATTCCAAGAGGACTTCAAACGATTCCACTACAAAGAACACAAAAAAAGAGAAATTTCTCAAAATGCATCGAAGAGGTCCCGTATTATCTCTCATTATGTATCTGGAAACACAAGTGACAGGAAATGAGAAGGATGGTTACTGGGGTTCAGCTATACCTTTTTCAACTTATTCAAAAACCGATGGGTGAGAATTTCGTCCTGACTCTAGAAAAAAAGACTTGGTTTCCTCGTAGAGTCTATATCAGCACCTCAGAGGTAAAGTGTATTAAGTCACATTTTTTCAGACACGAACTATCTACAATATTGGATTTACATTAGTGAATTCTAGCTAGTTGAATACATTTTTGACTCCCATTTAGATGACGAAATCCAACACCCATAATAACAAACCCTGTTTCCATAGTTAAGCCCTCCCCAGGATATATTGTATAACTATCCTCTGCATACACATCTCGAACCACTGTGTATGTGCGACACACTTGAGTAAGATAGGAGTGCTAAATTCTGACTTGTGCGGTTGTAGAGACAGGCTTTCTCTCTGGCATAGTTTTCCTAATTCGTGCAATATTGTTAGTGTCTTCAAACTGTTACTATTAGGATCTAGCCCAGACTTTAAAAAACAAAATACCACTCCCACTGAACTGAAAGTAATGATATTGTTTCAAAAAGAACTAAAGGTGGTCAGATGAATTAATTAAATTCTTGCCAACATCTTATATTGAAAGTTGAAATTTGACTGTCTTACATTCTGTTCCAATTGTATATTTAATTAATCATGATCCCTACGATATACCATCTTGTGATGTTCAACAATTTCGTTAACTTTAATCGAGAAGTTCTAAATATCCTGAATATAACCATCAGAGCTGTGGGCTAGTCTTGAAAAATACAAGAAATAGAAGAAGTCTGTGGCTCCATATTTATTTTATATACCTACGCAATGTAGGGATTTCGCTCAGAGAATTGCTCCTTTCATGGATAGTTTTATCGATTTTCTTTAGATCCTGTCTGAAACAGTATCATTAAAAAATAAGAATTTACCAACTTCAATGTCTTCAACCCAATATACATTCATTCTCGGAGGGTAATTTTTTCGGTTTTCAAATAATTTTATACCAAATACCCATGTTAATGCACCAGCCTGTTTATGCTGATTCGGTAAATCCGCTAATACGCGAGTCGGTTTTTTTCGGTCCATATGTCTGTTAAAAGGAATGTTTTCACCATACGTAGAGATGAGTTGTTGTCGTCTATGTGAGGTGCCAGAACCTACCAATAATTTTCCATGTTTCAACTCAAATAGAATCAAGTGATTGTGCAAGGTTAGGTGAAATCATTATCAATTTCTTCCAATTTTCATCTTCAAACCCACTTTCAGTTAAATTTTCACACAGTCCAAACTCATATTTTAACAACCCAACTTGATTTGATTACAAGGATCAACCTCATATTCTTTCGGTGTTCAAGTACGGTGGGAAAACAGGATGATACTGAAATATGTGCTTATAGTCGAAGAGTTGTTTTTTCACTCATTTATATAAAGAACTTCGGTATTGTTCAAACATTGTTTGGGCTGTTTCCATGATTTATGTTGTTCGTTGTTACTGATGTTACGGCAAGCATTCGCCTGCCATCCTCAGGGTGCTGGTGGTCCTGGGAAGGACCGCTTTTTTCCAAATTTGTTCAATCTGGACTCGTGAGTTCCAAACTTTTTCAACATCGCACTCACGATGTGGAGACTGGAATGCGAGATATCAGAGGTGTAATATTTGAAATTCAACTCACTCTTACTACTAGTCCACCGAAGCTAGGAATTATTATAAAATTTAAGTTGATATGACAGGTGGACATGTTCCTTGTGCCGAGTTCCTCTTTCTCAATTCAGATCTTAGTATGGGCATTCAGACATTCTTTATTTCTAGAGAAGGCTTGCTGATTGGGTTAGGAGTTTTCACCATGAAAACTGCTTCTTTCAATTTCTTTTTTCTCATCCTTCTTTCTTCGTATTGTATTATAAATTGTACATGATTATACAATTTTTGACCCATCAAACATACATGGGGTGTCATAAAAAGTGAATAGAAACATTCAGACACTCAATGTATATGATCATAAAAACTACAAAATATAAGGCTCACGTAAATGTATATTGTGGTCAGTCTGTGAAAGGGAACAATAAACCTGTTAGCATACCTGGTGGCACAATTGTGGTTGAAGTTATTCGTCTGATACATGTCTTTGTGGTCATGGATGTAAATTACACAGGCAAGTATGAACAAGGATGAGTTAGTATATTCTCCTGTGTGAACAATTGCCTACCTACTGCACGTTGTACGAGCAGCATTACACAATATCCGAACGGCCATTTTCTGGGGGCATACTCCCTCAGACAAATATTCCCTACGCCATCGCTGAGTGTACAAAACTAAAATATGAAAAACAATGTGAAAACCTCATATCTGGAGCAAGATCGTAAATGACTGAGATTTTCCAGTGTTCATTCTCATCATGTTTGAACTGAACCATTGTTGAGCTTTTCTCAATGTTATTTTATTATTACTCCCTTGTTCTTGTTGGTTTCTGGCAACATCAATGAAGTTCGTATCATCCAAGGTAGCTGGTTACAAGCTTCAGGGTTATATGCCTCTTATCCCATAACAGCAGCGGATGATAAATGGTATCAAAAGCGTTAGTTAGAGGATATCCTACACTCTTTTCCTTCGTCAATGGCTCGAGCGATCTTGCTCAGAGTATCTGCATAGGCAGTTGTTGTAGATTTATGGGTAGCATTGCTATTGACTTCTCCAAATATCATGCTTTTTGAAGAAGCTGTTGAATCTATTCTTCGTTGCACTCTTCTAAATTTTTGAAAGGGAAGGTTGTATTGGAATCGGTCAGAAGTTTCTCATCTCGCTTGGGTTTCCTCTTTTGTTTATGGGAATAACTCGGCTCTTCTTGAGTTGGTCGAGAAAGTACCCCGCCAAAATAGATCTCGAAAACAGGGCACTCCAAAGTAGGGAGATATTAGGATGATTTTCTTCAAAACTTAGAGGACAGTTCATATATATACAGGGTGTACCAAGTTCGACGGCCTATCAGGCCGGGGATTATATTATTCTTGAAGCCTGAGCACTTTCAGTTATACAGGGAGTGAAAAAAAAATTAAAAAAAATTTTTTTCCGTTTTTTTGTTTTCGAATAATGATAAAGTATGTAATTCTGAATACATTCGTACTCAAATCGTTGCATTCGTCGAAATACTTTCTAAACTATCGAGCAAAAACTTAAGAAAAAAGGGAGATAAGTATATTAGGTATTATGTTTGTTATTCCTTACCTAGATATCGTAAGCACAAACCGTTTTCACATTTCTGAAGGCGAAGAATGTAGAAATATTGTACATTTTCAGAATTTTGGAAGACCCGTTACAGGGTGTTCCAAATGTTGATTCAAAAATTGGGATTAAGATTGACCCATAACTTTGGTTTTTCAAATAAGAACTCTTTTTTTTATGATTCCATTGGATTGTGAGAAAAAAAATGATGATAATGTACCAACATGATAATGCTCCTAAAATTAATAATTTTTGAGTTATATGTTATATGTCGTACGTACCATCAAATTCATAGAATCTGTTTCATATCAACAATGACCTTGGTCATAGAAGATAAATTACTCAAATAACTCACTAGTGACTTTCTCTTTTCTCAATTAATTCATCATTGTTGATGTAGAACAGATTTCATGAATAGAAACAAAAAATCTTAAATAACTCAACAATTAGTAATTTTAGGAGCATCAACATGTCGGAACATTATCATCATTTTTCTTCGCAGAATCGAAAGCAATCATCAAAAAATAGGATTCTGATTTGAAAAACGAGAGTTATGAGCCAATTTTGATCCCAATTTCTGAACTAACATTTGAAACACCCTGTGAAGGGTTTTTCAAAATTCTGAAATTGTACGATATTTCCACAGTTTTCGCCTTCAAAAATAAGAAAACGGTTGGTGCTTACTAGGTTAGGAATAACAAACATAATACCGAATACATTTATCTCCCTTTTTTCTTCAGTTTTTTCTCGATATATTGGAAAGTATTCTGACGAATGCAACGATTTGAGTACGAATGTATTCAGAATTGCATACTCTATCAAATTGGAAAGCAAAAAAACAGAAAAAAAAATTTTTTTCATTCCCTGTATAACTGATACTGGTCAGGCTCCAAGAATATTTCAGATCGGTAGATAATGTCAAACAATATCATAATCCCAATTTTCGGATTTCAAATAGGTCCAGTTTTCCAGAAACGCCTAATAGGCCGTCGAACTTGGTACACCCTGTATAGATCTTTTGTATTCTTACTTTTTACCTTTTTTTTACCCTAATTTCAGTGAGCTACAGAACACTAACGATGTCTCGATTTTCAAGACAGGGTGATGAAATGTAGAAAATAATAAAATTTTCGATAATGACTATTTCTTGAAATAAGAATTACTCTCAAATTGAACCCTTAAGTTTTCTTTGTTTGAGGCATGTTGTCGGCTCGAAATGCACATTGAGGAGTTAATTCTCTGAAGTAATGTTTATAGTTTAAAGCAACAGCCACGTGACGGACGAAAAAACCCGGCCGACACTGAATGAATATAATTCTCATTTAATGGGAAAGCAGTGGAGATACGATAGTATCTCAGTTATAATTGAAAAAAACCAATATCTCCTCGAATTCTTTCAGTTGGTATCTCAAAAGTTAATACTTTGAGGAGTTATGTTCGTGGGAATTTTTTTCCGAAAAACGGGACAAAGCGCTTTCTAATATATTAATAGAACTGCAGAAATGAGCCATTTAAAACAACGAACTTCTTCGAAACTCAAAGTTTTTTCTATAGTCAAAATGCATCGCATGTTTCTATAGCTAACGTTTGAAAATCAAATAGCCCAAAATGAGCTGAATCCATCTCTATTCTTATTCATTTGCCACGTTATGCGATTTGGATATTTTCCTGTGTGAATGAGAAGGTCAAGTGACGACAATTCCCCCTCCAACAACGAACATCGATTCGAATGAAGATCATTTTGCACCCCATTGTTCTGTGAAAACTCATTTGAAGAATTACTTCATTATCCCCGTTTGTAGACCACTTACTGTTCCGTTAATAGTCCTCTTTGTGTTGAGTGGTTATCGACAATATTTTCAATGTCGAGAAATGCCTCAAATGCTTTTAGATTTTCAAATTGGTCAAATTATTCACACTAACAATGAACAGAAAATGTGACTATAAACCTCCGAACGTATTTGGATTTGAGGTGGAACATACGCTTGACGATAACCAGAGTAATTGACCGTATTCCGAATAGACGATTTATGAGAACTCTAGAAAACAAAAACTATGGAAGATGAATATTTAAACAATATAATCCGAACTAGTAACATCCTTATAAATTGCACAGGGTGATCCACAGTCGATGGTACGTTAGACAATTACGAAGAACGGGAAACAAGAATTCATTGAAAATTATGTTTTTTTGCAAATAATAGATTTTCAGCGCTGCTGAATTGCCGCTTAGGTCAAAAAAATAAAAACTACTTCATTATTCTAAATGGGATATTATTGCATTTTTCTTTTCATCGTAGTATCGCAATTATTCTGATATCCCTTTCTCATACTCTTCGACGGTTTTTGAGTAGTTTCTTATTCTTTGAGCAGAACCTAGCTTATATTATAAATGCTAGGAAGCTGAAATTCCGTAAGCAGAATGCATCATGAAAGTGTAACGAAATATGCTTCTCATTTCACAGTCACTCAAAATTCGTAGGTTTTCAAAATATAGCAGAACAGTTGAAATTGGATTTTTTTTGAATGAAATGCCATGTATATTTTGAAAATTACTGAAAGAGAATTGAATTTCTGTTCAAATTATCTTATTATTTTTATTAATATTCTGAACAGGGTTCATTGTGGCTACGTTCAGCCTTTCGGGAACTTCGACTGTAGGATCTTTTGTCCTCTACCCAACTCGTTCATTTGAATCCCAAGGGAGCCATCAATGGCATTGATGCATTTTCAAATGATATACTTCATTTCTGAAGAATCATGACAAAGCTTGAGCACGAAAGAAGAGTAAATTCGACCGTGAAACCTCCACGTGGTATACTTTGGGTAACGCTGATACCGGCAGTAAACCGGTCGTCAGAAAACGAGAAAACAGTTTTTCATTCAAACTTTCGATCTTAAAAAAATACAAAACTAACTCATAACTGAAAAACTCAAAATTAATAATTTTTGAAAAGATTAGCTAAAGTTTGGGGAACAAAAACCTTGTTTCCTTAATTCTTCCAAAATGTCAAACGATAAGTCCAGGAAAACCCATCGATCTATCGATCGATTCAAGGGAGATTGGAGATTTTTTTATAACCTCAGCTTTCCTTTCAATATTGAAGAAGATACAGTCCGTTAGGCAACAAAAGGCAAAATGGCATTTTCTTGCTCTTTCTTCACATTACTGTGACAGGTGAAAAAAAATTTGTTCAACATGGACGATTTTTGTAGGAAATTTTCTGCAGAAAGAGAAACCGGCCCTGGTTTGCTGGGCCTCCAGTAGTTCGGGTGATATCTACAGTTGAGTAGAAAAGTATCCTTCCGCATTCAAAATAGGATATCTCGAAGACAAATTTCCGAGGGTGCTGGAAAACCAATTAGACCTGAACAAATAGGCTATGCGGGCTTTGCATCGACCTAAATTTGAAAAATAAAAAAAAATTTTCTTCGTGATTTATCCGAGGATTGCATGGCTGTCGGTACTCTGAAATATTGTCAACCAATAAATTCAGAAACTAGAGTCTTCAAGCCTCATAAGTTAATTTTTTTATGAAAAGAGTTTAACAACGTTCATAAACTACCGAAGAAAATATCTAATAATATGGACTAGTGAAAATCTAGAACATGAAGTAAACCGCAGGAAACGTGCTGCCATCGAACCAACGTAGCAATAGACTAGTTTCTGGGTTGTTACCCGTCATCAGTACTGATTAACGTCTTCGTCGATGACAACCAAAATGAGCCGCAGACCTAAATTCAATGCTGTTAGGCACTTTCCAGATATGAAAAAGAGAAGTGCCATCTAGCGGAGAAACGTCTGCACCTCACTCCTACAGAAACTCTTCATGAAATAGATTCCCACGTGCATTCCGTATTTCCCATCAGTAACTAGTAGTACTCCAATTCGGAGTCTCGTACAGAACTTTTTTTATTTTTCATGCGACCATTTTTCACTGAGATATAGCCTGTTGAAAAACACCGAAAAATTTGGCAAATTTTTCTGTTCCTTTGATTGTTACGAGGAGTGAATATAATATCTTATAACTAGCTTATAGCGTTGAACTCAAACTTTATAGTTGACCACGTTCATACATACTAGACTGTTTCAAAAAAATCGACATTTTCTGTTTTCACGAAAATATCAGCTTCAAATAATAATATTTAGAGAATCAATTATTTCTGTTTCCCCTACTAATAGCAGGGAAAATTTTCTTTTTTCAATAAAAAATTCCCAAAGCAGAAACGAAAACTAATACACGGATTTCATAGTATGATACATTTTCATGTAGACAATCAGATACTCTACAAAAATTACTTTACCATTTTTCACTGAGATATAGCCTGTTGAAAAACACCGAAAAATTTGGCAAATTTTTCTGTTCCTTTGATTGTTACGAGGAGTGAATATAATATCTTATAACTAGCTTATAAGATTCAGCGTTGAACTCAAACTTTATAGTTGACCACGTTCATACATACTAGACTGTTTCAAAAAAATCGACATTTTCTGTTTTCACGAAAATATCAGCTTCAAATAATAATATTTAGAGAATCAATTATTTCTGTTTCCCCTACTAATAGCAGGGAAAATTTTCTTTTTTCAATAAAAAATTCCCAAAGCAGAAACGAAAACCAATACACGGATTTCATAGTATGATACATTTTCATGTAGACAATCAGATACTCTACAAAAATTACTTTTATGATATTTCGATAAAACGGCCCCTTCAAAAGTTATTCGATTCGATGCTAATATTGATGTAGTTTTGAAGAAAAAAATTATTCAAAAAAAATTGTTTCTGTTTGTTTTCACGAAACACTATTTCTAATTATCTTCAGGGTATCAAAAAAAGGCGTCTGTGAAGATATTAGATTATTTCTATTTCCGCTGGAAAAAAAAATTTTTTTCAATAAAAATTTTTTTCATCACGAATAAATTAACGGATTCCACTGTGTGGTACATTTTCGTGTAGGGAACTAGAGCACAAAGTCTAGGTACTGTTTCGCAGCAGTAGCAAATCTCGTTTTAGTTAATAGTTAATGGTTTAGAAGAGGTTACAGTCCACTGCGACCTGATGGTCTAATGTGCCCCCTGACAAAGCTTTACAGCTCGCCTTCCAGTCCCAGAGATCTTATGAAATCCAATATCTCGGAAGTCTTCAGTGAGGCTTATTTCTCACTCCTACAGGTCTCTTGACCAAAGCATTGTTTCCTTAGGCTAACAATGCCAAAGCATTCTCTGACTAGGTGAATAGGAGTTTCTTCATCCTCCCTACAAAATCTACACTCGTCAGTGTCCGATACGCCCATTCTCAGCAAGTGCTTTCTGAGGCGACAATGCCCTAAAAGAAAACCAGTGAGGAGGTGTATCTGGTTCTTACTGAGATCCAAAAATTCTTTGTATCTTGCAGTTTTAAAATTCCGAAAGAACTTTTTGGAGTTATCCAACCCTGGGAGATTCTGCCAGAGTGTTTCTCTTTCAGTTTCTCCAGAAACTCCTTCATGTGTACATTTTGCCTGAAAAAATCTCGTCTTACAAACACCTAGATAAGATATGAACCAACCTAAAAAACAAAAACCGCCATGGGAGAAAATGATACAAACGAAGATTATAACTCTGAGGAAAGAGAAAGGAATTGTCCTTGTGGCCTTGAACCAGCAAAAGAGTGTGAAAGTACGGAACTAACTGTAGACATATTTGCAAAGAATATATCTCAAGGAAAGTGACCTTCAATACAAACTTAAACTGCAAACGTATTTGAAGATATCACAGAAGAAGCATGAGATAACAACAAAAAAAACCTCTTCGCAAATAATCAGAAAATGGTATAAATATTCAGGATTACAACAAACATTTGAAATCATACAATCAGAAAATAAAGAACTTGCAAAAATAGAACTAATGAGGAGAACAAATATTATATATTAAATCATATAATAGTATTAAAAAACATACCTACCAGTTCACTAATGGCTACCAAACCAGGAACATCAACAGAACAACCTCTTTGCAAATAATCAGAAAATGTTTTTCAGGAAGCTAAACCAACAAGCAAATACAGACGATAGTACTCCCTCAAACCAGGAAATAATGAGACAATACTGGTCGTCAGTATAGTCGAGGACAGTTCAACACAACGAGGATTCACGGTTGATTGAAGTGCAAAGGCAAGCCCATCAAAATTTATTGGAATATTATTTCAGCTCTTTCCATTATCTATGTGGTTGGTTTTTTACCGACGTTTCGGCACGCATTCGCCTGCCGTCTTCAGGGTGTTGGTCCTGAGAAGGACCGAATTTTGCCAAACTTGTTCTGCCTGGACGTATTCCATACTTCTTCGATTTCACGATTGAAATATTATTTGGGCTCTTTCCATTATCTATGTGGTTGATTTTTACAGACATTTCGGCACGCATTCGCCTGCCGTCTTCAGGATGTTGGTCCTAAGAAGCACCGGTTTTTGCCAAACTTGTTGTGTCTGGACTTGTTTGATACTTCTTGGATTTCGCGAAATCGGTCCTCCTCAGTGTCTTGTTGTTTCCCGATGAACAAGTCCGTTCGCACATTAGTGCGCTGATGATTACATCAGCGGCCTTATTCCAACCTTTTTCAGCTTCCACTTGTCTCTCACATAATTTGATAGTGCCTCGTATTCGTTTATCTTTTCCCCGTAGGCTTTATCGAAGTTATAGTCCTGGCACCGAAAAATCCAGGATGATGGCTGTTTTGCATCTTTCACTCCATATCACCATGTCGGGCCTATTATGTTTGACTGCTCTGTCCGTTATTATTGTCAGGTCCCAGTAATTTTTTACCGTTTCGTTTTCCAATACTGTTTGTGGAGCATAGACGTGGTGTGGTGTAAAATGTGAAAGCAGTTGATTTTGAAGACACAGGTAAGTATTCAAATTGATCAGTTCAACCTCCTCTTGATGCAGGCTAGCGTGCAGGGCTTTTCTCTGCTAGTTATGTATCAGCCGTTCCGACAAGTCTCCAATCAAGGCTCGTCTGAGTCGTCCGCCCGATCCAATTCACCGATGCCTCCCTGCGCAAATTCCCTCATCTTCTTGACAAAGAAAAACGGAATAATGAATCAAAGCATTTACATTATATCTTGCGAGCAACGAATTAGGAAACAGAAAAATTTTGAAAATTTTCTGGTGATTTTCAACAAGCTGTATCTCAGTGAAAAATGGCCGTATCTTAATATATACAACTCAGTCGGCCATTTGTTGGTTACACCATTCATAACTCAAGATTGGATGAACTTTTTTCATGAAAGTTTTTCTGTTGGATTCTTTTACGGCGGGGTTAACATAAAATACCATGAAGCCCTGAAAAATTTGATGAAATGGAAAAAAAAGAAAAGAAAATTATTTCCTTTCTCCTTTTGATATTTATTCGGTGAATTACATTTTCTAATATAATATTAACGCATCTGAGTCCTGTAGCGTTCCAGCCGGCGAATTTTGAATAAACTGTTAATTTTTTTATGAAGAGGCCAGCGAAATGTGAAACATCGTGAATATCTCCGCACGATGGAAGACATATGGGTTCATATGCGGCTCAGGCGAAGAATGATTTTGTCTCCTTCCATTTTGTTCTTGATTCCATCCGAATAAAGGTGTTATCAATAGACTTATATTAATTTTTCTTTCGATTATCTTTTCTCATAGAGAAAAAAACCCTTAAATAAGCGGTATGTATATTTCTTTCTTTTAGCTTGTGTGGCTTCATTTTTGTGCTGTTGTATTTTAAGAATTTTTAATACGAATGCTTTCGCCAATTGTATCGTCTGCTTTGTAGAAAAATACATTTTCAGATTTTTCACAGGATGCCTCTGCCACATTATTTTGTGCATGAAATATTTCTTCTATGCTTTATTCAATATTCACTGCTTGTGGCACTACTTTATTTACACTTATTATTGCACGATTCATTTTCTTCTATTCTGAAGCAACCTGATAATCAGAATACCTTGAGATTTTTCCTCCTTTTTTTATAGGTCAGATATCTTGAAAATGCGAAATGAATACACTAGTGTGCCTTCATTCAAATTCGGAAATGTTAAAATTTTTGTTGCTTCAGAGACGGAAGTGTCCATTATTTCATCTTGGCATGTTTTTTATGTATGGTCTTTGAATTTTCAATTTGTTTTTGGAGTTTCTTTTCCTGAAAGAATTCATTCCATTTTTCTTCATTCACGATGACGTTTAGAGTTCATGGAACTACAAAACCTCGTGTGACTAGCAGAACTTCTGGAAATCATCACCATCCAGCACTGATTGGCATACCACCAACCTGTCAACCGAAATCCTGATTGGCATATCACCTGACCTGCCAACCACCAACATATCCAGGGAAGTAATTGGTAGAAATTGTAAAGTTTCCATATTTTTTGGAAAAAGTTTTCATAACGATTGTTGCGATCAAACTCCCCTTTTTAATATTTTTGTAGATATTTTTCCTGAAAACGAATCTTCGTACCAGATTCATAATTTTATATATAAAATTGTAAAGGGAATACTTGTTAATATACGAGTTGTTTGTTTGGCTTTGAATTTTGTCCTTTCATTTTGAGAATTGTGTGATCAGGCTCACGAACCATTAGAAACCGAGTGAGCTCGGCCATTCACAAAAGGTAATAGCATCAAAACTGTTACAGTCCATGTGTTATTAGACCCATCCTTTTTCCGAAAATTTTATGAAGAAATGCTTCGAACGAATCCTCATTTGTCATCAATTATTGCGTATTTTGAGTTGTCTAAACGTCTTGATTGTGCTGTCAAAATAGTAAGGTGAAATTGCCATTATTGCCTCTTCCACCTGAATCATTGCATTCTCTTCGTGGAAAAACATCCGAATCAAGACATTTTTTATTGAACACACAAAAATACAATGAGTATTTACAAATGACTTCATTTGGAGCAGAGACAATTCAAGAACGTGAACTCAATCCAACATTCAAGGTAAAAATATTATATTTATATTAATTATTTCAAATCACTCATTTTGTCTTCCGTTTCCGCTATTTAGATCCAACGCCAAATTCACCATAGAATGGGATCATTACAATAACTTGAAGATGCACAACATAAATTCCTTCAAATTTAGGTACTTCATGAGCAATATAGATGATCAACTTGATCAATAGCAATCAATTAATGCAGATGTGAGAAGATTAATTCTTCAAGATTTGCAGCAACTAATTATATCATGCATTAGTTCGATTGTTTAAAACTGCCAAGTGATGATCAAAAAGTTGTGATTAGAGCAGAAAAACGACCTGTTGTACCACATGAACGCCAATTCAACGCCCCTACAGTAGACGAAGTGGCAATTGTGATTGTAGGTGAAAACTTCTATGTATGAAACACACCGTTCATACGATGCACTACAATACCCGCTAATGTTTCGGATAAGTGATGATGGATATCACTACAATATCAAGATGATAAATCCATTGAATGGTGAGTACCTGTATTAAAATTTAAAATATCTACTCAATAAAAATTTGAATTATTTGATTGTGTGTGTGGCATAAATCTAGAAAAAAGTTGTTTTTCTAATGGCCAGTTGTATGTTGCGTGTTCACGAGTCGGCAAGCCTTCTACTCCTCTTATTATTATTATTATAAAAAAGTTACAGAGTTGAGGTGAACACCTATCAGCTGGGTTCAAAAAAACAGGAGAAAAAAAATATTGTTGCACCCGGGAAAAATAAAGGACTACAATGAGACATTTTTTAAAATAATACGGTTCCGCTTGAATAAAGTTTCTTTTCATGTGAATAACAATGTTCATACCTACCTATTTCAGTGAAATTAAATTTTTGTTATATTTTGTACTTCAACTTTGCCTAATATACTTCCTACTTGACAAAATACAAATGTTTTGTTGATACAACTTTATGTATCTCTGAGGCGAAACAAAGTTCGCCGGACCAGCTAGTTGAAAATTAAAAAACTTACTTTTGAAGCTTGAACACTCTGGTTTCGGAATTAATTGATTGATTTTTTGGATTACTGGTATAGCTATGCTTTTCTCGGATAATTCAGGAAGAAAAAATGCATGGAAATTTTTTTTTTCTACGACCGTGCGTTTTAACTCACTTTCCCGTACATATTTTAGTTTAGAAAGTGTCACTTTTCCGCACTAGTTCGGGAAAGCAGGGGTCTTTCCCTCACACTTTCATTAAAGAATAAACTGAATTATGATATGTCCTTAAGCATTGAACGTCAACGATGAGAGTACATGGTGACGACATGTAGAATTCATGTGTATTAAGGATTTTTCATGGATGGTTTTGTATTTTGAAATATTATATTTATTTTCAATGTGGGGTCGTAGGAAAAATAATGTTCCTATCTTGTGCAGAAAGTATCCCAAACTCCGCTCCGCGTCGGTCTTGCAACAGCAATCTCGTACGGAAAAGTAAAACTTTCTGTACTTGATAGGAGAATAACTATTTCGGGATATGCCCGATATTTCATTTTGATTTGAAAAATTTTATTTTAACTGCACTCTCAACTTCCGACATCTCCGGGACTCTAGATCGCCCATGCTGAATGAAAAAAATTTTTTTTTCGCCTGTGAGATTAACGTGAAGAAATAACAAATGAACGCCATTTTGTCATTTTTTGGTAACTTCGTCAATATTGATTGAAAAGCTTAGATTATAAGGAAATTTCACAATCTGATGTTTCCCAAAGTCCCCCCTCAATCTGTGAATCGATCAGGTCAGCGGTTTTTTGTACCAACCATCGTTGGCTTGGTTTTAGTTGCACAGCCCTTCCCGCATCTACGCGCAAGAGATATAAAAATGAATACTGAAGCGGTCGGTCATGTCTGTATGAATTATAGAAGCTTTAATCTTTGTCGCTTTTGCTATGTTGTTTCGTATAGAAACGAGGATATGATCGATCGTTATTGCAGAAGTCTCAGTATCTATTGTGTGTTTGTTAAAACATGATATATTATGTAGATATATCCATTTGAATCTAGTACAAATAATCATGTACCATCGGCGAGTCACTCATTTGCACACCATTTATGTCGCCCACGTATATTTGAGTCTGAACTGCCCAACTAACTGGGCATATCTTCAATATAGTTCTTGTTTATGTTAGTTGTTATCATTATTATTATTATTAGGTCTTTATTGAAGTAAACAGAAATATACATATGAGATACATCATTGAGTGGAAGTAATATAAAGGGCGAGGTTCAGTTCACTCCAAGCGAAGTGTCTGCTCTTCCACCTACCCCTTCTTGGAGAACGATGGAATAAGGTATACAGGGTGAGTCTTTGACTTGTACATATATTTTAACGGGACATTCCTGAGGTGAAAAGAAGCAATTTTTTTCTCTACCATTTTTTCTGATTCGGCTCGGTTGGAAAGATACAGGCTGTTGAAAATCCATAAAAAAATGTTATTCTCGAATAGTAATTTCAGATATCTCCTAAAGCAAACTAAACATAACTTCTATCAGAATCTGCTTAATTCGTCTGAAAACAAGACTAAAACAGTTTGGAATATTGTTGGATTAGAAACTGGAAGGAAAAGAAAACTAAATCATATAATTAAGATAAATTTTAATGGTGAATTATATTCTGAATCCATTGAAATTGCTAACTTATTTGCAGAACACTTTGTTTCTATTGCTGATGTCAGCCTTAAAAAATACTACGGTACATCATTATCATTGAATTGTACTACTTCTTCTTTGTTTGAGAATACATTCTTTTTCAACCCAGTGTTTAAAGAAGAGATAACAAGTGTCATAAATGCATTAAAAAATAAAAAAAGTACAGGTGTCGATCATATCTCAATTAAAATTCTGAAAAAAATTGCTGACAAAATTGCTGACCACCTGGCTCATTTGATAAATTTGTCGGTGAGCACTGGAAAATTTCCCAAATTATTGAAAACAGCTTTAGTAATACCTGTTCATAAGAAGAATGATCCTTGTGATATTTCTAATTATCGTCCTATTTCAATACTGAGTGTTTTATCCAATGTATTCGAAAAAATCATTTATGATAGAATGATATCCTTCCTTAACCGTTTCAAAATTATCACTGATAGCCAACATGGCTTTAGAGAAGGCAGATCTACTCAAACTGCGGCATTCTCTTTTGTAAATTTTGTGTATAATAAATTAGATGAGGGCTTTTGTGTTGCTGGTATTTTTTTTTGATCTGTCAAGAGCCTTCGATGTACTATCGAGTGAATTCATACAGAGTAAACTCTACAATATTGGTTTTCGCGGGGTATTTCTCGATTGGATTATATGTTTTCTGACTGATCGACATATTTATGTCAGAATTGATAACCGATGGTCAAAGAGATGTCAGACCGAAAATGGTGTTCCGCAGGGCTCTGTGCTGGGACCACTACTATTCCTTCTTTTTATAAACGATTTACCTGTTCATATAAATCCTGATATTTTGGTCATATTTGTAGATGATACATCTGTAGCGGTCTCTTCTCAGAGTTTTGGGGAATTGTCAAAAATTTGTAACTCCCTATTATTGAGTTTTTTAGATTGGTGCAAGTTGAACAATTTAATTTTAAATCTGGAGAAAACCCAATGTATCCATTTCAATAATAAAAATGTCGATAGGAATCGTTTAGTCATAAGATGCATGAATCATGAGATTATGTCAAAAGAATCAGGCAAATTCTTGGGGGTTCATTTGGATAGGCTATTCAAGTGGACTTACCATGTTGAACATGTTTGCAAAAGATTGGCTAGTTCATATTATGCTATCAGTAGACTTAAAGGAGCATTACCCATTCAATCAATAAAAGAGATCTACTATAGTTTAGTTTACAGCGTTTTGAATTATAATGTGATAATATGGGGTAATTCTGTTGATTCTAATAGAGTTTTCATTATGCAAAAAATGATCATCAGATTGATGTTCAATTTGAAGCCACGTGATTCATGTAGACAATATTTCAAATCAAACGAAATATTGACACTTCCTTGTCTTTATATTTTTCGTTGTTTAATTCATATGAGGGAAAATGTAGACTCTATGCCAAAATTATCTAGCTTTCACAATTATTCAACGAGGAATATTGACACTTTATGCATTCCACCACATCTTACTGCAAAGTTCGAATCAGGACCTACATATAGATCGATAACTTTGTATAACCACCTACCAAAAAGTGTTAAATCTTTGAATAAAATGAGGTTCAAAACTATTGTGAAACGTTATTTAATAGCTAAGAGTTATTATAGTATTGATGAATATTTGGAAGATGAAGATTTCGTTGGATGTTGATTGTGTTTAGTTTTTTGTTTTCTTATCAATTGCTGAAATTTTTTTTTCTGGTGAATTTCTGACTTGTCTCATACATTTGTAGATGTCTAAGGGATTAAATAAATTATTATTATTATTATTATTATTAATATATCTCGTGAACGATTTGATCGAAAGAAATGATTTTCAGAATATAGGTTCTTATTAATGTGCCAAATCTTTTACGAATACAAAATTTAACTCACATGTTTTATTTTTTACTATATGACCAATATATACTATTTCATTCCATAATTATATCAGAAATTCTATGATCCCGACCCTTGGAAGTGAGTCGAATGCCATTCAATGAATATTTGGCCATTTTGGAAAATAAAAGTATTTTACGTAAAATCTCGTGAAATGCGCACTCTTCGAGTAATTAATGATTTAAAAAAATCTATATCAAGGTAATTAAAAAAATTGGTTACTTTCGCTTAATGTTATTCTGTTCAGAAGATTCGCAGAAATAATTTTCTGCTACATTTTCTCAAAGGTTCAGGTGGTTGATCTCATGCTCGGAGACATTTTAGTGTCATATTTTCAGGGCTGGCATAGCTCATTATGAAAGTTTAAGATCTTTTTATCTAGGCTGAATCAGAAAAAAATGCTATACGAAAAAAGTATTTCTTCTGACCTCAACAATCATGATTTGAATATATGTACAAGTCAAAGACTCACCCTGTACAAACCAACTTGTATTGGATCTGATTCTCGTGAAATGAATGACAGTGGGAGTAAAGATTTAACCTTCATTCGCCGTATGAGAACATGTAACGCCGACCACAGACTCCGTTCTTTTCTATCCGTCCGTATCTCTGCGATTTGAACCGTCGTTCTGAAAGCATAACAAAACGATGTATGTGGTTGAAAAACGACGTTCGAATCGCGTCGATTCGAACTGATACAAATGTAACGGAGTATGTGGTCGGAATACTATTTGGCACAGAATTTTATAGCTGCTGAAGGATCTGCCACAACTACAAGTCGATGGAGACAATTGATTTTTCGCTCTCTTGTTCGGACCCTTGAGATCCTACTGAATCAAACAGGAGTTACTCAATTATTGCTGTGAAAATGCTGATGTTATATTTTTCCATCAACCTATAGATAGATTCTACAGAGTGTTTCAAATGAAGGTGAACCCGATATAAAACCGAAATTATATAATTATAGTTGTTTGGTAGAGGGCCTTAAGGACATTATTTACAATTTTGCCGAAACTATTGACAACATTGTATTGAAATTTCATACGAACATACAAAGACTACATAAATTCGATAGAGTTTCTGATTATTCGGAACCCCAAATTATTATAGCAATTCGCGAAAAATAGAAATGGTAATCCATCCTCCATTTCATTCATAAGGTGAAAGAATAATGACGAATTCATCATGGACAGCCAAATAATTTGCTACTTATTTTGAGATTATTTTTGTTCAGTTTTTAGCCAGCCTAATCTCGTTCTTCAACTCCGGATCAGAATTATCAACATATTATGAGTTTTATACATCTTTTTTATATCGCGCCTAATATCATAAAGGAGAAAATGAATAAAATACCTAATAAATCCCCAGGAGTAGATGAAATACCCATGAAACCTGTGATTCTGCAATCATTGCGCTGCCTCACTTACTGTTCAATATGTCATATGTCATTGAGGAGGTATCACTTTCCGATCATTTCGAGGACTGATCTCGTGGTACTAATACTAAGCAGAGCTGTGCCAGAACACTGCGCTTTGTCCTCTTGAAAGCTGTTGAAGCCCTTTTGTGATTCCGAGCACTGTGTTCCCAATCCCTTTTTAAATGCAGTGCTTAGTGCTTAATAAGTAATTGAAGCACTTCATCAAACGACGGGTGTGCACCCATTGGTGGTAATCGAAAATTGTTGCTCGTCATCTATATTGTAACAGTTTTGATACTATTACCTTCTATGAATGCCAGAGCTCACTCGGTTTCTAATGGGTTGTGAGTTGAACAAATCACTCGTTCATTCGCAAGTATTCCCTTCACAAATTTATATACAAAATTATTTATCTGGTACCAAGATTCGTTTTCAGGACAACTATTTACAAAAATATAAAAAGGGAGGTTTGATCCCAAAACTCCTTATAAAAACTTTATACAAAAATTATAGAAAATTTACAATTTTTTTCAATTACTTCCCTGGATATGTTCGTGGTTGACAAGTCAGTTTATATGCCAATTAGCATTATGGTTTGCCTATCAGTGCTAGTGCTGTATGGCGATGTTTTGCAGAAATTCTGCTAGTCACACAAGGTCAAGTGGTTTCGTGAACCCTGAACGTCCTCGTGAATGAAGAAACTGAATATAATCTTTCAGAAAAAAAAAACTAGACTTCATTTAAACGTTTTTTTCTCTTTAAGGAAAGCTAATCGTAAAATAATGAATTTAAATCGATTTATATATAACACCTTTATTCAGCTAGACCCAGGAACGAAAATGGAAGGAGACAAAATCATTTTTCGCATGAACCCATACGTCTTGAATCGTTCGAAGATTTTCACGATGTTTTACATTTCACTGGCCTCTTCATAAAACAATTAACTGCTCATTTGAAATTCGCTGGGTGGACCGCTACAATATGACCCATGTTCGGGGGTGGGGGTACCCAAGTCTTCCCTGTTGATTATTATTTATAGAAACGGTATAGTTAGATGTTTCAGGTTTGCTCAATTTATGAATTATGCGGATGACTCGAAAATTTTCTGCTCCATATCGAGCTTAAGCAATTCCAGAATGCTGCAGAATTAATTAAGTTGCTTTTCTGTCAGGTGTAGGGAAAACTTCTTATATATCTCCATTCTCGACAAATGCTATTTCATAACTTTTTCCCGCAGTAAAATTATCACTGCTCATCACTACTGTTTAGTAAATACACTGCTATCCTAACGTATCGGTAGGGTATTATTTATGTTTCCAAATTAATTTTTGATCAACAATCCAATCATGTTTTTGAAAAGGCTTATAGAACGCTGTATTTCATTATAAGAATAACAATCTTTCAGAAGTCATCAGTGCGAACCTTTTATTTGGCTTATATTAATAGTATGTTTAAGGTTTTGGTTCGGTTGTCTGGAACCTAAGCCACAACATATACATAGAACGTTTGAATAAACTTCAGACTAATTTTATCAAGCATATCAATTTTTCTGACACTTCAGCGTTCGAGATAAAATATAAGACCAAGAATCCTCTGAATATGCCTACCGCAGTTGTGAGCGAAACATTAGGTGAAATTATTCCTAATAGACCACGGCCAATTAGCCCGGAAGACTCTTTCAATATCAGTATATCAATTCGCGCAATCCTATAGGGGCCCGCAGAATTTGTTAAAAATCATGAAGTTTTTTACCCCAACATTTTTTTTACGTCAACAATATTAGATTATAAGTATCAGATAATTCGTAACCTATTTTCTAAACAAATCGCAATCGATGAGAGAATATTAACAGAAAAATGAATAATATAGAGAAGAAAACAAAATGAATAATATAATTGCAAATATCAAAAGACACATCAACGAGAAATAAAACGAATAAAAACGAAATAAATATCTCGATAAATATACATTCAGGCTCGATAAAATGATTTTCATGGATACAAAATATGAGTAATAATGAAATATGAATTAAATGAAATGACCCATAAATTCCGAGCTAGAAAGTGAAATAACACAAAATAAATATCATCAGAATTAATAAATTATAAAATAAAAAAACATATAACTTATACTAAAATTATTATTTCTGAAAATGAATTACTGAATTGCAATAATTTCAGAATGTCCATATTTTCCGAAAGTGAATATATTATAAAAATATAGGAATAACACTTATAAACACAACTTAAATCCACTCTCAATAAACAAAAAACAGTCGTTCTGAAATGCCGAAATTAGTGAAATCTGACAACTTGTAAATTGGATCGTCGAACTATTCGTTTTTAATTTTCGGATTACTTTTGATTTACAAAGAAGTGTTCATGGTCAAGGATCCAATTAGTCATTAATACTTCCTCACATTACAAATAAAAAATTATTCGGAAATAATCATCTATTAGATCGGAGCTTTACGATAAAATTCACGAGTTACTTTGTTTTCACCTTTATCCGCAGAACCCAAAAACTGCCACACTTCTAATTAATAATCTACGAGATAATATTTGGAATTTCACATTGATTATTCAATTTCATTTTCACGATATTTTAATATTTGTAGCTACTGAAATAGGGACAATCAAGAGAAATTGTGTTAAATTGTACTGGCCTTCATTATCTATTGGAAAATTCATATTGAAGGGAAAGAGAAAAATGAAACATACAAGAGATGCCTTACAGAAAAAATAGGCTACGCTACGTAAATAATTTTAGAACTTACCCTGAATAACATAATTTTGATTCAAAGACACTAAAAACTAAACACTCTTTCCGGATACACTCTTAACGTGGTTTCGAAATCGGAAACTTTTTTCTCCAGAATGAGGATACTAATGAAAATATTCCATATTTCTCTCTTCTCGAAAAAAAATAGCCTGATTGGAGAATGAACAATAACTGTTGAAACATGAGAAAAGTTCAACTTGTCGCATGAGGAAGACGCCTATAGAAAACCGGTCATAAAATCATAAAACATCTGGTAGCGATTAAAGAGAATGCCGATAGGCACGGGGTAGTTTATGAATTTAATACTTCGTTTTACGTAAACAAAAACATGGAATTCATCTTCTTCGTAAACTTGAGTGTTGTTCACCCAAAAAGTGCTCAATACGCCTCAGTCAGTTATCAATTCGATAAGGGAAGCAAAATCTGGGGGGCATGGCCTGGTTGTAACTAGCGCCCCCTAAGAGAGTCGGACATTTCATTGAATGTGCCAGATTCCGAACCATATTTGTATGAAATTTTGTTAATATGTTGTCGGTAGATTGGTCAGAATCTTGAAAAATTTGTAAATTTCATTGTTCTCCTCCCCTGATATTTTTCAGTTTTCTATCTATCCTAGAGAGAGAATCTTTCTTTTTTCAATCAATACACCCTGGATTTATGAATGCTGCAATAGAGACAACAACTTTTTTCATCAACCTCATCGCTCTGCTATTGACACGGTTCGTAACGAGTTGTATCGAACATAACTTCATTAATATTAGATTTATTAAGGAAAATTCCAAGTTAACATGAACGTCATTCAATTCTAGTATTTTGATTTGAAAATCATGAAGTAATATCTGATGCTGGAATGAAGTATAGATGAAGGTAATAATAATTATAATTATCAATTAGTAAGCAGGATGGAGCTCCACCGCACTTAGATACGATGTGCCATTTTCCGAATCGATTAATTGGTGGAGGTGCAAAAGCTCTGATTCGTTAACAACCTCGGTCAGGTGATTTTTAATCCCTTAGATTACACAATATTATCGTATCTATTCGTTTTATATACGAGATCACCTTTTTTTGTATAACCTAATTGCAATAATTTGTTCTTGATTTTTCTAATTTGGGATTTATTGTTGTTCATCAGAATTGTGCAAAATGACCGGTTCCGTCTAAGTAAATGAATAAAAAAATAAATCATCATAGCTTTGGCAACATGAGAATACAAGCACAACAATCTGTTAGAACTCTGCACAGGCATATTACCGCAGGGACGGGCCCAAGGGGGGAGATGGGGGGGTGGATGTTCCCCCCCCAATGTTAAACGAAGTTGGCAAATTTTCAAAGCAGTCGGAAGATTTTCAAATGAGTTGGAAAAATTTCGAAGCAGTTGGAAAAATTTCCAAGCAGTTGGAAAAAAATTTCAAAGTACAGTTGGAAAAATTTCAAAGCAGTCGGAAAAAATTCCAAAGTAGTTGGAAAAAATTCCAAGCAGTTGAAATACATAGTTCCGAGAGAGTTATGAAATACGAAGGAATCTGAATTAGAAAAACAAGTTTGCAATCAGTACTTAACAATACATGCATAGCCGCCAATAAATGGTTTTCAACCCAATATTTTTACCACCCAGTGTTTGAAGAGATGCGGACCTAAGAAGTAGGTACCTAGTTGTGAATTTTTCAGTTACATCGAATGGACTGTGTCATAAAAAACCATCTGGTATCATAAATTTAAGCTGTTTCTATCAGATAAGCAGAATCATCATTAGGTATGCTCTTCGCACGTTGTGTAATAATAATAATAATAATAATAATAATTTATTGATCCTTTAAGACATCGAAGATGTATAGGACATGTCAAAAGTTAGTCATGCGAATAAACAAAATATGTGAATAAATTTAAAAAATGAACCGAAAAAGATTCAAAGTGAAGTTTGTGGTGCCTCATAAAAAATTACTAAAAAAAATTACATGGACAGAAAATGCCGAAAGGACAACAAGTGTGAGTGAAAATTATGAGTATTGAACATAGAATATAGAATATCGTAAAGGCAATTTGTATTATTTTTTTTAACTATAGAAACTGAAATCAGCTACGAAACAAAAATCGAACACAACAAAAATCGTTCTTAACACTGAATAAATCCTCAATTCCAAACACTTATTGCAATAAACGCTGCAATGAGTTCGAAATCGCCAACTAAAATTAGAAAATTATGTTCAAAAATGTAGTATTCAATTGGTGTATCCCATACACCTCTCATCTCAGTGATAAAATCTTATATCTTTCTCATGATAAAAGATCCCTGAGCCTGTGAATTGAATTCATCTATTTTTCAAATATGTTTTCGGTGTTGCCTCCGTAAAAGCAAAGAATTTTTTTGTTTTCCGTTTCATTCTTTTTCAAAATTGTTTCTTCTATATGACTGATCTAGGTCGAAACAGTTTCCCTACTAAATTGGAAATCTGTTTTTTTAAAGAAGTATCTTGATTTATGATGCTTGCAACGTTGACACACAGCATCTGTTTTATTCCTTAGTTATGTTGCTTTTCGTTTTTTCATGGAATCTGTAAGCATAATTGAGGCTCATTTTTTATCAAACGAAATATATTTTCTGAAAATTTTGTTCCTATTATTCTGTGAAATGGGCCCATGGTAGGCATGAGTGTATTCAATATTATGAATCTCATCAACTTGGTAAGTGATAACTTTGATTTTTCATCTACACAACATTCAATCATGTATAGTTCTTTATTTCATGGAATATGAAATCTGCTTTTTTTGTGAAAAATAACTTGTTTTGTGATGTTTGAAATTTTGAGATACACCGAACAATGAAACTGAAATAAATTAGAGAATGAAACAAAAAGTGTATCTCAAAGTTTCAAGCATACTTCAAGGTACTTCTTACAAAAAACGATTCCATGAAAAAAAGAAACTAACATAACTTTGATGAGATTCATCGTATTTAAACTGCCCATTTCCAATATTCACTCCTTTAAAAGAATGAAAATAATAGATTTTTCAGAAAAAATATTTCCTCTGATGAAAATGAGCCATGCCTTTGCTTCCATATTCCATGAAATAAAGAAAGCTACAAAACTGAAGAAACAAACAAGTGGTGATTCTCAAAGTTTCAAGCAACATCAAGATACTCTTCACGAAAAAAACAGACTCCATAAAATTTACTCTTGAATGTTCAATAGATGGAAAAAAAGTTAATTACTCCTCACTCTGTTGAAATTCACCATTTAAAATTTTTTACAGAAACAAATATTATACCATATTAAGTATAACGTTTTCTGTTAATTCAATGTACAGTTGGAAAATTTTCGATGGATTTCCCCCCCCAAAAATTTTTCTTCGGCCCGTCCCTGTATTACCGTTAATTAAACTATACTTCAATCAACGATATTACCTATCAGTTCACACAATTTCACCTGTCTCCACGATCAAATTTTCTATTTGTGTGAGAAAAAGCACAATTCGTATCCTTCTCGAGAAGTATAGGACTTCATCATTCTCCTTCAGATAATTATGTTGTCGTACAACCTTGATTGAAGTATTTTTGGGAAGATACCCAACCAATGTGTTTTCAGTCACTGCCGTAATATGGCGCCCTCGCAAAATAACGAATCCGAAAAACAGATTTCTGGATTTCTCAACTCTCGGTAAATTTCAAACAGAAACCCGATTTGGAGGAGTCATGTTAACAGATGTGGAATTTTTTATGATGAACAGATGTTTCTCAACGTTGTACCTAGTATTTGAGTAACCTCAGTTTGTCTATTTTCTTGAGACTCGAGATTCTGTTGAAATATGAAATTCGATTCCAGGAGAAATTTTTGCTTGAATATTTGTTGATGATATTTAGGGATACCCCCAATTTCATTAACATAATACTTAAATTTTATGGTGATTGGGAAAAGGAGTATGACGCAACAAGTAAAGGAACAGAAAAATTTTCGAAATTTTTGGTGATTTGCAAGAAGCTGTATCTCAGTGAAAAATGGATGTATGAGAAATAAAAGTACACTTGAAGCTTGAAATCTCTAGTTTCCCATCTTATGGGTTCACAATTTTTCAGAGTATCAGTAGCTATGCAATCCTCAAATAAATCAGGAAGAAAAAATTTTTGAGATTTTTCAATTTTTCTTTTTGATCTACGAGCGTGGAAAAATTTTTCGATCCAGACTAATGCAAAGGTCACATAGCCTGTTTATTCAGCTCTTATTTGATTGTCACAACTCTCCGATATCACCATTCGTGTTCCAGATATCCAATTTTTCACTCAATCTTTTATGCATGATAAAAATAATTTTTTTGCCAGTACCATTAACGTGACAAACGAGCAAAAAACTGCCATTTTCTGTGTATTCGTCAATATTAGGAAAAGTTTGGGTTATAGGGAAATTTTACAGCATGATGTTTCCCAAGATTTCAATCAAACCGCTGAACCGATCGATCTACCAATTTAGGGGAGACTTTGGGGAACATCAGTCTATAAATTTTTCCCATAGCCTAAGCTTCCCGCACAATATTTACGAAGATACAGTCCATTAACCGAAAAATAGCAAAATGGTAGTTTTTATTTTTTTTTCACGGTAAGGTTACAGGCAAAAAAATTTATTGTTATGAAACATAACAGATTTTTGTAAGAAATTTCCTGCAAAAAAAGAAATTGCCTATCAGCTCGCTAGGCGACCAGTATTTCCGGAGATAGCGGCAGTTTAGTAATAATAATAAGGAGGCGAGGTTTCGCCAGCATGTGGAGAATACTGTTGGAAGAGCTTATAGTGCTTTAAGAGTGTTATATCCGCATAGATCTTACTTACCCATCTACACATAAAAACTCTTGTGCGAAAGTTTAATTCTGTCTAAATTCAACTACTGCTCTCCTGTGTATAGCTTTTGTCTGGATCAGGACTCTCTCAATCGGATTCAACGTGTACAGAACAACTGTACAAGGTTTATCTTCGGAATTAGAAAATTTGAACATGTATCTCATAAGCTGGTGGAGTTGCGTTGGCTTCCTATGAGACTTCGATTTAATTATCATGCTCTCTGTGCATTCCATAAAATAATAGTGAAGAGAAGACCACCTTATCTCTTCAATAAGTTGCAACTTAGAGCTGATGTTCACAACGTAAATATTAGATATATAAATATACTTACATGCCCGCATCATAGAACCTCAACCTTTGAGAGAAGTTTCAGATACAACATCTGTAAATTGTACAACATGATCCCCAATGAAATAAAACAACTTAGAGATTGCAAATTCAAAATTAAAATCAGGGAATACTTGCTTAGTTCTCTTTAATCTCCGGGAGAGTAAGAAAAAGGAAGAATATGTTGTTATTTCATACTTTGTTATTGTTTAAGTTAGATTGCACACAGTGTGTTCATTATTATAATTTTTTCCCCATGGGTGAACTTCCCCTTGAGATTTCAGTCGTATCAGGAATATGAAATCCAAGGTTTTCTTTTATATTTTCTAAAGGACGTAATTTCCCCCGCATGAGCTTTCAAAATTCTACCTGTTTCGTCTACCCCAACCACTACTGAATGAATATTTTATATCAGCAAGTTCCAAAAAATTACCTGTTTCGTTAAGTCGTTTCAATTTCGAATCCTCATTAGAGACACCCTCTATTGTATTATATTTCTCATCGAAATACTAATGATTTCAAATTACATTCATCCAAGTTAATAAATTCGTATACTAAAACTGTACACCCGCAGGAACAAGGAAGCAGAATGAATAAATGGAGTGAATATACCATTCCTTATCTGTATCCCCAATTTCTGACTAGCTTTAGAGATATTCTTGGCCATTTCGACCGAGCATATTATTCGGCAACCTCTAGCCTGAAGAGATCGTTGACACTTGACCCAAGGCATCAACCCCACTCGGGTGAAACTGTAAAATCTGCAGATAAAAAGCGCTCCTTCTCAAATACTCGGGTGTTGGCATTATCATTACTTCCTTTTCAGAGAAAATCCCTCAATCCCCACACCAGAGACTGTCTGATTGTGAACTCCGATGTCAATTGCAGTACATTGAAATATTCAATAAGAGACATTGTCTGCAACAGCTTTCAATAGCAGCAATAGCTGTCTGTTTCCAATTAAAAATAAGAGACAGAAAAATCCTCGAATGTATGTAAATGGGATATCAGAATCCTTATACATGTTCTTAGTTGGTGCAATTTCAAGGAACCTCTACTACTCATGAAAAATCTTTGTGTGAAATTTCTGATTGAAAAGGCTTATGTCCGATACGTTTGATTTTACGAAAAATAAAAAGCTATTGACATGACTATGGAAACAAAAAAAGCAGTTTTCTAGGATTCTATCACTCGAAAAAAGTTGCATGAGGTCCCTGATTCAGGGCCAAGGCAAAAATAACAAGTAGAATTTAACTATTTGCTTCAAACAGGGGAGGCCTTGCCCATTGCGAGGACCCGGACGGAAAGTCTTCGCGATGCCCTTTTTCCTTCGTGAAAAGTATGTGATGCGGAAGTAAGTCCGGTTGTTTTGTATAGGTTATTGTCATATTTTATAAAGATATGAAATTTGAATTTTAATTGAAATATAATAATATAATATATAAATATAATATAACTTCGGAAGATTTACAAAATTAACAAATATAGAAATGATAAATTTAAAACTCATGTTTGCGACTTTTCCTAGCACTGAAATCTTTAGTTGAAATATCTTAATCGATAGAATGAGCTACGTCATCTTCTATTGATAGAATAGCAAGGGCTGAAAGCCGATCTTGTGTCATCGAATTCCTTAAATATGTTTTATGATTTTAAGTCTAGAAAAACTTTGTTTATGAATAAATCATCCAGCTCCTGTCAAGCTTTTCTTTTGATTGCTCGTTTCCTTTTTGAACTACCCGACTCGAATTTTCTACAGGCATCTCGATCACGCGAACCCATTTCGAAAATCTTGTTGAATTTCGCACAGAGTGTCAGAAATAATTTTTAAGTAACACATAGTTTTTCACACTTCTCTGGTTCTTCACTATGAAAATGACCCGTTTGTTCATTCTGTTCTAATGAACCAAACCAATTGAACCACAAGCCTCAGACTTTGGATCTACAGCGGGGGTTGAAAAAGACGGGTAGTGAAATTCCCACAGATGGTGATAATAAATGATGAAAGTACTATTACGTATTTTGAAAAGAAATTCTCGGTTTCGAAGAGAATACCATGAAAATAAAACTGTTTATTTTTATGATTCAGATGAACAGAATAGAAATTTTCTTGAGAAATGGTGCCATCTTGTATGCATATTTCTTTTGGAAACAGTGGTTTTTCACGATATTTTTATAGAAAATTTCTCTGCAAAATCCACCATATATGATAGAGCAGCCACTAATTATAAGTTTGATTGAGGGCGTGAACGTGAAGTCGCAGTTGTATCAAGTCCTAAAGCTCAGAGCAGTTCATGGTAGTGTTGTGCAACTTGGATACTTTTGGGTTTCCAATTGAAGTATTATGTATTGGGTAAATTCATTGGATAGTTGGTATCCAAATTTATACTTACAAGAGCCACACTGAAAAGAACGCTGAAAAACTAACAATTGAATGAATTTTTCAATTCAATGACAAGAAAAATTTCAAGTTATTCGAAAAATGTGAATATGACCTCTTCATGTAAATGAAGAACCGAAAACAATGAAAGTTTTCCATCACAAAAAATAGAATATAACAAAACTGAACCCAATATTCTTATCTCTAATCACTAGGTTTGAAAAAAAAAACAGATTTCGCTCTCCTCCTTCCGTAATTCATTCATAAGACGATAATTCAACGAATATTTCAAAGGGACCGCCAAAGAACGGTCAACAGGGCTATAAATTTTTATGAGGTTCCAACATCTGGGATAGGTAAACATTGTACCTAAATATTTATATAATTTTCACCCTAATTGTGTTGGGTGCGTTCTTTTCTACCTACTGATCTGGTGGATCGGATATTTGGTGCCTCAATTACCCATTCGGACGTTCCAACAAAGCGCAAAATTCAAAAACTACAAAATATTTTCTTCAATTTTGTTCTGAATGAATGTATTCGTTAACTAACTTTTTTCGTATTTACCTTATTTTCAAACCTTTATAAATAATGAGGGATCTAAGTCAATATCAAAATTTGCTCGGGTTATTGCGAGCGAGGCCCCACCAAGAGCGAGGCCCCTGGCGATTGCCCCGTTCGCCACCCCCTAAAGCCGCCACTGGCTTCAAATATAGAAGTTTTTATGAAGTTATTTTCCCTGAGCGAATTGGAATACTCATTACGCAAAATAAGGATGAAACCAGTATATCTTTCTTCTCAGAGACGACATCTGTCGAAATTACCGCAAAAATATCGCAACATAGCTGAATAATAAATATTCATTCACGTAGAAAAGGTATGAATAAATTATGTCTCTAAAGCAACTTTGTCACAGATAATATCTTAGTAAAACACTCTGAACTCCATTAAAACTTCAATTGACCACTTAAAAACACTTCTAATGTTCAGATGGAGTTCAGAACTGATTGATAGATGGTATTTCTTTGTAATTCGAACTTTTTTTATGGGGGATATTTATCCACTTCACAAGTTTTTCAGAGTAGTCTATTCCAACTAGCAATATCAGAAGGACGATAATTCGTATGATGGAATAACTTCATTCATGTAAGAAATAAATTCACATTTCACCAATATATTACCGTTTAATTTAAACTAGCTCACAAGGCAGACTAATAGCTCACAAGGCAGACTTCGTGTGGCCTCAAACGATAAATACAGTAACCCTAAATATTATAATAAATTATTATAATAAAACTATTATCTTGAGAGTAGACATAAGATTGTCCTGTTAAATTAGTCCCGTCAGTATGGGTGAAAATTAGGCATTACCTACTACGCTCGAATTTTATCAAGATGGTCCGATTTTGATAAAAATTTTTTATGATTGTTTGGATTGTGCGTCGACAAATGATTATTATGTTTGAACATGTTGATGCTTCTAAAATTAATAATTCTTGAGTTATTCAGTAGTTTCTGATTTCATGTTGTACAAATCTGTTTCATATCAACAATGTCCTGGTCATAGAAAATGAATTATTTCAATAACTTACTAGTGACACCTCCTTTCTGAATCCATTTATCATCGTTGATATGAATAAGATATTATGAATTTTACTCTAGGTACGACATAAAATCAAAAAATCCTGAATTACTCAAGAATTATTCATTTTGGGTACATGATAGAAAACTATCATTAGTCGCGTTCTCCGAACGAAGATTTTGTCACAGCTCCGCTACCGCTACCTAGCATAAATTGAAAGCGCTCCCAAAATGCCCGCTTTTCCAGAACGTGTTGAGTTTGTAGCGTATGTGCCACCGGATGATTCCGCAACAGATCCAGAACTGTTAAGTTCGGTGAACGCGCCGCGCCCATTACTTTCTTCGCAGAATCCAACACAAACATGAAAAAATAAGGTTCTTTTTCGAAAAACGAAAGTTGTGAGCCAATGTTGACCCCAATATTTGACCGAACATTTGGAACACCCCGTGACGAATTTTTCAGAATTCAAGAAATTCACAATATTTCCAGTCTTCTACTTAAAAAATGTGAATAAGGTTTGTGGTTCAGATATTTAGAATACAAATAATATGAGTCACACTGATCACAATTTCTGACCCAACATTTGAAACACCCTGTGTTTTTCAAAATTCTAGAAATTTTCAATGTTTCCACAATTTTTTACTTCAAAAATGTAAAAACGGTTTGTTCATAGGATATTCAGAATAGGAATACCAAACATAATACCGAACACTGTAATGTCCCCTATTTCTTCAGTTTTTTCTTATATTTTGAAAAGTACTTTGACGAATGCAACGATCTGAATAGAAATGTATACACGATTGAATACTCTATCAAAAGTTGCAACGAAAAAAGAAAACAAAATCTTGTATGATATTCCTCGAGTCTTTGCTAAGATGAGAATTGGAACTCAGATCTTGAGAAATGGATTTGAAAAGTAAAATTTTCCACCAAATATTGTTTGTTCCTATGAGGAAGAAAAGTTAACAACTAGATAGAAGAATAAACCATTTGAATAAATGGCCTCAGACAATTTGGTTGATTGATATGATATCGCCCCTGAGAGGAACAAGGAAATAGAAATAGTCGACTTCAAAGTTTCCTGAACCTCATATAACAATTTTTTTTCTGAGGTTTGACGTCATTGGGAGATATTGTTTCAGAATCCATACATTTTAAACTCTCCAGCTAGTTAAACTTTCTATACTTATTTTAAAATCAATTTCCCTCAGTCAAATGTTATCCATGTGTGAAATTGAAGTCAACACCAAAGATATCAAACCGATTGCAATCGTATTTTCTTCACTCAGAATAATACTGGGTTTATCTGTTTATGAGAGTTTTTCCATGTCTATGGAAAATTCAAAGTCGATCGGCCATCTCCTCTTAGGAGAATTGTATTATTCTACTGTTTCGAGAAGTTTCATTTTGATATCGAAATATTATAACTTCTTCTTGGCGATCTTATGGAAATTATCATTACAAATCGTCAAATAAAAATAATTCTCCAAAGAAATCATCTTCACCAAAAAATCAATTAGCGCTCCCTGGTTTCTATTATCTTAGTTATCTTAGTTCTATTACTAATTCCTGCTTTCAAAGCGAAACATATCAAGAAAAAAAACAAAACAATGTTATCCGGATTACCACAAAAACTGAAGAGGCCACTACTTGCAACAACCTGCTAAATTTGCAGCGACTAGCTTGTGTTGGGACCACAGGAGCTATGAGCACAACTCCGACAGCAGCTCTCGAGGTTGATTTGCCTCCCCTACACTTGTATGTAAGAAAATGTAACCTGCTGGAAGACATCAAAGTATACCTCAAGGGGAACCTCCTGATGGATCGAAAACAGAAAGGAGTACAGGCATCGGGATATGTGGACCTAAATTAAGGATATCCAAGCCCTTTGGAAGAGAATCTTCCATTTCACAGGTAGAGACACTAGCCGTCTATACCTGCGCTCAAGAGTGCATTCAGTCTAGTGAGAACATCTCCTGAAATATAACTCCTGAAGATGCCAGACACTCGGACTGGCGAAACGTCGAAAACTAATCAATGACGACGACCGAAATGCTCATCAAAGGACCACGAAAAAATAAAACCATTCAAAAGAAGTAGGGGTTGATAGGTTTCAGGTCAAAATTTCACAAAAACCAATTCAATAACTGCCGACGTTTCGGTTTATTTAAAACCTTCTTCAAAGGCTCTGAAAAAAATGTGGGTATTACAATTGGACTTACCTATTCGGCGTTACACAGTTAGTGAGAAGACAAATAACAAAAATAGAAGAAAAAGCAAAGAACAACAAAAATTACAGAGTTAATAAATAAATAAAGTAATAAATAAAATAAAACGAAAAACACAATGTCCAAAAAGGGACTACAGTCAATCTCAAAAAGAAAAAAAAAAACCAAAAATTTGGCACAATTGACAAAAATCTCAGAAATCAAGAAACAGTGCAGAGCCACACACATGGAATCAGGTGAGAGAAAACTTACATTATTATTTGGTCTTGTTCGTCAGAAAAAACATTTGTTGAGAAAAGAGTGGGAACAGTCGAAAGATAATTTTAACATTTTCAAACGCATTCATTCATGAAACAGAAAGAAGTGAGGAAACAATGACGTGGAATTAACCTGTTTTCTTCGCTATCTATTACATGTGTTGTGGGACCGAACATAATAAATCATTTCTTCCTTATTTTTGAAATTAGATTGAAATATGACGTACTAAGGTTCGCAATATCAGTTCTCTTATTAACTGAATTTCTATTTCTTTTTATGGAAATCATTTCATGCAAAAGTCTCTTACTCAGAAATCGTTGAGTTCCTAAAATCTTTACGTCGTCGAACTAAACCATTATTACTTATTTTAGCATGGGCCGCTCAAATGGCAGCTGCTGCTGTTGCATTTTTGATATGATTTGCAACAAATGCCCCTGCTCGTATTACACTGATTTTTGTTGAAATCTTGGCCGCCGAACTGCCGAACTTTGAGGAATTTGCTCCAACTTCCTCTAATGTAATTGTTTTTTCAATTGGAATATTGAATTCTACAGCAATATCTACTAAAAATCTCAAAAACGGAAGAATAATTTCAAATACTTTCTAGGTACTAATCTTTATATGAAAAAATTTGAATGAATTTTTACGTCAAGAAGCGATTCAATCAAAAAGTAAGTACTTCTTTCTTTCTAGAAGCAATTTCTGCTGTATTTGATATCAATCAATAAATTATCAAAGGAAATGTTAAAAAACCTCCAGAAAATAACAAATGAGCAATAACAAATTCATCTGCATATCCCTATTAAATATTATGTTACTCAACAGAACAATAATGCTCTAATTCTTGACAAAAATATCCCTCTCCACGGGTTTCTCGAAATTTACCATATTGAAAGATTTTGATTTATAGTCATTCATAATATTGCGTCAACGTCACCAGTTCAAAATATCATAAAACTAGTAGTTTGAGGATATTACAATCCCTCTGATTGGTTATATGCGGTTTAGAAACCGACTGAAAATTTCAGGCTGATTGTAAAACGATCTGTATCTAAGCGTTTTAGAAAACGTGAGTCAGTCTACAAAATGACTAGGTAGTCATTTTGCAAACTGATGGAGTTTAGAATCCGACTTCGACATATTATTATACACGTGCTGTCTCTCCTTCGATACGAGGTAATGAATGTGGGGTTGCAGAATAGTATATTCTTAAACACCTTGCAGTTCGAAAATGACCGACGTAGGAGGGAGTTTTCGATAGCATGAGTGTTGGAATCAGGGGCGGCCTTACCCATTGCGAGGCCCTGGGTGGGAGGTTTTCGCGAGGTCCTTTTTCCTTCGTGAATCTAGTTTCACAAAGCGGTGTTAGTGATAAAGCTTTCACATGATCCTTTAAAATCGTCCACCTCTGAGTTGAGCCGGCAAACAGAGTATACAACATCTATAGCAAACCAAAAAAAGATTTTGCTTGCAAACAAGACGGTGCTGCATCTTCTCGAATGAGATTCTAGTGACGACTGCCACAAGGTAGAAAGTAAGCAAGTAGATTCATTTCAAGAACAACATTTTTGTAAACTGCTTTTTTCACAACGCTAATTGGCTTCGTTATCATATCCTTGATGATATATAACAAACCGCTCTAATTCTTTTATTATGTGATCAGTCAAACTCTCAGCTGTCTGTATTAAATTTTCGGTATCGAATAAAGATCATGAAAATTCATTTTTTTATGATCCAGATGAACAGAATAGAAAGTAGTTTCAGGCTTTCACGACCGGATATATTGACATTAAGAGAGTCTTCCGGGCTTATTGGCCGTGGTCTATTAGGAATTATTTCACCTAACGTTTCGCCCACAACTGCGGTAGGCATATTCTGAGGATTCTTGGTCTTAGATTGTAACTCGACCGCTGAATTTCCGAAAGTGATGCTGAATTCGATCCGTTGGCCCCACTTATACCCTGATCATTGGCGGGAGAAGGTAATGGGTTTGCGCGCGCGATGTTGATTGGTCCATCGCTTCCACTTCGTATTGGCTTGATTTTGGTCTTTTCCAACACCGGCAACCATGCGCTTTGTACCAAAGGAGTTTCTTCCCTTCTGTTCATATTGGGAAGAAACTCCTTTGGTACATAGCGCATGGTTGCCGGTGTTGGAAAAGACCAAAATCAAGCCAATACGAAGTGGAAGCGATGGACCAATCAACATCGCGCGCGCAAACCCATTACCTTCTCCCGCCAATGATCAGGGTATAAGTGGGGCCAACGGATCGAATCCAGCATCACTTTCGGAAATTCAGCGGTCGAGTTACAATCTAAGACCAAGAATCCTCTGAAGATGCCTACCGCAGTTGTGGGCGAAACGTTAGGTGAAATAATTCCTAATAGACCAAGGCCAATAAGCCCGGAAGACTCTCTTAATGTCAATATATCCGGTCGTGAAAGCCTGAAACTATTTATTAAACGCCTCTACGGGGAGGTAGCATACAGTTCCATTCGACGATTGGACTTGTTGAGGAAGAAAAAGGCAGACCAACTTTGCACCCTCACATTTCTGAAACATTGTCGGGATTCGAATGTTGTGCCCAACTTCGTACGCTTTAGACGGCTTTTTCTGAGTGCTCAGGCACATAGGATATATAATCGAGCCGAGTGTGCTCTGTTAAGGGAGAGGATCCGTTATTCTCGTCAGAAACTTGTCAGTATCGACGAGGAAATCGGACAAATACAGAATGGTCTAGTAGGAACCTTAACACCAACAGACTGGACTTCTGTCGATAACATAACCCAGAAATCCATGGAGGGGTGAATGTACACTAATACTATACGCCTCAAAAATAAATTCTCACGGTTGCAGGAATTACCTGTTTCTTCAGTTCCGAACAGGAAAGAAACTGTTGTTAACTTGTCCAAGAGGACATTAACACAAGAGGAGAAATCCATCCTTGAAAAGGGAAACAATTTCTCCATTCGAACGAAATAAATTCCTGTAGAGAATATAATAGCCAATGTTGAGGCAGCAATTCGGTCCTTACCTGAGGCTACGGCTGAAGAAGTGAGGACTGAAGCCTCAAGAATCATCAGGAAGGCTAAACCTCCAAAAAATAATATAAATTTCAGGGAACACCAAGCCATAAAGAGTCTCAATGAAGATACTTCCATTGTTATCCTTCCAGCTGACAAAGGAAACGCGACGGTAGTGATGGACACCTCTGACTATGATTTCAAAATGAGGGCGTTGTTAGACCCCTCAAACTACAGGAAACTTAAAAGAGATCTTACCTCGTCCAGGCTCAGACAAGCAAAGGCTCTTATAAAAGTTTCTTCTCTGGATGAGGAACTTAAAAAGAGGATTTGTAAGAGTGAAGCAAGGGCTCCGCGTATATACGGACTTCCGAAAATTCACAAGGATAATGTCCCATTGAGACCTATCGTTAGTACCATCGATTCACCAACATACGACTTAGCCAAAGTTTTAACAACTATGTTGAGACCTCATGTGGGAAACACGGACACTTTCGTCAAGGACTCTACTCAGTTTGTAGAGAAACTGCAGAACATTCAGTTGGGACCGAATGACCGATTCGTTAGTTTTGATGTTGTGTCTTTGTTCACACTAGTTCCCATCAGGGAATCGCTTAACTACGTGTCTGAGTTATTCCCGAATGACATAACAAAGCTCTTCGAACTTTGCCTATCATCCAGCTATTTTCAGTGGAGAGGCGAATTCTATGAGCAAATAGACGGCTCCGCCATGGGAAACCCTCTAAGTCCTGCAATTGCAAATTTCTTCATGGAGAAATTCGAACAAAGTGCAATTGAAGCGGCAACTAAGAGACCATCCACATGGCTACGTTATGTGGATGATACTTTTGTCGTCTGGAGTCATGGACTTGAAGAATTGGATGCTTTCCTATCCCATCTTAATAGTAGGCACCCAAATATTCAATTCACTATGGAAATTGAAAAGGATGGTGCTCTACCCTTTCTAGACGTCTTGGTTACTAGAAAGCCTAATGGAAAGCTAGGACACAGGGTTTATAGAAAACCAACCCACACTGACAGGTATCTACACAAGCAGTCCAATCATCATCCTCAACAGAAACGAGGAGTTATAAAAACACTCGTAGATAGAGCCCGACGATTGTGCGAGCCGGAATTTCTGGAGGATGAACTTGAACATCTACAGCATGCATTCGTTGCTAACGGATATAATGCTAAGGAAATTCAGAGGGCAATAAGACCAAGACTTTCCACACGTGATGATAACACATCACAACTCACCCCCAATGGAAGAGCCATCTTACCATATATCCCCAAGGTCACCGATAGAATTGGTAGAATACTAAAGGGTCACAATATAGAGACTGTCTATAAACCAACTCAAAAACTTGGCCAAATGATCAGAACTACCAAAGACCCACTCTCCCAACCCGGTATTTACAGGATACCTTGTGACTGTGGCAAAGTCTACATTGGCACAACGAAGCGAAGTATCAATACGAGAATTAAGGAGCATGAACGATGCTGTCGACTCAATCAGACAGAAAAATCCGCACTAGCGGAACATGCTCTGACAGATGGACACAATATTGTTTTCTCGAAGGCAGAAGCTATTTCATACATCAAAAGTTTCTATCCTAGGATGAACATGGAAGCCATTGAGATATATAAACATAAGAACAATATGAACAGAAGGGAAGAAACTCCTTTGGTACATAGCGCATGGTTGCCGGTGTTGGAAAAGACCAAAATCAAGCCAATACGAAGTGGAAGCGATGGACCAATCAACATTGCGCGCGCAAACCCATTACCTTCTCCCGCCAATGATCAGGGTATAAGTGGGGCCAACGGATCGAATCCAGCATCACTTTCGGAAATTCAGCGGTCGAGTTACAATCTAAGACCAAGAATCCTCTGAAGATGCCTACCGCAGTTGTGGGCGAAACGTTAGGTGAAATAATTCCTAATAGACCACGGCCAATAAGCCCGGAAGACTCTCTCAATGTCAGAATAGAAAGTTCCATGGGAAATGTCACCATCTTGTTTGCATATTTCTATTGAAAATAGTGGTTTTTTATAATATTCGTATCAAAAATTTGCCTGCAAAATCCATCATGTATGACTTTTTCTGGGATTGCCCGAGCGATAGAGGAGTCAGTTTGATTGAGGCCGTCAAGTTCCAGTTGTATCAAGCCCTGAAGCTTCACCATTTTCTTCCTGCCGAATTTTCATTCGGTTGTTTGTGAATGAATTGGTTTAGCAAGCTCGAAAAGCCGATAAGGAGTCTTGGCGTCTTCTGAATGTTTTTCCAATAACAGACGACCTTTCGATTTTGAAGAAGAGAAATTTCAGTATAGAAAGGTAATTTGTCGCCCCTGGAATTTGCCGCTCTGTCTAGTTGCGCGATTTGCCGGCCCTGGCAGCGGCCCTGCTCGTACAACAGGCGCCAACTATCGGCATGGTGCATTAATACCCTGAGCTAAGAAATTATTCTGAATTTGAACGCTAGATGTTGCTGTATCCAAGACCGAACCAAAGTCACTGTAGAGATCAGTTGTGACGGTTTTTTTTTTATTTATTTATTTATTTAATCAAAATTAGGGACATCAACAGGAAAAGAATCTCAAAAAAATATCCACAAATTACATAACAAGAAATAACAGTCTCATATCAAATCATGCACAGATAGGGGCTTATACTATTGACTAACATACACTATCAATTTCAAGATATTCCATCATATTCAAACTAACTTAACTAAAAAAAGCTATCATTCAAGCAAAATTCTTTCGACTCTACTAAATGAGAACAAACTTATAAAAAATGGGTCAAAACTACCGCAGTATTTATTGAAAAGATCACACATTCTCGTTAGAGAGGAGTTCTTGCCAATATTTGTTCGAAAATTCGAAGCAGCCATCAACTACCTACTTCTAGTACACCTCTTAGGAAAGTGATAACCAATCAGTGATATCACAATCTCTAATGATCTTGTATACAAAAACTAGGCCAGTTAAAATTTTAAGCTGCTCAAATGTCCGCATATGGTAGAGAGAACGGACACTACTGATACCTACAGTGACATAAATCCTGGTCAACTTAAAATGTAGAAATCTCAAAAACCTGTTTCTAATCTTATGGCGGTATTCTGCTTTCATCTGTAAGCGAATCTGTAACTTTTCATAAGTTTACAGGACAATTACGATTCTCGACGCTTTCTATAAATCTGTAGCTTACAGGTGATCGGAAACATATCGAAAGGTATATTGTGAGGTTATGTTGAATGATTCGTTTTAGTCACAGAATATAAAATACTTTACTAAACTCAACTACTTTTGTAATTCATCTTTGTACTTCGGTTGTAAATTTCTCTTTCTCGTTGTAACGAACACGAATTGAACAATAATATAATACAATAATACAATACGAGCCAAAATGATAGGAAAATAAATTCTATTCTATGATCTTATTACGAAGTAGTTACGATCTTAGTAGGGAGTAGTTCAAAATTGACACTTCTAATACGAGAGTTACAGAAAAACTTCCAGAATGTCATAATTTACGAATCTGTAAGTCAGCCACATACAGATCCATAGATAAATTACAGATCGATCGTACGCTACAGATTCGTAGCTCTTACAGAGAAAAAGCAGAATATCGCCATTAGTTTATTACAACTATAAAATGGAGTCCATTCAACTTACTGAAAACAAATGAATAATACACTGCCTTAATTGCAGTCTCATCATCAAAGTCTCTACAAGTCCTGCAAAAGAATCCCAATGACCTGTTACATGTGTTTACTACGTAACCAACATGTACGTTGAACGATATTTCCGAATCAAATATGACTCCCAAGTCCTTCACCTGACTAACCCGCTGCTTTGTCTCGCCATTCAAACAGTATTGAAACTCGATAAATGAAGTTTTTCTAGTGAAAGAGATACATGCACATTTATTAATATTCAGATTAAAATTCTTAAATTCGCAGTATTTTTCAAAAGCATCAAGGTCCTTCTGCAGTTCAGCGCAGTCGAGTACCGTCGATATCTCCTTGAATATTTTCGGGTCATCAGCATAGATGAGGATTTTAGAAAATTTGAAACGGGCTATCATATCATTAATAAATATTAAAAATAACAAGGGACCCAGATGCGAAGCCTGAGGTACTCCAAATGCGAAACCTGAAATACAGGAAGGTAATTATGCGATATAAATTCAAAAAACATAAATTGATGATTTTAAGATGATAATACAGGATTCTTCCTACTTACCCATCATATATGATTTTTCTATTTTTTTTTATGTTATCGCGACCGGGAACTTTTTTCAGAAATTATGGCTTTAGAAAATCGACGAATTACACTGCCATCAGGTGAGCTTCATCTGGGGTTGCACAGTTATTCGACTTCTGAATCTGCTAGATATATTAATGCTGAGTTGCAGGAAAGTCCAATAAATTTAATGCTCCTTCAATTCTCTATTAAACGGAGTATCCATGGCTACCGTCTATAGAAATCCCGTTTAAGAGAGAATGAGGAATGTTCACAGGTATGCAAAATCGATCGAAACTTCGTCACAGTATAACCTATATGTATATGAAATCACTAGTTTTTGTTTCAGTCGAAAAGACATAGTAGTTCGGATTTTACAACCTCGGGAATATTCAATTCCTCGCGGCGATGTGACGTCATACTAAATTCGCAAATCGCACTCCGTGAGACGAGAGGTCCTTATAGTGGACCCGGCTACGTACTGAACCTCGCAAGTCGTTGGATGTAAAGTGACTTCACACGGATCCATCGAACTCATGTTTATAACTCGATATCTCGGGCGCTATTTGAAGTATTCAAATAATTTTTAGACACAATATTTTCATTTTCTACGGAGAATAGGAATATGTAGATATTGAAAAATGTGAACATTCCTCATTACGTCAGCATTCAATTTAAGTGGACGTTGCTACAACTCAGTGTGAAACTTGTCCTACACTACGAGATGAAGAGTATGGAACGTTTTAGAGCCGATCTTTCAGAAGGAGATTCAAATCGGCGCTGGGCAAAATTAAGCTCAGGACAGAAAGAACATTGCTCAGGGTGAATTCAGAATTGGGGGCGAAACACTGTTCGTATTTTAGTAAAAGGGGAGGGGCTGGGAACATATAGTGTCCCCCGCGCCCAGTGGTCTTAATCCAGCCCTGAATGGTCGACCACTCTGGGTATCAACTGCAACAAGCATGAAAGATCTCCTGACGTTGCTTTAGTAAAATTCTATAATTCTTTCATTCACATACATTCGGAGAATATTCTTCCCGAATACACACTTCATAATTATATTTTCCGGGTAGAATGGCATTCTATTCGTCCCTTTGAATAGTTCATCAGAACCAGCTTATACTCGTAGAAGCGAAACTCTGGAATACGAGGACTGAATTTTAACTCCTTCACCAGCCAATCATTCTACTCGGCGATGAAATATGTAAAGAAATTTTGTGAATAAAAGACTCCATGAGTGTATTTGATATCAAAAAGAAGAGAGAAAGAAAAACACATTTACTGAATCAATAATATTCTCTGACGTTTGATCCCGGCTTTAGGCCATCATAAGGTCAGCTGATAATAGTAGTATAAAATGTGATGACAAAAACCAGTACAGATTAAAATTATTTTCAAATAACAATTTCTAGGACAACAATAAAAGTGAGCAAGTGTGACAGTCTTGGTTATTATCCACTCACCGTCAGAGGAATATTTAATTTTAGTTTTCATTATGATAATGATGATAATAATAATAATAATTTATTAATCCTTCCAGACATAACAATGTTTGTATAGGACAAGTGATAAATGCAACATAATTCGGACAATTTCTAAATTATTATTAAAGTACTCACAAACTCTATGAAAACACTTATGTAGAAGTAAAGTCTAAACAACTTTCTTAAAGTTAATTACATTGAGTGACCTAATATTACTGGGTTGATGGCTGAATTGCTTAATGCACTGATACTTAGATGACTTTCCAAATTTTGTTGTCTTATGTTTAGGAATTAACAATATTTTTCTATTTCGAGTATTATGTGAATGAGATGATGATGATTTAACAAGACCAAATGCACTGATACTTAGATGACTTTTCGAATTTTGATGTCTTATGTTTAGAAATTGACAATATTTTCTTATTTCGAGTATTATGTGAATGAAATGATGACAATTAAACAAGACCATTTTCATTACCAAATATCAAACATCTGAAAATGAAAAAAGAAGCAAGAGTCAGTATCCTATTTGTCAAGAAAATTGTTCTTTTTTGAAAAATGAAGACCCTATATCAATATCTGTCGAATTTCCCCACAGCATTATTTTAGGTGAACCCAAGGAAAGCAAATACCTGACCCGCCTCAGTGCATAATAAGAACTATTGAGCTTTTTATATACTTCATCTATGTATGTATCCCATTTTGAAAGACATGAATTTTAGTTTTCTTCAAAAGGATTAGTATTCAAGTTATATTTCGATGTTTTGATTTGGACGTATTCATTTTCGGGTGGTCAAGGTCGATATTTATCATTCGAGTTATCTGTCTTGCGTGGAAATATTTGCGTCAGTTGTCGGTCATCTTCGGAAAAGTTTACACAAGTACAGGGGTCATCGGAAAGTTAAAATTACGTTGTTAGAGGACGAATCGACTTGAATAGATTAGGCGTCTTTTATATCATTAAGGAGAAGATCATTGTTTTTGCTCTTCAAAATTTCAAGTTGTTCTAATAGTGTCAGCTTATAAGAATCATTATTGTGATGAAGTAGAGTTAGATTGGAGGAGGGTGAAATGTTTACTCTCAATCAAATGATTTCCCATAACACTCGCCAATCTAACTTCATTTCATCAAAATATTGTTTTTTATAAGCTGACACTATCAGAACAACTTGGAATTTTGGAGAGCAAAACAATAATCTTCTCCTTGATGATATAAAAGACACCTAATCTATTCAAGTCGATTCGTCCTCTAACAACGTAATTTTAACTTTCCGATGACTTGTGTAAACTGTTCCGAAGATGATTGACAGCTGACGCAAATATTTCCATGCAAGACAGATAACTCGAATGATATATATCGATACTGACCACCCGAAAATTATTACGTCCAAATCAAAACATCGAAATATAACTTGAATACTAATCCTTTTAAAGAAAACTAAAATTTATGAAAACTAAGAGTAAAAAGCTCTTTGACGTTGAGTGGATAATAACAAAGCCTGCCTCACTTGTTTACTTTTGTTGTTGTCCTAGAAAATGTAATGGAAGGAAATTTCAATCTGTACCTGTTTTTGTCGTCATATTTTATAATTGGACTACTATTTTCAGCTGACCTGATGATGGCCGAAATGATCGTCAGAGAATATAATTGTTTTAGTAAGTGTGTTTTTCCTTCTCTCTTCTATATGTGAACAAATATTCAAATTTGTCGTGGTAAGGTGTACGTTATAGTAAACAACAATATTCAACCAATATATCACTTCAATCTCAATATCACAGATTCATGAAAGGCCTCTTCAGTAAGTATCATATGGGGGTTCTCCATATCTGTCATACAAGTTATTCCAGAAATCTACGGTTCCTTTTCTCGGATTTTTTCGATATTATCAAGTCCCCGTCTATCCTCAAATATTCAAAGTCTTCATCAATTCGTGAAATTGGTGACCAAGTCTTATTCTGGAAGAGATCATCCAATTCTGGTGTTGGATTTCTGTAAAAAATCATTTCGAAATCAAGCAACCATGAAAGAAAATTTCAAAAAAAAAGAGATTGCAAAAGTAATACATGAATACTGTAGGGCCAGATACAAGCTGAATGGCAAAAGATCCTCATTAGATCAGCCTATCAAGAATCAAATATTTATATTAATTAATAGGTATAAATATTATCAATACGGTCAATATTCTTCCGAACTACCCGATCTCAAAATGTGCTTTCATTTTCCTATTGAACGAGCTATCTGAAATATCAAATCTTTCATTTTCGTGAAAGGTAGTTAAATCTAGAGGTCTTATTATATTTATATTTGTATGAAGAAGGGACAAGACGGGATCCCCAAACTTTGAGTGTAAATCAAATTGCTATGAGTTTTTTTTCTCTGTCTCATTATAAGTTATGAGTTTGTTATTTTATGCAATCAAGTACTTATGGAGAATTGGCGGGTGAACACATGAAACGAAGTTTCATATTAGGGTCCAAAAACTAACATTTTTCACTGCCGACTTACGTAGATTGAGAGTTTCCCGAAATGGAAATTTCCGGCCATTACGTTTTTCTGACTTAATGCGACATCAAATGTTAAAATGACCCTCATTGGCTTAATAGTTAACACTCAAGATCATGTCGCCATTCTTCTCACCCCGTCTTACCCCATTCTCAAAGAGACCTTCCACAAATTAGCCTAACGAATACATTCTTCTTGAGTTGAGAAATAAAGCTTTACCCAAATTTGATGAAATTAGTCCATAATTTCACCATCCTTTTTCTCATCACCACATCAGAACTGTTGCCAGTTATATTCTTCCGAAATAAATATCCCAATTCCTCAGAGTGTGCTACACCTGAAAAAGATTCGCAGCAAAACAATCTATGTAATAAGTAATAAGGATAATAAGTGTTTCTTATTGGCCATCGACCGCAGTTCTTCATCCTACAATCTTTATACTTTGAAAATGATACAACATTTATCGATTCGAATGATTCTGCATTTTTCAAAACACTTTTGTGTTTTTCTCTCAGTCTCTGAAACCAACACTTTTAAATAGAAATCAAATCATGGAAATTCTTCTATACATAAATTCTTCCAATAATCAATTCCAAAACAATTGTTGCCTAAAAATGAACAATAATAGATATATGAAATAATAGAGATTCCAAGTTTATATCAGAATCGATAATACTCAAGATCCTTTGAAGAAGCCAAGTTCTCTTGTGAGTTCATGGTAATGCAACAATTTGTTCGATCTGACTATTCTTAAAATTCATGAAGAAGCTTGATCACATATAGAAAAAAAAATTTCAAAATTTCGGATTGCAAATTTGAGAAAACATCAAATTTATCATACAACGGCCTTCATTAATTTAACCTTTATTTTTTGTCTTAAGCATAATTTTTGTTACCTGGTGAAGTTCGGTTGACTCTTCCTCCTAACGCTCCCTCGTAATTAAATTCGTAGAAGTATGTTTGTGTATATTCAGACAAGAGTAAAGCAAATTGTTGAATCGGTCTAACAAATTGATCATCACTTATGAACTGTAATAAAATTCGAAACTCAATATTCACGATAAAAATGAATGATCTAATCGTGTCGATGGAGTGACTGACTCACTCCTCAAGTGTTTCGTAAAGTTTAAAAGCGAGACTTTTGGCTCTGTAATCACAGCTTACCACGTGACCCAGGGACGGGCCGAAGCCAAATTTTTGGGGGGGAAAATCCATCGAAAATTTTCCAACTGGACATTGAATTAACAGGACACCGTTATACATATTATGGTATTATATTTGTTTCGGTAAAAAAAAAACCAAAATGATGAATTTCAACAGAGTGGGGAGTAATTAACTTTTTTTCCATCTACCGAACATTTAATTAAGTAGATTTTATGGAGTTTGTTTTTTCATGAAGAGTATCTTGATGTCGCTTGAAACTTTGAGAAATACTACTTGTTTTTTTCTTCAGTTTTGTAGCCCTTCTTTAATTGTTTATTTCATGAAATCTAAAAGCGAGGGCAAGGCTCATTTTCATCAGAGAAATTTTTTTTTTAAATCTATTCTTTTTATTACGAGAAAGGAGTAAATATTGGGAATCAAAGTTATGAGAAATTAACGTTAATTTTCCAATTACCCAATATTCAATAATGTGAGTTTCTTTATTTTATGGAATTTTTTTTTATGAGGAATACCTTGAAGTATGTTTGAATCTTTGAGACACATTTTTTGTTTCATTCTTTAATTCAGTTCAGTTTCATTCTTTGGTGTATCTCAAAATTTCAAGCATCATAATAAAACAAGATATTTTTCACGAAAAAGCAGATTCCATAAAATAAAGAAATATAGATGATTGAATGTTGGGTATATGAAAAATCAATGATAGTTACTGAATACTTTGGTGAGATTCATAATATTGAAACTGCTCATACCTCATACGTAACATGGGTCCATTTTACAGAATGAAAGGAACAAAATTTTCAGAAAATATATTTCGTTTGATAAAAAATGAGCCCTACTTCTGCTTACACATTCCATGAAATAAAGAAAAGCAACATAACTAGGGAATAAAACAGAAAATGTATGTCAAAGTGTGTCTCATGAATCAAGAAAATTCCTTAAAAAAAACAGATTTCCAATTTAGCAGGGGAACGATTTTGACCTAAATCAGTTATATTGAAGAAACAATTTTGAACAAAATTTGCTAATTTGAGTTGGCGATTTCGATCTCTTTGCAGCGTTTATTTCAATTAGTGTTTGGAATTGAGGATGTATTTAGTGTTTCGAACGATTTTTGCTGTGACTAAAGGTATTCTGTGGTCACTACCCATAATTTTCTCTCACACTTGTTGTCCTTCAGGCATTTTCTGTTACTAAAATTTTTTTTTGGAATTTTTATAAGGCACCACATAACTCAAACTTCACTTTGAATATTTTTTGGTTCATTATTCAAATTTATTTATACATATTGTTTATTCGCAAAACTTTAACGCAATGTACGAAGAGCGTACATAAAGAGGATTCCATTTATGATACCAGATGGTTTTTTTATGACACAGTCCATGCGACGTAACTGAAAAATTTACAACTAGGTACCTACTTCTTGGGGCCGCATCTCTCCCAATACTTGATAGTAAAAATATTGTGTTGAATACCATTTATTGCCGGCTATAAATATAATTATGTTTTTCGGGAGGAAGACTTCGTTTTTAAAAAAAAAACTACTTTACTTTATTCAATACAATACAACGTTTAAAACTTGGTAGAGCTACTAGATCGATTAATTAACTGACTAGAAATTGTCATTCACAGATATTTATAATATTTCTTATCTCATTCTTCCTGCGTATTGACTGCAGGTGTTCATTGCTTAGTCTGCAAAATACAACATAGTAATATATCGAATCAATGGTAAATAGATAAACAATGTATCTAATAAGTATGGGGCCATATTATGTAATTCCTCCCCCCTTTGGATAAAGGTATCACCTTGATTAGGTGTAGCTTTACATTTTTCAAAATATTTCAATAAAAAGTATAAAATAATTAAAAACATAAATATTGCTAAAATAATCATAAATGTTGATGATGTACTTGGATTCCATCTTTTAATATCTTCTAATTTGACATCTGGAATATCTTCTTCCTGGAAATCTTCTTTTTCCTCTTTTGGGATTGGTTTCGTGGGACTATCGCCGTCTTGGGTAGAATTATGTATTTTTCTTCATTCTTAATCGAAGTTGGGAATATCTCTTTTTGAAAGTTACTTATGATACATTTCGATTGGATTATCGCCATCGGTGAAGTGAAGTAATATTTTGTTTGCTGAGGACATTTTTCTTGAATCTCTATATTATTTATCGAAAGGATGCTTCCATCTTCCAAAGTTTTCAAATTTGATATAGGAATAACTTTTTTCCTGGGACAATTTTCTAAATGTGTCTTCAATACAGTATTCATACATTCTGGAGGTTTTGTTAAGGAGTCTTGATCGCAAAGGAAATCTTCTTCGACTGCATGACATTCACTGGTTGACCATTTCAATTCTTCTTGTTGAGTGAGCATATATGGATTGGTATAAGGAAGGGTTAAGTTCTTCTGAGGGATATAGTAAAACTTGTATAGATTAAAATTTTCTTCATAAACGGTCAGAATTGATATAAGAAATAATAGAACTTTCTCTTTAAACATTACTTTCGTATGACATAACTGATAATAATCTTTCAAATGGTGCATTGAAATAATAGTGTCATTTTTAATTAATTCTGCGAATTTTGTATATGGTAAAATAGATTCATGTAGAATATGTAATCTAGCAAAGCTCACTGCTGTTTGGATTTCATCTAATATACTTTTAATATCCTTAATTTCAAATGTGAGAAGATGCATGTGTTCAATGTGTCTCAATTGCGGTATTGTTCGTAATAATTTATAATTGTCTGCGAATTGTCGAAATTTATCAATATACTTATTTTTCAAATCATTAACTACAGTAGCAATCTGTCTTTGATTCCTCATAAGTGTGTCCTCGTTTTTTGCTATACTTTCAAAATAATTTTTATAAAGTTCTTCGTCGTCTGAATCTAAGGTTCCAAATAATATCTTTGAAATTTTACCTCCAATATTAATAACTCCTCTTTTAACTCTTATTTTTCCATTAACAAGTTCTTCTAAAGTTTTAATATTAATTGTATTCGAATGTTTTAAATATTCATAATGCGGCGTTTGTGTAAATCCCAATTAATTCTTTATTTTTCAAATTATCAATTTCTTTCTGATACTTTAAAATAAGATTCTCGACTTGTTTCGAATCAATATGTTCATAATCAATTGTTTTATAAGGGAGTAATATTTTCATGATAAATGTGTTTATTATTCATATCTTGAATTCAATGTGTATCTATTTCGCGTGCATTAATATTCTCGTAAACTGAATCTAACTTTCTAACAACAGGGTTTTTAAAGTAAATAGGGTTTGTATTTAAAAGGAAGGAACATTCTTCTTTCTGCGGAACGTTTTCCGTTCAATCCGTCTGAATATCTAAGTTTAAAATCATTTAGTAAATCTTCATTAATTTCATCATAAACAATATCATCAATTTCATTATAATTTATATTATTACCTCGTCGACAATTATGTTTTTCGTTCACTTTTAAGAAGACCGGCAGTATCCCATTAAAATCTATAAATTCTTTATTTACTTCAGTATGCAGTGGCGATAAATAATAAATAATTATTTTCACTTTGCATCTTGCAAAAATATACTTTATCATATTCAAAATAATAGGCCATTTTAATTCATCTAATCCGCACGCTATACGCGGTAAAGCTAAATGAGTTTCATTTCTTGACTCCATAAGTTTTTTCAAATATAAAAGGGAATTAAATACATTTTCGTATGTAGGTTTATCATAATAGGATTTCTTGGTTATCAAATAATAAATAACACGGTTTTATTTCGAACAATAGCTACTTCTCCTACTTTTTTATTTTGCGACTTTAATTCATCTATATTTCAAATTTTCTCTTAAAATCTCGGGCAATGCCTCTACTCATATGGAAATCTTCTGATACGCAATGGGCTAACGAATATTTATTAGGGGCTTTAAATAAATTACCTTGTTTTTCTTCAATATTATGACAATCGGGAATATTATTTGTTTCATATAGTTTCGTAAAGTTTTCATACGTAATGTCATCAAAATATGCGAAGTCTTTATTTATTTTCGTGTATTCATTTTCTTCCAATTTTATTCTACTTAATGCATCTGCATTATTCATTGATCCTTTTCTATATTTAATTTCATAATCAAATTCTTCAAGTTTAATACGCCATCTCATTAATCGTGAATTAGGTTCTTTCAAAGAGAATAACCATGTTAAAGGTTTATGATCCGTATAAATTGTGAATTTTCTCCCGTACAAATAAGGACGAAAATGCTTGCATGACCAAACGATCGCGAGTAATTCTTTTTCTATGGTGCTATATTTAGATTCTGCTTCAGTAAGCGTTTTACTACCATAAGCAATGGGAAGGTCATTCGGAGGAATGCCTTGAGATAATACAAAACCTATCGCAAATCCTGATGCGTCTGTAGTTAAAACAAAGGGTTCTTTATAATTCGGATAACGCAATATCGGTTCGTTCATTAAACTCCTTTTACATATTTCAAAAGCTTCAATGTATTTCGGATCATCAATATTAATTTTCGCATTTTTCTTCAAACATAAAGTTAAGGGTTTAGTAATCTTCGCAAAATTAGGAATAAATTTTCTATAATATCCTACTAGACCAAGAAATGATTTAATTTCTTTCTGGGTTCTCGGAATTGGAAATTGTGAAATCGCTTTCAATTTATTTGGATTTGGCTTAATTTCTTCTGGCGTAATAATATGTCCTAAAAATTCTATTTCTTCCTTGAAGAAATGACATTTATCTAATTGAATCTGAAATTGTTCTTTCTTTAAGACTTCAAGAACAGTATGAATATTTGCTAAGTGTTCCTCGACTGATTCTGAAAATATAATTATATCATCCATGTAGATATAGCAAATTTTTCCAATATAATCTTTAAGTATTTCATTCATGCATCTCAGAAATGTTCTAGGGGCATTTTTTAATCCAAATGGCATTCTAAGAAATTCATAATGTCCGTTATCAACTGTAAAAGCGGTTTTTTCAATAGATTCTACATCTAACTCAATTTGATGAAAACCAGATGCTAGATCAAGAGTAGTGAAATATTTTTTATTTCCAAGTTTATCTAAAATATTTTCGATTTGGGGTAAAGGATATTGATCATCTATAGTTTTATCATTCAATTTTCTATAATCTATAGCCATGCGCCATTTAGTTTTTCCGGATAAATCTTGCTTCTTTGGGACCATTACAATGGGAAAAAACCACGGAGAAATGCTCGGTCTAATAATTTTCTTTTCTAATAAATCTTCAATTTGATTTTTAATTTCCTCTTTATGAGTTTCAGGATATCGATATATTTTACAGTGTACAGGTATTTCATCGCTTGTACGAATTTTATGTTTAATTTTACTTGTAAAATTCAATGGTTGTCCTGGCAACTGAATAGCTTTTGAGTTCATTTGGAGAATTTTCATTAATTGATTGTTTAACTTGGGTTCCAAATGACTAAGATCAACAGGGATTTTTACTGGATTTTGACATACTTGTTGATATTTAAAAGGAATTCTACAATAGGTATTCATTAATACTTGGTTTTGAAAGTCTAACGCTAAACCGTATTTATTAAGAAAATCGGCTCCTATAAGGCCATCGTAATTATTATGAAATTTATAAAGTACAAAAGGGTGACTATCTTTCATACGAAATTCTGAAAATAAAGGAAGTAATACTTTTTCATTCGAAGTTTCCTGCTTCATGCATGCAGTTAATGTTGTTTCTTCTTGAAAAATATTATCGTAGAAATTATTATAAGCAAATTTTGGATCTATCAAACATACTGAACAGCCACTATCGATTAAAAGTTTACATCTTGGATATTTAAATTCAATAAAGGGCAATTGATTAGAATGATTAATATTATAATTTAAGTCAATTCGTCTTCTTGGGTAACTTCGCGAAAATTTCGACTATTATTGTCGTAGTTTTTTGAAGTTGAAGGTTTACAATAATCAAATTGATTTTCATTTCTTTGTTTCCTCGTATCTAAATGCGTTAATTCTTCAAAGTAAAAATTAGGATTATTATGTTGATTACTGTTCTGATAATTATTATGAGCATTATTATGATAGAAGTTACGTTGAGGATTTGGATTATATTGCGTAGAGTAATTTAAACGTTTCTTGGGATAATTTCTTGTCTGTATCGACATTTTCTCTGGAGGGGTAGTAATTCTTTGATTGGGATTTGGTTTAAAAAACATTACTTGAATGATTAGGTTTAAAATTATTATTATGATTTGGATATTGGTAGTTAGTGTTCCTTTGAGTAAATGGAATTGGCTGCGAAGGAAATCTAGGTACTTCGCCGTAATTATTAAATAAGTGATTTAATCTATTTTGTGAAGTATAATTAAAGTTTCTTGGAACATGTTTTGACTGATTCTGAGGGAAATTTTTATTTTTTCTACTCCTATCGAGTAATTCATATTGGGCTAGATTGCACATATAGTCTTTAGTTGCATTTACTGTGTCATCAAAAGAAAATTCATTATTTGTTATTAAATATGTTCTTAGTTCCATAGGCGCGTTTGATATTAGAACAGTTTTACAAATTTTCAAAATATTATTCTTATAAATTGCTTTTTCTGGATCTGGCATTCTATCTGCGTCAATTCTATAATTTATTCTTATTTTCAAAGAGATTATTCGGTCTATAAATAATATTATATCCTCATTGGGCTTTTTATTTAAGAATTGTAATTGGTGTATCAAAACATCAAGGTTAATTTGATCACCAAATTTTGTATACAAGAAATTTTTGAGAACATCCCAATTATTCGGAATATCAGACGTTGCTACTTCTGCTAGGGCTCTATCTATGAGTTTTGATTTGACCACTGCGAAGCAATAATTTTTCACCATAATGTTTTCGTTTACGAACATCGCTAAATAATCATCAACACTTTTTTATGAACGAATGCAACTCGTTCTCAACACCAGAAAATTTAGGTAACAGCATACCAAACTTTTCAGCTAGCGACAAATCTACTGCCATTTTCTTTGTTTTATTCTTACGACCTCTAAATTGTTTAATCGACGTAATATTGAATTATTTTAATATTTCACGTATTCAATCAGTTATATCAGTTATATCAATTATTATGTAATTATCAATTATATCAATTATTATTTCAATCGCGTTGTCGGTTTTTTCTTCAGAAACCTAGGAAAAACTATTGTAATCGGTTTTTTTGAAATAAGAAACCTAGGGAAAACTTTATAAATCGGTTTTTGAAATAAGAAACCTAGAGAAAACTTTATAAATCGGTTTTTTGGAAGAAGCCTAGAAAAAACTTTATACAAGTTTTACGCTCAAAACTTGGGGAAAAGGTTGACTAATTTTGGGCCAGATTAGGTAAACTGGGAGTAATTAAAGGATTGCTCACCACGTTGTCTTGTTGAATGTGAAACCGTCACGGGGCGCTACTCGGGTGATCGGGCTCCTGTCTTCTTCACCTTGTTCGACTTGTGCTGAACGGTTGAAACCGACGGTGTTGTAGACTGGATGGACCTCTTCTTCTTCAGGAACTCACAGAATTTAACAAAACCGGCACAATCCCAGACCTCGTCGCCAATTATGTTTTTCGGGAGGAAGACTTCGTTTTAAAAAAAAAACTGCTTTACTTTATTCAATACAATACAACGTTAAAACTTGGTAGAGCTACTAGATCGATTAATTAACTGACTAGAAATTGTCATTCACAGATATTTATAATATTTCTTATCTCATTCTTCCTGCGTATTGACTGCAGGTGTTCATTGCTTAGTCTGCAAAATACAACATAGTAATATATCGAATCAATGGTAAATAGATAAACAATGTATCTAATAAGTATGGGGCCATATTATGTAATTATATATTGCAAACTTGTTTTTTCTAATTCAGATTCCTTCGTATTTCATATCTCTCTCGGAATTATGTATTTCAACTGCTTTGAAATTTTACCGCAACTGCTTGAACATTTTCCAACTGCTTTGGAATTTTTTCCCACTGGTTTGAAATTTTGCCAACTGCTTTGAAATGTTTTCCAACTGCTTCGAAATTTTTCCAACCGCTTTGAAAATTTCCCAACTGCTTTGAAATTTTTCCAACTCCTTTGAAAATCTTCCGACTGCTTTGAAAATTTGCCAACTTAATTCAACATTGGAGGGGGATCATCCTCCCCATCCCCCCCCTTGGGCCCGTCCCTGACGTGACCGTAGTTACATATAGTTACTAGGTGACGTCCCAGTGCAGCTATCTATGTTACAAATGACGTCATGGTTACCATACCTTCCTCTAGAGCATGGTAAGTTTCTATCTTTTTCTAATGAGTGAAATTGTAAGGTTATTCATTTGAGACCATAGATTCGCGAATAAGATATTGAAAAATTGACCTTTTTTTTTAATACAAAATTAATACAATTTCGTATGTTGCCCATATGTTGATGGGTCTCAGAAATATTTCTCCACCAGAAGAAAAGAGGCAGGCAACATTTTAAATTGACACAAATTCACAATGAAAACTTATTCAGAACAAAACTGAAACGAAAGTAACAAAAAGAATGTAAAAAACCACCGCTGAAGAATTTGATCAATCGTGAATCACTTGTATTCTCAGAAAGCTATCAAGGTTTTCAATTGAATAACTAAACTGAGCTTCATTTTTTATATACACATATTCTTCCCTTTCCCACGAATTCGTACATCGGAATTGTTTCAAACACACTTTCAAACTGACAATGATAGTATACCTAAATAAATTCGAAAAAATTAACCAAATGAGAATAGCTTTGCTACAAGTATCTCAAACTTAATATTCGCCGGATCTTCTTCATTGATATCAACTTCTTCATCAATAGTAACAAACTTTTAATTATAATTTATATTCGGAGTTTTTATGATTAACCAAGAGAATCTCTCATACGTTTTTTGTTTGAATAAAGAAAACTGTTGCGTTACTTTCACTTCAATTGGATTTAATTGCAATGTTTTAGAAAAACTCTATGCAACCTCTAAGATATTTCTGGCTGACCGTACCGACTGCCTCTAAAACCATTTTGATTTGATTTCAAATGTGGCTACGAAAAACCAAAAACTATTTTTGTGCCCATTTTTTTCAGGCTTATAAGATGCTCTAAGGTATAGTTTTCACAGTCTTATTAAAACTATGATATGGATAACATCCTTTCATAGAGATTCTATAATTCGTATTCTAAAACATTTCAATTGAATATCTGAAACTTTTGTTCTTCACAGATTTTTGTCTGTTCCGGAGTATTGTATTGTATTTTATCCTCGGTCACCTTCTATTTCTCCTCTTATTCGTTTCATCATTTGAAAGATCTGTAATTTTTACCTCCAGATGGCTGTTTTCGCTAGTCTTTTTTCATTTTACATTTATATTCTCATAACTGATGAACAATACAGGAATTCGTAACGAATTGGCGAATGAGCCGGTTCCCATAAACTATTTTTCTGTCTGATTCTGAGGATCTCGAATGACATATTGAGTCAAATTTTCGATAAAAGTGTTTTCTCATATGTTCTTGGAACGTATTCAAACTTTCAAGTGAATCATACTCGGTAAAAGTAACGCTGAAAGATTCCGTTGCATATATTATCTGGTCCGATGTAAGTACCTATACCGTGTAATGGTAAAGGACCGAACATTCTTTTGATTGAATGTGCCGAAGTAAAAGAAAACGTATTGAAAGAATATCATTCGAGAGAACGTATTGAAACAAAAAGGACGTATAATATTATATCGCATTTAAAAAACACACGTGATAGGTATTGTTGTGATGAAAATGGCGAAAAATAACAAACCCTATATCTGCACAATCTTCATATTTCATACAATAAGTAAAGTATGGACTGCTGTTATTACTTTGCATTCCTCTCTTATTAGAAATACTATAGAAATACATATATTCAAATTTAAATAACGTCACTCACCTCGATCACTTTTGTATTAGATAAAGCAATGGGCAACAAACCAAAATACTCAAATTTTATTTCTTTCCCAATTGCATCATTTATAACTGGAGATTTTATATTCATATCGAATGGAACCAAATAAGATGGATTCAAATCGAACTTCAACAGGAACAGCCTGAAGATATCTGAAAATTTCAATTGACTGTTAAAAAATTAAAGATTTCAATGGAATAACGAAAAAATTCTCGGACAAGTCAAATTTTGTTGAAAAATTGGCAAATGAGGTTGTTTGATGAGTTTGATATCACTACCCTTCTAGCAGCTCTCGTGTTTAAATAGGGAAAAGAGATCGAACACCACACCGAATTTGGATGTTTGAGATAGGAAAAACGCTCGGATGGCTCAGGAAATGAATTAGATATCACTACGACTCTAGCCGCTACCACTTGAAGCAATTATTTTTGAGTAGAGATGAAAGGTCGACTAGCTCTGTAGAAAATTTAATTCAATAACCTGCATGAGCGTATTATTGTTTTTCTTTCATTGCTCAACTATTAAACAGGATGAAGCAGTAAACACTGGTAGTGATATCGAAATAATTTTTTGACCCGTCTGTGCGTTTTCTCGATCTCAAAGATACAAATTCGGCGTATGAAAGTTATTAATGAAATACTGAGTCACTCTGTATGATCATAATCTATCAAAAAATACGACGATGCAGAAAATTTAATTGCCTTTTCAAAAAGGTGCTTCTCGACCCCATTTCCCTATTCAAAAATGTGAGCAATTAGGGGTTGTAGCTAGAGAGGTCATCATCATCATCACCATCAATGGCTCTACAACTCAAGGTGAGTCTTGGCCGCATTTACTATTCTTCTCCACTCTAGTCGATTTTGTACTGCTAGCTCCCATTGAGTTACTCCCAGTCTCTGCAAATCACTAGTCACTGCATCTTTCCACCGTTTTCTTGGACGACCAACCATTCTTCTACCCTCAGGCCTTTCCCAGAAGAAGGTAGTGATATCCAACTCGTTGGAACAACCTTTTTTGTAAAATAATATTCACAGGAATTTGGAGAAAATATATCAATTCAATTTCCTATCAATACATCGAAAACTTTTCGAATCTAATGTGATTCTCATTCAAGGCTAAAATATAAATATTCATCATTGACAAAACTTAGTAAAAAAATCTGTAATTCATCTCGTATTTTCATGCAATTAAATTTGTCTGGTCTTACTAAAGATATGACTGTGTTGATTTTGAAAGAAATTCTTAATATTTAAATTATCTAGACCCGAACACGCTATGAGTAATGTGTTGTTGATATCTTAAGAGAGAAACAGATAGATAGATAGTCAAATCGAGCACCATGCAAATGGTATTCAACTTTCCTGTACACAATCACTACCTGAATCGTTTTTTGTTCTTCCTCAATGGCCAAAAATTCAAATCATCGAAATACGATACCAGACACAATGTTAAAAGTTAGTAATATGGAGGATACTCCTGTCAATGAAATAATAGTCAACCCTTGAACTCACACTTTTTAAGTTACAGAACCATCGTTATTGTTGTGTTGTTAGAACTTATATGGATCATCTCACTGATTAGGCGTCTTCTCTAGGTTCATAATTAAGAATTTTGACATTCTCAGAGTTGGATGTGGGTCCTTCACTAACTGCGTGTACCGCACATTAAATTTTGTATACTACTTCTGACTGTTGGAAATTGGTGTTTTGTGTAAAATTTCCTTCTATTGCCTAGTATATTATTAAATACAGCATTCTCTGAATTTTTTTTATTTGATAGGATAACACCGGATAAATACTAGTTTAAATATTTTTTTGTTGTTGAGATTTGTGATGTTGATATTTCCTGAGTTATGTTTAGTGTATCTACGTCCCTTGTGGATCTGTACATGGTATCCCAAATTGCTTGATTTTGACTGTTTTAGGTACTTCTGGACTCGATAGGTAAAAACTTCGTAAGGTGTCCTGTGCTCGATTTTTGTGAAAACACCATAAGTGGAAACCGTTTCACGATATCTTTGTTTTTATTTTTAATTTCGATTTCGAGAATATGCCATAACGTATTCATTTACGAGAATATCTGAAAATGATTAAAACTTTCTAGAAGCTCTTTTTCCCGGAAATAAGACTCTATATTGAATTTTTTCTCGTGGAAAAAAAACTCTTTTTTATATTAAAATACGAACGCATTTTTATTTCATTTTATTACATAAAAAAAAAATTTAGAGATAGAAAAAAATTCCAAATGATATCTCATTTCCAGTGAAAAAGTGTTTGTTGAAACTTTTCATTTTTTTCAGATATTTTCAAAAAATGAAAAATTTATGGCACATCTTCTGTATCGAAAAAATTTCAAAATGTTGTTATACCTTCAATACAACTGAAGAAATCGTGAAATGGTTTTCACTCAGTGACGGCTCGTGCTCTTCAGGTTTGGGTCGGCCAGATTCATATTAATATGAATATGGTTCTTTGATTTTATTGGGAAACCTCGCCTATAATAGCCCTATTATAACCCAAATGAAAACTGAAAATGAAAATAAACTCTCGGAAAAAAACAGAAATGATGAAAGATGCAATTATCAACATTGAAAAATTATTAAAATATGTAACAAACAATGGAAAACATTGATTATGAAGAAATAAATATAAAATGGAAGTATTGGATATAAAAAACCCAATAAAAAAAATTCTCAAATGAATAAAAAATTAAAATAAAAATAAACTGTGAGAAAAAAAAATGATAAAATATTGGATTATCAACAGTCCTCATAAATATATGAATATAAAATAAAAGTTAAGGATATAAGAAACAAAACAAATTATATATAGGTATACAAAATTTATCAAATAAATAACAGACAACAAAAAAATATTGTGCAGGTATCCTTCATTCATTTTTATAAATTAAATCAATTAATCGCGAAGTCGTCAATGATTTTATCAAAAAAAATATTCCCCCTTGCTAGCTGTTTAACTAAACCTCTTTCGATTGACAGTAGTGCGAGGTTATTTAAGCGGTTTTGCGAAATCGTGTTTCTACTAAAAGATTTTATTCTTTTGAGCGCTGAAAAACTTTCTACGGACGCGGATGTTGGTGGAAGGGACAAAATCATACAAAACAACTTATATAATTCAGGAACATCGGAAACAATATTATTCGCGAAAATGAATTCCGTCACACCATTCAACGTATTTGAATTGCCGAAGATAGCTTTGTCCGAGTACAAAATCTGTTATTCCCGTTTCAGTTGATCTTTATCGAATAAATTTTTATAATTATCGATCAACGAAATTTTTTTCAGACCGATAGCTTCACGTATCGAAATATCATCCCATTCGTCCAGATTCTCATTAATATAATCAAAAACTTCAATTGAATTTTCCCGCTTATCAAATATCGTTTTTACAGCGCGAGTTTTGAAATTCCAACGAGTTTCCGAGCTAGAGGGTAATCTTTTCCTACAAATTTCGTCTAAAATATTAGTACGTTTAGGAGATTTAGTGAAAAAAGATGAAAATCCGGAAAGATTCGAAAAAAACACGCGACATTCATTGATTTTCTTCGTCTTGCAAAACTAAATTTAATTTATGTGCATAACAGTGCGTGAAAAGTGCTCGAGGAGCAATTGTTTTTATTCGCGATTGTAAACCATAAATTTATCCGGCCATCACAGCCGCGCCGTCATAGGTTTGTCCTACCAATTTAGTCGCAATATTAAAATGATTGAAATTATCCAACAAGGTATTGAAAATATCATTTGCGGTTCGACCTTTATTGACCTCGAAAAAACCCCAAAACCGTTCCGATATTTTACCGTAACGAACGAAGCTGAAAATAACGGACATCTGAGAAAACATCTTATATCTGTTGTTTCGTCTATTTCCTAAGAAAAGCACGATGCACTTTTTATTTCGTCATGAATTTTCTCTCTCAAAATTTTGGTCACCGAATCAATTAAATCGTTTTGTATTGTTTTTGACAAACCACAAAATACGGAGGACACGGAAGAATCAATAAACTTTTTGAAATCTTCGTCTAAGGTCGCGGCAGATTTAGCGAGCTCCTTGAAGTTCCCCTCATTGTCGGAATCAACACTTTCATCGTTTACTCTAAATTTGTCGATAAGAAAATGATCATATTCAACAAATGCTTCATCATTTTACGATTTTCCCAAACCTTATCGTTGAAACTCTTTATGAATTCGCGATGTGCACTGTCCAAGCTATTCAAAATATTTTGTTTTCGAAACAACTTAAATTTTAGAGACGAATGAATATGCTCTTTGGACATTTCATGTTTACCCGAAGCGCGATGAATGTCCTTCAAGTTATCGTATCCAGTCGAACAGAAAGGGCTCTTTTGATCAGAAAATAGAAGGCAGTACCAACAGAAAAGTTTATTTCGAGTTTCGCTACCGGTTAACGAAATGAATTTTTCATAAATAGTTTTTGAAAAGGCGCGATTATGACTCGTTGTACGCTGAACCAGATTTGACATAGAAGGTCTAGGAATTGGTAACTCCTTCACGAATTTTTTTTCGTCGTATGAAAATGCGAGAAACTTGTTCTCTAGTAAAAAACTTACCAAGTCGCCGCTATTTGATAATACTTCCCTTACATTCGCCATCACTCATTTGAGTTTAATTCAACAATCTAATAAATTCGTAATTTGATTGCCAAAGAAAACAAGTGTACACTACACCCTCTCAGTTTTAAATACACCCGACTCACCGGATTTCACTCTACGATGCAAGTCTAATTCCACACTCTGGACTCAGGGATAGGTAATGCGGCTGGCCGAGCCTGGCATGAATCCGCATTTATTTCAGAACTTTTAAAATCGGGGTGTTATTTATTGAGAGTTAGGAATGAATTATATTTTCATGAATCAACAAAGTACCCTCAAACGGTATAACAACCCTCTTTTCTGAAATAGATATAATATATTTCAATTAGTCTTTCATTTGAAATTTGGAATAAACATAAAGAATATCGCCTGATTGACGCTCTAGCAGGGAGGCAAGCACGGCCGTAGAGACTGGGCCGACCTTGTCTATATATATTGCTACCGAATATCGAGGTTGTTCCGTTCTGCTTTCGTCGTATCTATCTGTACACACATAGCGTGCCTAGTACGGCAGGCCGTACCGGGGTAGTTCCTAAAGTTCCCGCGTAGTATAATTGAAAGATGAGAGAATCGACTATGCAAGTCGCGTTTAATCGAAGTTAGGTATATTTTCCTGTTCTAAGTGGAAATATATACCTATTGAGGGAATTTGAATATCGAAATCGGTCATTCAGAATAAGTTTGAATGAATTGCCTACCCTGACGAGCCGTCACTGTTTTCACTATTGAGTTTTCACGGAAATCGAGCACAGGACTCCTTTCAACATTTTTACCTATCTAGTATAGAAGTGCCAGAAACAGCGAAAATCAAGAAATTTGTTCCTTTCGTTTTGCTCGATTGAATATATTAATGCCGATTTTAATTTGGTGATTTGGATAATTGTTCTGTTTCAGAATAACAGTTAGTTTTTTGAGAATATCTGTTCTAAATTTACTATCACTCGGAGAAATTGTCTATTCATCGAATTTCTTGCCAAGTTAATTGTTTTCATAAATCAATTCATTTTCAATTTATGATTCTACCTGATTAGTAAAATATCTAAAAATTGGATACCCTGGTTTTGTTTTCTTTCTAAAGTGAATATTATTTTCTCGTGAAATAAGTTGAAGACATCCAGAGTTTTTTCGATTTTTGATTCAGGTAATAGAAGTAGTGTTTCATCTACATAGAATTTCATTATGGGAATGTGGAAATGTAATTTAGAAATGGCATATTCGAATATTGCTCGCATGACTAAGTTTGCAAAAGTTGAGCTTGTTGGTGATCCCATAGCTGTACCGTCGATTCAATCAACCAGTCTTCAGCTTTCCTCAGTCTTTACTTCGTAAGTTTTGAAAGAGGGTATTTTGCTTCTGAGTGTTTTTTTTTTATGATCAAATCGACGGTACTGCTATGGGATCACCAACAAGCCCAACTTTTACAAACTAAGTCATGCAAGCACTATTCGAATATGCCATTTCTGAACTTGATTTTGAAATTCCTATCATGAAACTCCATACACTCTGTGTACACTCGTAATTTTAATTTTGTTTTCCTATTCTCTGTTTTTCTAGAATTTATTTTATTTCCAAACCAAATTTGTGTGATTCATTGAGGATAATGAATTGCTCGCATCAGAGTGAGATAAAATTCTTATATTTATTTACAACAGCAATGAAATCACCCATACCGCGTTCTAAGTGAGGGAGATTTGAGGGAGCATTAAATTTTAATGGACGTTCCTGCAACTCTGGGATAGCTGGGTACACCCACGATCTTATCATAATGTGACATCCAGTAAAAATTGCAGATATGCCGATGACACGATTGCTCTCAATATATCGGAATCTAGAAATGAACTCCAAGAAATGACAACAACTAGTGAGAAAGATGCGCAAAGACGGTTCTCAGCAAACGGACTAATCATGACTAAAACACATAGGATATTGTTCACCAACAGAGAGCAAACTGATTCGTCTCTACTATATTTGGGATTGGAGTTTCAGCCGTCTCTAAGTTGGATCAACCACATAAATAATCTTTGCAAGAAATTATCGAATTCTGTTTTCCTGATAAGAAGAATGGGACAAAGAGCAAATGCCAATATCGCTAAAATGACCTATTATTTAAGTTTCCACAGTCAAATATCATATGGTATCATCCTATGGGGACAATCTAGAGAAGCCAAAAAAGTCCTTCTCAAACAGAAGAGTGCTAAAAGAGCCATTTCCAAAATGAAAACAACCGACAGTTGCAGAGAAATTTTCAAAAGGGAGAGGATACTTACAACTACATCTGTCTTTATTCTCACATGCGTCAAGTATGTTCTCCGAAATCAGGATGAATTTCCGAAGAACTCAACACACCACAGTCACAACACACGTGAAAAACACAACTTCTCTGTCCCACACTCAAGAATCAAGAAGACTCAACAAGGTCCCAATTACACTTGTCTGAAATTGTATAACAAGCGTCCAAGTCACGTGAAAGAATTGAGCTTATCAGCGTTCACCAAAAAAGTAAAAGAATTGCTCCTTGAGAGAACCATATATGGATTAGATGAATTTTGCACCATTTGTTTTTGAACATTGTAATTATATGTTGTAACAGTATTGTTCCAATAGAATTTTGACATGCCATATAATTTTTGAGGGCAAATATTCATACATGTTATATGTTAGCTTATAAATTTGTTGAAATTTTCACATGTGTGAATAAATAATAATAATAAACTCAAAAAAGATGAAAAGATTATGTTGAACGGATGAATCAAAACAGATTGAAGATATTGCAACGCATGGTGTCCCAAGATTCAGAAGACCACCTTGACGTCCACCCATACGTTAGTATGAAATCTGGAATTCATCATCCCAGCTGCAACTCTAAGAAATTAGAGAACAAGGCATATAGCCTTAGAAAAACAAAACAAAAAAGAAATTCAAAATTTTTCTACTCGGTAGACATACTACATAGATAATGGAAACAGCCGAAATATACCAATATCAAAGATACCTCATTCACTACTCTCTGATGTACCTGAAAATCAAAACACTTGCAAAAAGCTCAACTCATATACCTGGAAATGAAAACGAAGCCTCCAAAGAATTGTATCCCACCATAACTGGAACATGTGAAAATTTTCCTTCTCTCAACAGCTCGTAACTTTTTTCTGTGAAAAAGGCTGCTTCGTGTTTTGGTTCGATGACAGGAGCAAAAATCAATCCATCTCTAGGATTTGATGCCATCAGTATCTGTCATATGATAATAATGTGTTAGATAAGTGCGAAGGAAGAACTTCTGTGAAATTGTCAAGAAGAATGAATATATAGACTACGAATGAGTCAATAGTTCATTATAGATGGGTTTCACAAAACTGTGAACTTGTTCGATCAAGAACTGTTAAGTTAATTAGAGCCACCGAGATTCGTTGAATTTTCGAATTGAGGAATTCGATTGGTACGACTTTACATAAGCTTTTGTTATCGCACAATCAAAGTTTTGAGAAACCCACCCTACCTATATCTACTACATCATTGTTCAACGAGGAAAAAGCAAACTTCATTAAATTAATAATGAATTTTGATTATTGATAATATACGATGGTGGGGTTAAAAATTTTCGGTCTGACAGAGAAAAATCTATGTTTTCAGAAAAAATTTTCGTTATTTTTCGGCATAATCTATATGACTGATACGTTCCTCATAACGGTCTTCTGACTGAGTTACCTATACCAGTTTCAAATGTAAATTCGTCAAGTTCCTCGAAATACTAATTTTCTGCTTCGATATTTCCGATAACAAGCTATTTAAGTTCGATAGCATGAGTGTTGGAATTGCCTTCTGCAACGAGTATTAGACGGTATTTTCTCTATTTCAGTCAATCTTTGTGCAATACTCTCGAAATTCAAATGAAAATTCAGATTAGTGACTTTTGTATTGCATCTTGGTAGTTGGTGTGACATACGAAATTTGACAGATCACGGAATTTGAATTGATTTGATTCGAAACTTGATTCGATTGGAGGTCAGTACAGGCAACCATAAAACGAAAAATATAACTGAAAACAATGCTGTAATGAGTTTCATTACAGCACTACATTTAGTACTGTAATGAAGTCATTACGATACTGAAATAGAGAAACAATATTTCAACACTTTTTGATGAATTTTCTCAATCCTTTTTGAAGTTGTGACCCAAACGGGCTGCCTCAGCAAAGCTCGTCAGAGTCTTTAAAATTCAAAAACCCACTGCTCAATAGTTCAATTCAACGCGGAGAAGTATCCTACTATTGAATCAATCTCTTCTTTAATTTGTTTCGGTGTGAAACCTTTCAAATAGAAGTATTTGATGACAGCATGTTTTTCCACGAAAACAATGGAAGCGTCCCGCCTAATGTCCTCGCAAACGCAAGATAACTTGATTGCTTTGAAACTCTATACAGGGTGTACCAAGTTCGACGGCCTATTAAGTGTTTCTGGAGAACTAGACTTATTTGAAATCTGAAAATTGGGATTATGATATTGTTTGACATTATCTACCGAGCTAAAATATTCTTGGAGCCTGACCACTTTCAGTTTTACCGGGAGCAAAAAAAAAATTTCAAAATTTTTTTTTTCTGTTTTTTTCTTTCCGAATTTGACAGAGTATGCAATTCTGAATACATTCGTACTCAAATCGTTGCATTCGTCGAAATACTTTCAAAAATATCGAGAAAAACCTGAAGAAAAAGAGAGAAAAGAGTATTCGGTATTATGTTTGTTATTCCTAATCTAGATACCTTAAGCACAAACTGTTTTCACATTTTTGAAGTCAAAGACTGTGGAAATATTGTACATTTTTAAAATTTTGAAAAACTCATCACAGGGTGTTCCAAGTGTTGGGTCAAAAATTGGGATCAAGATTGGCCTATAACTTTCGTTTTTCAAACTAGAACCCTATTTTTTCATGATTGCGTTGGATTGTATGAAGAAAAATGATGATAGTGTTTTAACATGTTAATGCTCCTAAAATTGATAATTCTTGAGTTATTCAGGATTTTCTGACTTTATGTGGTACGTAGCGTCAAATTCATTCAATCTGTTTCATATCAACTATGACCTTGGTCATGTAGAAATGTACAATATTTCCACATTCTTCGACTTCAAGAATGTGAAAACAGTTTGTGCTTAAGATATCTAGATAAGGAATAACAAACATAATACCGAATACTCTTTTCTCTCTTTTTCTTCAGGTTTTTCTCGATATTTTTGAAAGTATTTCGACGAATGCAACGATTTGATTACGAATGTATTCAGAATTGCATATTTTGTCAAATTCAAAAAGAAAAAAACAGAAAAAAAATTTTTGACAATTTTTTTTTCGCTCCCTGTATAACTGAAAGTGGTCAGGCTCCAAGAATATTTCAGCTCGGTAGATAATGTCAAACAATATCATAATCCCAATTTTCAGATTTCAAATAAGTCTAGTTCTCCAGAAACGCCTAATAAGCCGTCGAACTTGGTACACCCTGTATACAAGGTGGGAAGGAATGGTACTGTAGGAAACATCTTCAATGGTAGACCTTGTGGAGTCAACTACTGCTCAGAGCGGAAACTTTTTATTTCACCCTCGTATTGACCACGAAATTTTACGTCATATTATATTTCATTGTAATCATTTCAATTAGAATTGCGCTTCACAGACATAATTTGCGTCACTTCCTCATACTCAGGGACAAAGAATCGATGATTTAATGAAAGGGGACATCACTCAAATGATGTCGACATAAAATACCACTTCGCTTCCTACCAGTTACTTATGGATTTATGATTCACAAGATATATATTACCAATTGTTATTTTTCCAAAATCTTGGTTGGATGTGGACTCACTGTGTTTTGAATATCCATGGCTCTTTCATGAAGTATTTTCGCTTCGATTTTCCTCAGACCACTGACGATGGATTCCGAGGTATTCACGTCTATATCAAAACTGGAAGCTACTTCAGTAGCCGCCTGGGAACCAACCGCGAAAAGGCCCATAAGCATAACGAGGTTCCCGATTCCAAAATAGCTCCAGAGAAAAGACCTGTGGAATTTAAATGATGAACACATCATTCGTATCTGATTTCATTTGGTTATAAATCAATCAAACTAGGTAGTGAATTTTCGAATAAATGATATAAATTTCGATGCAATAATTCTTATAAATAACCAGAACTCTTTCTCTCACCAGCAGATAGAGGGGACTGCAGGTGGTAAGAAACAGAAGAAGATCCCGCACTTTGCCCAAATATTGTTACCCTTTTGGGATCCCCTCCAAAAAATATTATATTTTCTCTTATCCACCGCAATGCCATATTCTGATCCTTCAAACCGTTATTCCCAGGTACTGTGAAGTCGTTCAAGCTTAAAAATCCAAGAATTCCTACTCTATAGTTAATGGAAACAAACAAAATGTCTTGATCTAAAAAGTAATCTGGTGCAGCATCATCATATATTCTGAAGTACCAGCTAAGAATCCTCCCCCATATATCCATACCATCACTGGTAATAGGATGTCGGTGTCATTAAATATCTGGAATTGAGCAAGCAAATATATCTCTTTGGAAGATATTAAATAAAAGGTGATATATCAACGAAAAGTGGCAGAATATTGTTGACCAGAATATTTATTGAGCAAAGCGAAATTTTCAGATTTGGAATCGAAGTGCAAACAATTACTGATCTAAAATTCTCACAACCGAAGAAATGTTATTCTAGGAGAAACAAAGTCGCCCTTATACCAGAAGTCCTAGGAGAAAAAACTTAATTTATTTATTGCATCATTATGCGCATCTCAAGTCGACATTGACTTGTTCAAAACACCATTCACAGAATGAAAATATATTCGGACGTTTTTGAGAAAATTGTGGTTACCAAGATAAGTAAATCACCCTGTACATCACAATCTTATATTTGGGATTGTCCATAGAATGCTTAGACCATAACTTAATTCAATCCATTCGAATGGCAAAAAATATTGCGTTTCCGAAATCAAAAATTATTTGTAGCTTCAGCAAAGAAAAATCAATGCAATATCATGACAGTCCTATGATTCTTTTATGCAGGTTTTTATAGTACGAGAGCTAGTGAACCTTTTGAGTAACGGTTTGCCTGTAAGGCTAGAAATTTTTATAGCGATAGTTCCTAGCATGGCTGAGGACGGAAATCATCGCCTGGCACCCCTCACCCCTGCACGTCATCAATCTTTGAAAGTGTTAAAAAAATTAAAAAAATTAACTTGTTCCTGTAAGCTTGAAACTTTCAAACGATTTTGTTCGTTCATTGTGAGTTCAAAAAAAAATTGACAGGCGATTTCGACGAGCACAAGTACCTGCCAGGCGACTCGAAAAGGTTGTAAAATACGAACAAAAATGAACTTTTTTATGTAAGGCTGAAATTTATATATGTGTTCGTCTGAGGGAATGAAAAAATTAGTTTTATTATTAAGCTTCATCATCATCTGATATGTTTTCATTAATTTTTCATCATATAGTACAGTCGTTTCAAGCGTAGTACACTGTGTCTTAAATTGGTTGAGACTGCATTATATCTCAGCTCTTATTGAAAATAGAGTCATGCGGTTTTCGAAACCCTGTGTCACTTTTTTGTAAAACTTTTAAATCCACAAACAGAAATATTCCATCTTCTTTTGTTTCTGGAATACAGTGCGAAAATGATAATGTTCAGTTTTTGAAGATGTTATTATTCTTTTAATGATATTTTACGTAGAAGTCAGTGGCGTAGCTAAACATTTTTTCAAAGCATTATTTTTGAGAATGAATTGGAACGGAATGAAATTTTCCATATGGAACACCATGTTTATTTTAAACTGTATCAAGACCTATGCTTCGATAAATTTCAGTTGAAAAAAATATCCCACGCATTTAATCAATATTCACAAGCATTTAATCATTACTTTTTCAAAAAGCCAAGTGATCTAAACCCATTTATTTTATCCTGTTTTGAACATAATTTCAAAATATCAACTGAAAAATGGTTTTTTGATGCATGTGTGGAAGAATTCATGTCTTACTTTAAAAAAACAAACAGAAATACAGTAGGCGCTTGATGCCGGATTATCGAATTTGTACAGGAGAAAAAAGCTAACTTCATATGATTTTCACTACTATCCAACTTTCGCAAAATAAGACCGCCATTTTGTCAAGGGCCTCTATGAAACAAGAAAAAAAAAATAGGTGACATCACTGTCGAAGTTAGGTCCGGACTGCCGAGCGGAAAAAACTACTCTCGGTGATCCGGCGTTCAGCTGTATAAAATGCCGGATTATAGAGCGGGTTACCTGAGTCGCAAAGTGCCGGACTACCGAGCGTACCGGATTGGCAAGCGCTGGATTATTGAGCGACGACTGTATACATTTTTCGGATGGTTGACGCTCAAATTTATTAAAGGTAAGGTTGTGATACATCGATGTATTCAGAAAAAAAATGAGAAGATTTGACGTTAAAACATACGAGGTGTTCCATTTGAAATATTTATCAGATAAAAATTTTAAGCTACGCCACTGACTTCTACGTAAAACCATTATTATAAACATTTTCATACTTTTTTTTTCTCATACAGGGCTCGAGAAATAATAACATCTTCAAAAAGTGAACATTTTCATTTTCGCACTGTATTCCAGAAAAAAAAAAAGATGGAATATTTCTGTTTGTGGATTTAAAAGTTCTACAAAAAAGTGACACAAGGTCTCGAAAACCGCATGACTCTATTTTCAATAATAGCTGAGATATAATGCAGTCTCAACCATTAAGACACAGTGTATTAAGCTTGAAACGACTGTACTATATGATGAAAAATTAATGATAACATATCAGATGATGATGAAGATTAATAATGAAACTTATTTTTTCATTCTCTCAGACGAACATATATATTAATTTCAGCCTTACAAAAAAAAGTTCACTTTTGTTCGTATTTTACACCCTTTTCGAGTCGCCTGGCAGGTACTTGTGCTCGTCGAAATCGCCTGTCAATTTTTTTTTAACTTCACAATGAACGAATCAAATCGTATGAAAGTTTCAAGCTTACAGAAACAAGTTTATTTTTTTAATATTTTTAACACTTCCAATGATATAGATCTTGATGACGTGCAGGGGTGAGGGGTGCCAGGCGATTATTTACGTCCTCAGCATGCTAGGAACTATCGCTATAAAAATTTATAGCCTTACAGACAAACCGTTAGTCAAAAGGTTCACTAGCTCTTGGACTATTATGACAGTCTACGAACCATTCAAATTTCAGTTTTTTTATGAATCAGCGAAAAAAGTGGCAGTTCTATGAGTTCAATAGACTGAATTACCTCAGATTCAAAACTTACCTGAGGAGTGTACACATTCAGGTAGAGGCAATCTTCTTGACCCACGATTACTTTTTCATTAGTTTGAATACATCTTGGCGGGTCTGATTTCGTTGCTAAAATACCATCCCAAAATTCGACTGGTTGTGGCGGCTTGTGTAACAGAAATTTCTGTCAAATATTTGATCAAGTTTCATCTGATTTAAATTGACAAGGAAAAGTTTCTCGGAAGGGTCCTAATTAAGCTTGTATATTCCTGTGAAATTAATTTCTTGAAGCGCAGCCTACGATATTCAACAGGCCAGAATGTTCTTTTAAGATGCGACGTTGCCGGAGTGTTCACAGGGGGTTGGGGTCCTGACCACAGTATGGTTTCTATACTGTGTCCTGACCTAGGGTGGTACGACCTTGCAGTTGCAGGTTGCAATTCTGTGTGAAAAGTGGAAGTGTAAATGTGTTCACTTCGCATCAAAAATTCGACCAGGAATCATGTGAAAAAAATGTGTGTGTTTTTTTGCTCTTGCGTGTGATTGTTTTTTTTAGTCAATAAACGAAGTGAAAATTAGTGTTGAAGTCGCAAAATCAGTGTGTATTCATTTTGATATTGAATTTAACGAATTTGTGTGTTCATATTTGAAAGTATCATCAACAATGAATTGGTTGAGGCTTCCGCGGCCATCGTTCAATGTAACCTGTCCTTTCGAGCATTTAGGCCGTCGTCGTAGATTAGTTCTCGACGTTTCGCCAGTTCGAGTGTCTGGCATCTTCAGGAGTTATATCGAGAACTAATCTACGACGACGGCTTAAATGCTCGAAATAACAGGTTACATATCATCAACAAGTTTTTTTATTTTTTTGATATTTATTCAAATTTCATTTGAGAATCTCTGATTTGAGTACCATCCTTTCGTACTTGTGCAATGCCCGGTGGCAAAAGGAACGATCAATGATCTAATGAGAAGAGAAAGTGTCGGTAATAGTCGGTATTCAGATTTCAAAAAAATTCCGCCAGGAGAAGAATATGACTTGACACAATGCAAAAAAAAGTAGTTTCAGAATCCACGATAACAGTGTAGTGTTTAAAGCATTTTGTAGATTCCCTTTATTATAAAAAATAACTCTTATCAAACCGCCTTAGGTTCAGTTATAAATATACCGCGAAAAGATCTGTAATTAACTAATGAAGCATTTTCTTAAATTTTTCAAATCATCTAATTTAAATGACGTCTTCAATTACTCCAAAAAAAAACGTATTCTCAGTAACGGGGTCAAAAATTAGTTGTCCATTATCACATTTTTCACACCGATTGGGGCGAACAAGATCAGACTGATTCATTTTCAGACTTCTTTTTTTTCCACTTCCTTTCCAACGTTGAGGAAAATGACTTCAATATAACGTTTTTGAGATGTTTATTTATCACTCATTTTTAGTGTACGTGAGATGTTTATCACGACAAATTTTCACTATATCAGCAGCCTTGTGAAATCATCTTGAGCAAATTTTCCCAGTATCTTCCTTTATAATTATTCTAACATTGTTAGTAAATCACAAGAACTGCATTTTCCGACAGGAAATTTCCTACTTTTAGCCGTTAGTGATCAGAATTAATTTGATTTGTTCAGAGGTTATTTTAAGTTTCATATAACCTTCTTTAGGATTGATTCATAGTTTTTATTCATTCAGAGCTTATTCTCATTGAATTGCTGTTCTTGATGATTTATCCTGGGTTTTAAAATCAGCAGTCAGAATGTGATCGTTTTCGATAACGAAATAATACATTTTTTTCCTCTTTTGATATTCATTCACCGATTCTGGTTGTAATCGTGTGGAACTCAATACAACAAGAGTACCTCCTCGTGTTGAGTTCTGGATTATTTGCGATAAATATATAAAAGAATTATTCGCAGAAAAACGAAATGCTGTTTTGTTTTCTTCTCCATAGTTCTATATTCCATTGTGAATTGAAATCAGTTATAAAATATTTCGAAAACAGTGCGAATAGCAAAAGAAATCCTCATATCTATATCTACTCGTGCTACTTGTCTCCTCTATCGTTACAACGGCAACGTCTAACCTTTCAGCCTGTTAAATTCAGTAGGCCATGCTTGAAGCCTTCATGAACAAGAAACAATTCAGTTCAAGGTTTATCGCGATTTCTATATAAGAACAAACATTTTCCATTGTAGTACAAAATACATCAGAATTCTAACAGCCCTATGCGTTAAGAGAATGGAAAAGAGCAATTGTTATTTCATTTTAAACGAATTCTTTTCTGACGGAGAAGAAAAGACTACCCACTCAAATGGACGAATAACATTAATGAGCAGGTCTACGCAGTAATTAATCTAAGTAAAGATGCTTTGAATGACTGATTTATTAAAGCACTATCACTTTCCCAATGAAAAAAACAATCGATATTTATAGCAATCAAATTACCTGAAATCTAAGTTCTCGCAATGGTGGCTTTGCATAAGGTATGCTTCGAAATGCGTAATAAATCTTCCTCTCTGGTGATGTGTATGCTACTTCGCCCTCTATTAAGCCATCATTTGTTTTCACGATAACTGCCTGAAAATGAAAATGACAATGACGAGAAACTTTGCGAAAAATCAGATAGTTCGGGATTTTCATTTGTTCTCGACGAAAATTAATTTATATAATTGTGCCAATTTGTGCCGGGAGGTTCTCAGATAATGGAGAAAATGAGAAAAATCAGTAGACTGTGGGAAAATTAGTGTTGCAAAACAATTATTTTTGGCTCGAAATACTTCTCAGAAATTATGTTTATTTTCGGTGATGAAGTTTTGGGACCATCAATATATAAACATTTTATATATTGTGTGACGCAAACATTCATTCAAGGCTCTCTCCTTCCATCGAACATCATATGTATAAATGCTTTTTTCATACCTTTATTGTCCTTTTGAGATAGTAGGGGTGTCGTCTTCAGATGGGCGCATATTGCCGCATATCGCATTTTGAATGGACTCGAAAGTGATAAATGAAACGATGAGGAATGAAAGTGAAAATATTGTCGATTCAGGTTTTTGTTTTTCATGAGTTTACGAAAATTTTCGATAAAAATAATTTTCAAAATTCCATTTTCCTCATGATACAATATACTTGATATTCAAATTATTCATATTTTGTTCAAATTAGGTACCTATTCATTATGACTTTTCAAATTTATAGTTGTCTTTCTGTAATTCACAAATGGCGCTATCGTCCATTTTGTTAAATACTGATGAAACGCAATGATTCATTAGTGTTACTCGAAATTTCGATTCTCTAAAGCTGAAAATCATTATTCTTCTGGACAGTTTTCTTGTTTTGCCAATTCCACCAGTTACACTTAAGTGGAACTTATCTTGAAGTGTAACCTAACTCGCCTTTTCCGTTTGCACCGCTTTGACTCAGGCCTAAACTGTCACCTTAAGAGCCGAAAAAGAAAAGCCGAAGAAATCTACGGCTTAAGTATCATTTATCGTTTCAGGTACCTATACAGGGTGTCCCACGGGGTGTGCCCGTTAGAAGTTTATGGAGTAGTGATTATTTGATCAATTTCAAATTTTGTGTGGATATATAAGCCAAATAGACCTTCATTTATGATATATTTTCATATGTCAATGACTTCCGCTTTCACCGAAAATGGTATCAACTTTCTTATTTCAAATAGAAGACCCTGTATATTCTGTGTTTTTCAGATAGATCTTCGAATGCCACATTCATTTTATGTTTTATGCCCTATAGCCATCTGAAGCCCTTTTCGAGTTTTTCACTGTTTTGTGAAGAAAAATAAAAATTGAGGCTGGTAGAACACTGAAAACTCAATGAAAGTGCCTGGCAAAATCTCAGATCTGTTTTTGGAATGGGTTACCGAAAAGATATTCGACGTCACCCTGTAGAGAAAATACCGTTTTGATATACTAGGGAGTAAAATGAAAGTGTCAAATTTGGAAAAAAGCGAAAAACTCAATTTTTTCAAATGGAAACCGTATCTTTTCTACTCACATTTGAATTTGTGGGCAAACAATAAGTGGAGTCTATCCAGGGTACCCTATATCTAGAATGTACCATTTTCGAGATATTCAGAAATAACTGCTACGAGCTTAATATTACTATATGATCTATGTTCGCCCTTTCATAAAAATCTTTGACTTTATTCAGAATATTTTTCCATGCTTCTGTTGTTGATATTCTTCGAAACTTATTTCATTTTCAAAGAAAACGACCACTAGTTCTTCACTGCTCATGAAAATAACAAGTTATTTTTCGGAAAATATGACATACATGTCGAAAGCTTATATTGTAATGCAAAACTAATAAATCAAGTCATGAAACTTCCCGAACTTTCATTCAGATATATCAAAATAGAAAATGAAATCATAATACATTTTAAAAATTTCATTTACCTACTTCCAAACATTTTTCGCACCTCATCAATATTTCTTGGTTGGTGGATTTCCTTATTCATTCTGGAACATAATTCTGCCAATACATTGCAGGATAAATTCTCAAGTTGAAACAAACCTGAATTATTTTGAAATAAATTCATACAGATTCTTATAAAAGGGTGAACATAGATCATAATTTATACCTCACATATTATAATACGCTCATTTCTAACTGTCATTTCTGGATATCTCGAAAATGGTACATTTTTGATGAAGGGAATTCTTAACAGACTCTACTTATTTCTTCCTCACGAATTGAAATGGAAGGGAAAAAAATACGGTTTCCATTTGGTAAAATCGAATTTCTGCCTTTTTTGGAATTCAAACTCTGACACTCTAACAGTTTGTGCTGAATCTCGTAAATTGTACATTTTGGATATAGAGAACTTTCAATAAACTCTACCTCACAAATTGATTTGTGAGTGAAAAAAATTTGGTTTTCATTGGAAGAAATCGAGTTTTTGGTTTTATTTTAATTTCAACTTTGACACCCTCATTTTAGTTCTCAGTACATATATCAAAACTTCATTTTTCCTATAGAGTTATGTTGTTAAAGTTGAAAAAAAAATACGGTTTCCAGTTGGAAAAATCGAATTTTTGCCTTTTTTGGAATTCAAACTCTGACACTAATAGTTTTTTCTGAATATCTCGAAAATGGGACATTTTCGATATAGGGAATCCTCGATGAACTCTAACTGTTTTTAGCTGACAAATTGATGTGTGAGTAAAGAAAATATGGTTTCCATTTGAAATATTGAATTTCTAGCTTTTTTTAATTTCAACTTTGACACTCTCATTTCACATCCCAGTATATGAAAACGTTATTTTCTCTACAGAGTTATGTTGAATATTTTGTCGGTAACCCATTTCAAAAAACAGATCTGAGATTGTGCATTGCGGCTTCATTGAATTCTCAGTGTTCTACAAACCTCAATTTGTAATTTTTTCCGAAAAACAGCGAATAACTCGTAAACGGCTCTAGATGGCTATAGGGACTGATCCATAAAATTAATGTGGCATTCGAAGATCTATACGAAAAAGTCATAATATACAGAGTGTTCTATTTGAAATGAGAAAGTTGATACCACTTCCGGTGGAAGCGGAAGTCATTGATATTCCAAAATATATCATAAATGAAGGTCTCCTTGGTTTATATCTTCACACAAAATTTGGAAATGATATAATGATTATTTCTCCTTAAACTTCTGATGGGCACTCCCAGTGGGACACCTGCCTGTATTATATACCGAAGTCGGTTGTAAATGAAAGATGATGTTTGTAGTGTAGAAGGTAGTTGTTATTTGGGATGGAAATATTGAACGGAGATGATGATGAGAAATTTGATGAGTCGATGTTAGTGCTCGAATTTCAAGAAACAATAATTAATGAAAGGACAAACTTTTTCCAATCCTTGGATCAGCTTACGACTTATATGAATTTAATGGATTTCTGCTCAAATTTTTTGAAATTGAAAGATTACCTCTCATGATTGGTGCTGTATATGGAATACATATGAAAATTCAATCGCTTGAAGGTGAAGATGAGGAAATTTTTGAAAATAAAATGGGCTTTTTCTCTCTCAATAGCCAGATACTCTGCAGCGCTGACGCTCGTTATGACGAGTCTTATATTTTCATGATATTATCAATAAAATATTATCTTCAAAACTACAATCTTCAGTGCAATAATATGTTTTAGAAAACTGGAAATTTTTCAAAAAGAAATCGGATCAAAAAATCTGATCGTTGAAGACCAATATTTCGAAGACAATATCGAATTTAAATGCAAAAGTGGTGGAGAATTCATTATATTCATTTTGAAATATCCATATGAACATAACATTGAGTGTAAACTCGTTCAGAATCAGGAAAATGAGTCACAATAAATAAATAAATTATTACTAAATCAATAACTAAATCAATTGAATTACCAAAGCTGCCCCAGATGCACGCTGATATAGTATGAAAAAATACACTGGAAAATATCATTCTTAATTTAATGACTCCAATCAGGACAGTTGCCCCAAAAGCACGATTTTCTCATGAGAAACCTCTTGAAGATACAAATCCCAATATAATCACGAAGTTGTTCGAATTTCAATTGCGATGCGCAAGCAGGTCGCAGTTTCGTTCGCCGGACGATCATTTCTTGCATTATTTATGTCATGGATTGAGATTATCTACCAGGATTTCAATAATTTCATAGTATTGCCAAATGGCAGTGTCTCCTAGCTAAGTTCTGTTAATCGGCACCAATGCAAATGACAAGATTTTTGAGTGGAACTTCAGTCTAAGTAGAACCTAGCAAGGGGGAACTTTTAAGGGTGAGCGGTTCAAACAGACGTAAGAAGCGAAATCAGGTTTAAACTTTGGTCAGAACGACAATCTATTGAACTGATTCTACAGGGTGCTTCCAAATTGAAGGGGAAGGTCTCATGGGTAACAAATGTCGTGTGAAATCGAAAGTTAGATTTTTCCATTTTTTAGACGAGTCCTACTTTGGATTTTCCTGCCTTAGTTTCAATATAGGCAGCGTAAAGGTGTTCCCAGACAAAGAGAATGCGACGGTCGTTCTTGATATGGAAACATACAATGAAGAAATCCAAGAGGTCGTAGAAGCAGGAAAATACCAGAAATTAAAAGAAGACCCTACATCCTCAGTGAAGAACAAAGTATCCTGACAACGTTACAAGAACAAAACTAACACCTCACTACAGTAAAACTCCATATCCATATGGTATTCCAAAAATACACAAGGAAAATATCCCGTTAAGACCAATCGTCAGTTTAAGAATTTCCCATGTCAACCCTTTGCGAGATTTCTCCTGAAAATAATTTCTCCACTTGGAGGCCATACATCATCAATGGTCAAAAACACTGATCATTTCATCGAAAACATAAGTGAAAAACCACTCTTATACCAAGACATCATGGTCAGTTTTGACATCAAAAGCCTGTTCACTAATGTCCCTACCAAACGAAACCTCGAAATCGTCAAAATGAAACTCGAGGAAGACACAACATTGGTTGAGAAAACCATCTTGAGCGTTAGAGCAATCATGGAAATGCTAGAAACTTGTATCAACACCACCTACTTCCAGGTGAACAACAACTTCCACCAACAAGAATTCGGTCTGGCAATGAGCTCACCTTTATCTCCAGCTCTAGCTGATATTTACATGGAAGATTTCGAGAAGAGAGCATTGGAACAATTCGTATTCAAACCGAAACTATGGCGCAGATATGTAAACGACACTTTCGTGATGTGGCAACATGGAAGTGAAAACCTGGACAGTTTCCTAGAATATCTGAACAACATAGAGGAATCGATTGAATTTACGATGGAAATCGAAACAAATAACCAACTACCGTTTCTCGATGTACTAGTTCACAAACAGAAAGGAACTCCCAAAATTACAGTCTACAAAAAACCAACCAACACGAACCAATATCTCCACTTCGAATCTAACCATAACTTGAACACCAGAATGGGTGTAGCCAGATGCTTATATAACAGAGCAACCAAGATATGCTCTAATCCAGAAGATCGTGATGAGGAGTTCCACAACATAACAGAAACCCTTAAGAGAAACGGCTGCCCCAAGAAGATACTTCAGAAAGCAAGAGAATCAAGAGAAACACCAACAGAGCCATAACCAACAGACAATGAGCCGACTGAAACGATAACTTCTGTCATACCATATGTGAAGAGGTTATCCGAGAAAATAAGAAGAACAGATACAACGTTAGAACAGCATTCACGACCAATGATACTGTCAGAGGAAAACCCACGAAGGTGAAACCTGACAACGAGAATCAAAAAACCCAAAATTGCATCTATGAAATACCATGCGAATGTGGCAGATCCTACATTGGTGAAACTAAATGCCCTCTGAAAATAAGAATCAAAGAGCCCCAAAGACTAGCTCAACTAGGAGAAACAGAAAAATCCAGACTAGCTTCCATAATATCAAAGGAAGAAGGATGGAGGAGAAGGAAATTGAAAGAAGCAGATTTCATGGCTACAACTCTCAACCCAATCAACTCGCCTTCTCTGGAAATGAAAAATATCTGGGTGCCGTATTGAGATCTGAATTAAGGAGGACGAACGAGGCCCAAGAAAGCAATTAGTCCTGACATGAACCAGTCCTGACGTAGCCTAACCTACTGTGCAAACCAACTACACCAGAGCAAAGTACAGTTGACTTATGACTTCTTCATCTTCTTGAAGTGAGACTTAGTCCTGTCAATTCTGTCATCAGCCTTCTTGTGACATTAATGTTCATTATTCAATTATGACATTTATGTCCAAGTGTCGAAAAAAACTCGAATTAAATGAGATTACCTACTTCAGTAGACTGATAGTCAGATAGGGTTAAATTTCGGAGTTTACCTCTGACAGCTCGCGTTTGAATTTCCACATCGTAATTAAATAGTTTGTCCAGACGGAACAATTTTGGCAAAGACCAGTCCTTCTCAGGACCAACAACACCCAGATGACGGCAGGCGAATGCTTGCCGGAACGTCGGTAAATACCAACAATATAGATAATGGAAATAGCCCAAATAATATCTCAAAAAATATTCCATTATCAAGAATATCTTGTTAACAACTAGGCAGCATAATTTGAATCTTCAACGGTCCTCTGGTCATTTTGAATTTACGAAAAGGCGATAACAAAACTACAGTTTTCCAAAGCCAGTCTGACCTTCCTTACTCATTTATATACTCATCACATTGTATTAGCCCAAGTTCTTCATGATTTTTGTTATAAAAAATATTTATTGTTAGAACCTTTTTCAAGATTCATCGACTAAGACATAAAACTTTTGGTTGTATATATTTTTCTATTCGCATGTGTCACTACTGCTGAGAAGAGCCTGTCAAGAAAATCAGTCCATACAAAATTTTTATTAAATTACATCCACAAAACGTTGTGCTTTTGGCTACTCAGATCTCGTCAAGATACAACACAACACAACACCACTATTCAGCTAGCAATTGTATCGACCTATTTGAGGATATGTTTAATAAGTGGCAAACCAAAGGATACAGGGACATTTGTGAATCAGACAAGATAATTTGTCTAAAGATTAGGAATAGAAGTTTCAAAATTTTGATTCGCGTTTTATAAACTGGTGTTGGTGAGTATTAAGAGTTCTCTTGTTGAGTTTTAAGATTTTTAGTTGAATTTTTAGAGAATTCAAGTGCCCAGCCAAAGGCTGATTTGATAACATCGTTTTATTAAGCCAACAGAGTTAGATTTTTTCTCTTTGGACATATCAGAAAAAAAGAGTTATTAACATGGAAATGTTTGATAACTAATACCGTGAATGCTTTGAGAAATGTTTTCAAAATACAGGACCAAAACACTCTTCTTAACATCACGTCGTCAGAAAGTGAGAGATTCGAATTGATCAGAACAGATTTCACTTCGAATGATATTTTTTAGCACATCACTATCTGGGTTAAATCTATAGTTCAAGTTTTCGCAGTTTATGTTCCCATTTTCTATACTAGTTTCATCGTATATTTGTTTTTTGATTGCTTATATAAACAACTCAAAAAGAGTTCATTACTTATTGACTTACTTTGGACGATCTCGAAAAAATTTTTAAGCGCAATAAAAAAACCGGCTGTGTTTTGATTTCCTATGTACCTATGAATTATTACTCAATTGTGCATCCCAATGAATTTGCATGAACTTTCAAAAAATTTGTTATTGAAATGGTTAGCTGAACAGGCTATTTCATGTTTCATATCTGTGAATCAGAAAATATGACATCATAAGAAAGGCGAATTCCTAATTCTGAAGTTCGCAACTTCTCATAGATGGGATCCTGGACGATTCATCGCAAAAAAATGATGAATATTTCATGTCTTGTGAGTTCCCCAAAATTTGAGCCCGTAAATATGGCATTTAATTTATTTCAACATGAAAGGTTTCTGAGATCCCTTCATGAATTTCGAACACTGTTACATATACAGAGCTAAGTTTTGGAAAAATTGTACTATCAATACTCTATTAAGGAAATTCATTCTTATATAAGAGAGTTTATTTATACTTTCGTGAGCAAGACCTGGACATATTCAGAACTAATATATCATTGGTACTCACATGACACATAATGAATATCTGAAACAATGCAATAATCCAAAGAGAATAATAACTTCTTGAAATCATTTTTATTTTTCTTTAAGAGAAACTAAAATCGAACATCATTCTACTTGCAAATCAACTTATATAAGATATAACTTAATTCTTTAGATAACCTGCTAATATCATATCAAATAAATTAATTTCAAACAATGAAATTCCATCTTACCTAATATTACATAAACATTCGCACGCTGAAAAATGGAGATACATATTAACCATTTTACGATTCAAGATGATAATATTTGCTTTGTGTTTAGAAATAAATATTCAGCAAAACGACAAATTGCTGTTTGGTGATTGTTCATTCTGAATTATTTGAAAATTATATAAAACACTTAATAGCTACTAATCGAATGTTCGAAAATTTGGAAAGCACGACGGGTATCTGAATGACTCATTGTTGAAATATTATCTTCGATTATTCACGACATCACGAAAAGATTCACCTGAAGAACACATGCAAACAAGAATATTTTCACGCTATATAGTAACCGAAAATATTGGTTGTTAAGGGATTTGTTTAGTTATATGTTGATTTGATTCCGAAATTTTTTTTAAAGAAAAGATTTGATCAGTTTAGACCCGCCTAATCGAGAACGAATTACTGTTTTCATTCTCCGGTTTCGAGAATGATGCGGAACACCAATGTCGTTGATTCCTTGAGTGTCGACATATTTCATCGCTCGGTCTCGGGATTGAGAGGAGATCTGAGGCGTCTGATTGCTATGTGATCTAGAACTGTTCTTTTTTTTTTGAACAATGTTATGATTTCTAAAACTAATTGATAATTTCAAGGTTTTTAGTATGAATATTAATTCACTTATAGGGAATACCACTTGAAGAAACGCGCTCAGTACTCAACCTAAAGAGCGGTATGGAATCGAAAAGACTAACGGCCAGTTTCTGAAAAGCCGATCAACGTAAAAATTAACTAATCAGCTGTCAAATCTCTGGTCAAGTGCCATTTGAGTTGCAGAAAGTATGGTTAACAACTTGAACTTGATCAGCCTGTCAGTTGACAGAGTGGTCAAATATTGCAGGTAAATTGTACGCAAACGCACTTTTGGGTTTCTGAAACGCATGTTAAGGCTAAATCAGTGGTCAAACTAATGTCAAAGAGATGGTCAACTAATCGGTGATGTTCGGCGAATTAACTCGGTAGAGACGTGGTTAATCATCGTAGTCTCCACGGAAATATTAATTGTATGGGTTAATGGGTCTGCATAACAATAATTAGGCATAGTGGCTATAATTATATTTCCTCCAAAAAGAAATTTATTTATTTTTTGAAACAATTTGTGATTTTATTATCTGGCTGTAGATTATCATCTCCCCAGAACACAGGAATAACGCAATAGGAATTAATCTGAATTATATCCATTCATTATCAAATATTATTGGAGCTCTAAACTGTACACATATTAAAATAATCTCGGTCGTCCACAAGATGGGCTTTCAAAATAGGAAGGGAAAATTTTTTCCAAATGTTCAAGCCATTTGTGATGCGAACTTGAAAATTGTAAAAGATGATGAAAACATATTGGTGAGAAAATCCACTGTGTTAACTCATCCGTATGTATAATCATTAATAACTGAGGTAGTAGTGGACTCCAACGGAAGCCAAGAAAATCCAACACGATGCAATAAACGAAATAGAAATGCAGTGTGAATTAACATCTTGATGTGTGATGAAAGTTGAAATAAATTAATGCTCAATACTGATTTCATTGACACACAGAAAAATATCAAAAAAACCTATTGAAATAATTTCATACTTGTAAACAATTTATGATTGAGTAGAGATTGAAATATTGTGGTAACATTTGACAAGGGTATTCATTATCATATTCTAAATTCTAAATATACCAAACATTGATAAATTGTTTCATTTATTCATTGAACAGATTATAATATTCTTTTTGTTTGATTTTAATTTCTAAATATGTATATTGAAATGTGTTTTTTTCAAAACAAGCTACTTTTCTTGTAACTTAGTTTTTCTTCCTCAGTATAGGCATTTTTCAGTTCCCTTCAATAATAAAGCTTTTTTATTTCTTCCTCCAGGACTTTGATCTCTTAGTTGTAGCCAATTGTCGAGAAAAGGTGGTCGATGTCGTATAACTTCATTATCACGACACTGCACTCGTGTTTGTAAGTCTTCATCAATGCCATCTTAAATAGATTTAAAGCAATTGAAACTAGGAGATTATAAAATGAGGATCATAATTTGAGTATAATCAGTTTGAATATATGCAAATACCAATATTATAGTAGCTCAAAGAGCTGTCGTACTTGTTGACCAAAGGTTACATATGCTCCCCTGATACAGCCAACATTTTTGCACCTACTGTTTGTACCCAGCCAGAGTTGGTACAAACCGCTACCTGTTGCTAGGACATCTTCCTAAAAATAAAGATCAGTAATAGTAGTAACTGTGGTTTATTGTACTATTTTAATCCAGAGAATTAACTAATGCATAAAAACCTTATCAATGTTTTTGTCCTTTTTCAATTCCTTCACCATATTTATTAAATCAAGCAGGTCAGAGGTTCTGAAACAAGAAAATCTATAAAAATAATATCAATTCTTTTTTGACTGAGTCAAAAGGCCGTTGACCGAAGTCTTTCAACCACAATAAAAATAATATCCACTGAACTTACATGTAAATAGTTTTTTTGTGATGTTCCTGGATCGTCATTTGAGCCATTTTCCCTGCAGATATTTCTTAACCTGGAATTAAATATAAAATGAGGTGAAGAAGCCTTTTACTGTGTTGTATTAGATCGGTGGGTCATGTTCGATTCATTGCTTTATGAAAATTTTCAAATTGAGTATTGCAGAGTTCATTCAGATTCTAATGGAAATTCTGATGGATAAAATTTCTACTATACACACTCTAAAATTGTTTAGAAATTCATAATATGAATAAAGGTATGTTTTTTAGTTATCCGAACAAAACTAGTTTACGTACTCCTTTTCATTCGCAACATTTGCCCTTTTTGAATTTAGCTGGGCAGTGTGAAGTTTCTTTTGAGTTATTGGCACTTCAGCGGCATTGTTGATTTTTTTGTGATAAGGATTACCCATTTTTCATTTTGTTCTGCAATTGATATACTGCGTTCGTCGACTTGTTTTCTAACTGAAAAAAAATATGTACTCTATTAAATGTATACGAACATGCTGGCGAACATGTAATATTATACTATTGTTTATCGAAATGTTTGCCTTGAACTATGTATGGAGAAATTATTAACAATTTTACAAATACTTACATCTGAACTAAATCAGAGTGACTGCAACTTTCTCCTTCAATGAAATTTCGGGCACTTGAACTCACTTTGAATAAAACAAACCCGAAATAATCCCAAACTAAATACTAAATTCAAAATATGAAAAGGAGAAATTCAAAATTCTAACCAGTTCGATCAGATAATATTGTTTATTTTAGCAGATTCTGTGTTTCGATAGCCTCGAAACAAGGTAACCTCATGTCAAATCATTATGATCAGAGATTAGTTAATTTTGCCCTAAACATCCTTTCAGCAACCCAAATTTATTCGACATCGATGTCAAGTTGAACGTTGTGTCAGTTGACATACGGTTTGAACGGCCTTGCAGAAACTGGCCGTAAGTAACTGAATGTAACTTTGTTAGTGACTTTGGGACAAAATATGAAATCACGAAGTATCTCTCTCCTTAAGAAATTTGACCAATGTACAGGGTGGACAGATTTCGATGTTTCAGAACTTCATCTACAAAATTAAGAGAGATATAAAAAAGTAATATAGAAGTAGGAATTTTACTGAGTCCAGGAAAAATACTAGGCACCAGATAATTCAATAGAATGTTCGAGTAAATGAATGGAAGTAAAAAACACTGACAACGAAGAACTCGGGATTTCAGTAACTGAATTCACGTCTATGATATTTTCGTCTAAACTTTTCCAACTAGTTTGAGTCTAATCAATTGTCATCGTTCTGCCCGTCTCTCGTGAAGTTCTCTGATCGACTTCTTCAATTCCTCTAATTGACTGTCCCTATTTTTCTCCAAGTATCCCTCGTTTTTTTTCCCCGATAGACCTAGGAACCCTCAGGTTCATACTTTCTCATGAATCTCAACTTTTCGAATCGACACCTGCTAACACTCAAGAAATCTTGCGTTTAGCGTCAAGTGCCTCAAACCATCTGATAAACCCTCTAAATGGAGCACTTAGCCCAGTTCAATTCTTCAACTGTTAAATCTATCAATTGTTGATCTGGTATGAAAAGAGTCTTCCGGGCTTATTGGCCTTGGTCCATTAGGAATAATTTCACCTAACGTTTCGCCTACAACTTCGGTAGGCATCTTCAGAGGATTTTCGGTCTAAGGTTGTACCTCGAACGCTGAATTTCTGACACTGCGTCTCATACTATGATTTTATCAATCCTTTCTCAAATTTTTGTCGTTTTATTCAATAGCGCTTGTCCCATTGTATTTCTAATAAAAAAAATCACCGTAATTGGTACTGGCACTTGGTACTGGTACTAGAGAATCAACAATGAGACATGACGATTTGAATAGTTATGTTGTTCAAGATTTCATGTCAAAGATTTCATGAGGGTTTGTGCAATTTTCTTTTCAATCGTTTCTGTACAGCTCACCTTTCAGCTGTTTCATATCCAAAATATTAAGTTGCGATTTCAAAAGCTAGAACGCAGATTCCCGTTTTCATAATTGAAGAATTTGGAAATATTCAACAGATGACAAAGCACAAGATCACAGAGACAAACTAACACGAGACCGGGCAAACGCCGTAATGGATATCGAATCACAACTAGCTTATTTCTCGCTTTCTGAATAGTGACCAGGGCACAAATTCATGACGTCGCCCTCCCCCTGTGACATTTGGTGTGCGAATTAAAAACTTTAGAAATTTTGAGTTTACAGCGTATGTGCCACCGGTGAACAAGCCCAATCATGGCATCATCACAGAAAAGTTTCCATGATTTTTCTCCAACCAGAAAGTGTTCAACGTGCCACAGGAAGTTATCAATTCATAAAAAACGTCTGCCGACTACATAATAACTGAGTAGACCGGAAAATTGTTGTAAATCCAGCTCCTCCCCCCTTTATATAAGGGGACTGAAATGTCAGGAGGCCATTAATTAATATGAAAGATTTCTGGCATAGTGATGCTTTTGATTTCAGCACTAGGAAATTAATTTCTCCGAAGAAAATCAGAAATGAAATCATTTAACCGCTGGTTGATTTTGTCGCCCCCTCAAGCTGGCGCCCGGGGCAAGCGTTGCCACCCTAGATCCGGGCCTGGTTCGTTTTTCAAAGAGAATGTGAGATGAATTTGAAATAACAGAGGGATTGAGCTTGAATGGACATATGGAACAGAGACCCAGTGCCGTACTGTATGATGGTAAATTGAGACGGAAGAATAAAAGAAGGGAGGTTGAATGGATTAATAAAATATATTCGATGAATATTCAATTCATCTTCTTCTTCTTCTTCCACTCGCTATAGGATCAGATCCTGCTTCCTCTGTCATTCCAGCTCCTATGTTATGGTCGTAGAGCTGTCGTGCCATCTTTTCGGCGTTCTTCCTAGTGATCTCTTGGTAATGGGTTCTTGTGTTTTTGTCTCGGTCATTGCTTATTTCGCAATTCTATCAGTGCCCATTCAATTCATATTACGATTTTCAGAATATAAATTTCAATTAATGTGGAAAATCTTTTCTTAACTCGAAATTTTACTCACAGGTTATATTTTTTTCATTATGTCCAATATGCAGGGTGTCCCGTAAAGACCACGTCAAACGAAAACGGAATGTAGATCAGAATGTGCTCTACCTGATGTGAAAAAATTGTTCATATGAAAGTCTCACAGTTTTCGAGGTATTTGATGTTTTATGAAAATATTGAATTTTTTCACTTGAGATGCTTCCTCTCTTGCGGAAGCTACAATTAAATACTTTTCGAATCAGTTTTTTTTTGTAAATATTGTTGAATGATTACTTCAATTCATGCAATGAAAAATAGCAGAAAATATTATACAAGGATTCTGAAAAAAAAGTTAGAATTCATGTTCTGAAGGAAGTGTGTTTTTTTGTACTGAATTCTATCTGACGTGGTATAAAAAAAGACACTAGACCTTTTCTGCATATTACCTTGAAAAGTTGCCCATTTTGTGAGGATTCCGAAAAAGTAAAATACAGGTGATAACCTTCTTCACGAAAAAAGATATTTGAATGTTTATCGAAAATGGAACATTTCTGTGAAAAACTGATTTTGTGAACTTTTCCACAAGTCCTTTCATTTTGCAGAATCTGTTGTAACATATTGAATAATTCTCTTGAAAAATGTCAGTTTGCCCTTAAATTACTTATAAAATGAAATTATTCATTAATTGCAATGATATAATGTAATAACGCACATGACCTTCAATATCAACAAATGTATTGTGAAGAATATCAATAATAAAAATTCAGGATTCTTATAAGAGCAAGTGCTCAAAATGGCCACCCCTTTTGCTAATACATGCCCTGCATCTATTGAGAAATGACCTTTTCAAACCTTACAAACTTCTCCCCGCTATTTTGGCTGCTGAAATACGAATGCGGTACCTTAGTTGTGCTTCATCTCTTATGGGATTCGAATAAATTTCATTTTTTAAAAAACCCCAGTAAAAAAATCCAAAGGATTTAAGTCTGGTGAACGTAGAAGCCACAAAATTTCACTGCCCCTTCTGATCCACCGGTGAGGATAGGTTTAAATATTCCCTAACATAACGACTGTAGTGTGCTGGGCACCCGTCGTGTTGAAACCATAGATTACGTCGCATTTCAAGTGGTATATCTTCTGAGAGTAAGGGTACACTGTTCCTTAGAAAATTCAAATAGTTGGTGCCGTTTATTGTTCGCGGCAATTCTGTCGGACCGAATATTTTTCCATCGTATACGCCAGTCCATAAATCCACCGTAAATCGATATTCGGATCTATCTTGCCTTATATTGTGCGGATTCTCGATGTTCCAACTATGAAGATTATGCAGATTGATAAACCCGCTTTGAGTACAGGAAGACTCATCAGTCCAAAGGATATTATTGAAAAAATTGGGATTTTCTGTATGTTTCAGCAACATTTGTTGACAAAATTCTACTCGGGCTTGATAGTAGTAAAAAAACCCTGGACAGAGTATTTTTAATTATTTTTTCAAAGGTATGTCGAAATGAGATAATTTCACCGGTGTGATAATAGGAAAAAAATTATATCAGCATAAGCGCTGTTTTATTGTGAACACGTTGATATAGGGTTGCCTGCAAAAAACTTGGACCTAATAGGGGTTGCCGAGGTTTGAAGGTTGGATTGTTGTCGCGCTAGGTAATAATAAAGGACCGAACATCGCAGTCGTATCTGAATGTAAACCAGTGCGAATGCTCGGTACGTATGTATACCTATTATGGAGAGAAGAGGTATCCCTACTACCCTCCATAGACCATATTGAAAACAGTACGGCATTATCAATGTTACCACCTTTCATTTGGGAAATCTACCTAAGATCAATTCGAAATCTACCAAAAGTCTACCGGATTTTGAATGAAATCTACCAAAAATTTATCGTTTTTTTATGTATTTTCCTTATCCGATACTGTATAATGCTATTGAGAGATGATTAAAGTGATCTCAACATGATATGAACATGATGCTCCACATGAGTAAGGAATATTGACTCAAATTGCAGAAAAATATATTTTAAATGAGATTTTGTGATGAAAATTCATATTGATATGATTTCAAGCTGGAAATTAAATTTTATTTTAGCCTGTAGGTCTGCAGCGTATACAGACAGGGTGGTTAAGAAAAATCGAGTAAAAAACGAAATTATATTCCCAGAGAATTCAAGCATTTTAAGGCTATAAATAAAATGTATGGCCCCCACAGGCATCAATAAGAGCTTAACATCTTCTTCGCATACTGCACAAGGGGTTGTTGAACATTTCTTGAGCAATTTGGTTCCATAAACGGGGCAGAAGCTCTCTCAGATCGTTTAAGGTAGTTGGATGATTATCTTATCTTCTTTGGCTCATATCACATGTATGTTCTATGCAATTCAAATGTGATGGGCGCAAAGGTATTGGTAAATTTGGAATACCAATCTGCTCGCGCGCATTCCCAACTATGACTGCACGGTGCGGTCAACGACTAAGAAACAATCGAACCAATTTGATTGCATAAATTGCATCAATTTAGCTTCAAAGTTGGGACCCAAAATATGTAGAAGTCTACCTGATTATCATGCATTCACAGGTTTTGATTACACTGCAGCATTTTATAATGAAGGAAAGGTCAAACCATTTAAAATATTCTCGAAAATTGAGACGTATCAAAGTATTTTTGCGTCATTAAATGATGACGATGATATTTTGAACCATGAAAAAATCAATACTGTTGAGGAGTTCACAGCACAAATGTATGGCATGAAGCACTGTCGACAGTCAACGATGCGAGAATTCGTATTTTCATGAAAAAGTACGGCGCAAAAAAAGATAACGAACAATTTTCAAACAAAATTAAAAGCTTTGACTGCAACTCTTTATCGCCATGGTGTATTTTCCTACAACAAAAAGTTTTACGAATAATATATGTAAATTCCATGTGGCTTAGTGCAACAGAATCTGTATGTGCAGAGTTGAACCCTATAAATTACGGTTGGTATTTGAATAGTTATTTGAAATAAACTGGTTTCATAGGAGATCAAACTCCTTGGAAAATAGGAGATATAATTAAAATGGAAAATAAGGATGAACTTGATGAGACCGATAAATTTGAGAGTGTCCATTCAAGTTCAGATGATTCAGATATGAAATAGAAGATATGTAATACAAGATCTTCTGATATTTTTCTTGTTATCGCCTTACCCGAATTTTCGGCAGTCCACATTATACCCATAAGTTGATATTATATTATGGTATTGAATACATTGGACTTTAGTTTGAAATTCAAATGTCAGTTGCTCCAGAATATCGCCGTATTGTTCTCAATATAGCCTATAGAAGATACCTATGTAGTAGGGGTAACTCTTTGAGTAAAACTACCGAGCATTTGCACTGTCTTACATTCAGATAAGACTGCGATGTTCGGTCCTTTATTATCACCTGGCGCGTCAACAATGCAACCCCTATTAGGTCCAATTTTTTTGCAGGCAACCCTATATCAACGTGTTCACAATAAAATAGCGCTTATGCTGATATAATTTTTTTCCTATTATCACACCGGTGAAATTATCTCATTTCGACATACCTTTGAAAAAATAATTAAAAATACTCTGTCCAGGATTTTTTTAGGCAACCTATTTTTTATATATTATCTTACATCTGAAGTTTATTATGAAATAGGTTCTATTCTATTATCAGCTCGGTGAAGGTCGAGGTAGGTTCGGATCTTAGACTACTAGATGAAAATCAACGTTTCCATAGATACCTTAAGTTTGAATCATTAAATCGCATCACATCATATTCTTTAGGAAAATAAAAAGTAATAAAAAAACCCATTCAGTGAATTGCCATCTTAATAACATTTTATTGATTTGTTGATTGATTATTTTCAGCAAGAAGTGCAAAATGAAAGTATTTATGGAAAAGGTGAAAAAATTAGTTTTTCACACCGTTTTCAATAAACATTCAAATATCTTTTTTTCTGAAGAAGGTTATCACCTGTATTTTATTTTTTCGGAATCCTCACAAAATGGGCAAATTTTCAACGTAATATGCAGAAAAGGTCTAGTATCTTTTTTTTACACCACGTCAGATAGAATTCAGTACAAAAAACACTTCTTTCAAAAAATGAATATATTTTTTTTTTTCAGAATACCTGTATAATATTTTGTGTTATTTTTCATTGCATAAATTGAAGTAATCATTCAACAACATTCACGGAAAAAACTGATTCAGAAAGTATTCAATTGTAGCTTTCGCAAGAGAGAAAACATTTTAAGGGTAAAAATTCAACATTTTCATAAAACATCAAATATCTCGAAAACTGTGAGACTTTCATATGAACAATTTTTTCACATCAGGTAGAGCACATTCTGATCTACATTCCGTTTTCGTTTGACGTGGTCTTTACGGGACACCCTGTATACCAATTCATTCCATAATTATACCAAAAACTTTATAGTCCCAACACTTGAAAATAAATTGGATGCTTTATTACATATTTGGGCATTTGGGAAAAAAGTATTCCTCATGAAATTTCATATATCAGCTAAATTGAAAAAAAATTGGCTTTTTTGCCTGGATGCAACTTTGATAAAGAAATCCAGGGGATTGAATTTCTGATACATTGTCTCGAAGGTTTAGCTAGTTGATCCAACGCTCAGAAAAACTTCAGTGTCATGGTTCCAGGAGAGGCATAGCTCATTAAGAAAGTTTAAAATGGCCATATCTTTTTATATACGCTGAATCGGACAAAAAGGAATGGGAAAAAAGTATTTCTTTCGACCTGAAGATTCTATGTTTTGAATATTTGTACAAGTCAAAAACTCACCCTGTATAAAAAACTTTATGTGGTCGGCAGTGTTTGTAATCTGTGATATCTTGTTACTCACGACCCAAGACATTATAATAAAAATCTGAAAATTAGAACAGTTATCATCAAAATTCTAAAATTGATTTTTTCAGAGCTGTCAATAGAACAAATCAGTTGAGAGAATTTCGTGAAAATCTGATATATTATTCGTAGGTTCCTTCAGTCAGTTTTTTTTTCCTTTGATGGATTTTTGTCCTAGCTACAGCTGATTGCTATGCACCCACTTCCGCTCAGGGAACTTTTGGGGCATAATTTGGGACACTGAGACGTATACCTGAAAAAACCTTTATATTCAATTACTTCGGTAGAAATAGGAAAATGCTAAATACAATGAACTATACAATAATTCATTCCCTAGTGACCCTGGTTATTATTCAGATTTGGTAATTGTTCTCCATAACAATCAGAAATATCAAGGTTATGATACAGAGAATTATCTGTCACTGACAATGGCGCTGATATTTTAAAATTAAAAGAGTAGCGTGGTTGTAATATAAGTCAAGCACTAGGTATTGCGTAAGGATATGTTGAGAATTCCATAGAAAATGAAGAACTTACTCGTATTGCTCAAGATATACTTAGTGAAACGTCTAATTGAGTGCGAGCCATGAATCGTCTGGAATTAATTCAAACAATTTAATAATTATTGTGTTATCAATATTTGTCGTTAATTCAATCTCAAACTATTCTTGAATTCATTTCGTGAATAAAAAGAAGAAATAAAATAACCCTTTGCCAAGAACAGTGAATTCCACAGATTCATTCATATCATGAGAGAATACTGGAGCATATCTAGATATTTCGTATACTTTTCACCTGCATAATATATGTGTGCCTGAGGAATTCATGCTAGATCAAATATTTCCCATAGGCAATTCCCCTTGATACTCAACGCACGCTTAGGGGAAATATCCAGATTTATGGAAACTGAGTTTACCCCAGAAATTCGAGATGGGGCGATAGCAAAGATAACGAATATAGTTAAATATTCAATTCAATAGCTCTGACTGAATTTTGAATTATGTTTCTAGCAAAGTTATATCATCCATGTCAACACAATGAATTGAATAGTCCAAGCACCCTGGAAAAAAGACTTCCTACTGTTTTCGTTTCAATATTCTCTGCATTTTAAAATATTTTATTTGTATTTTCTTAAAAAAATTCCAATTTGAAATTTTATATCTCAAACGGTTGCAGAAATACCATAAGAGGACATGGAATTCGGTGCAGTGCACAACATCCTAATCAACAGACAGTAATACTTGCTTCAGCCCCACCCCATTCTGTGAGCATACCATCAAGTTTGAAAAGTAGAACGCTGTATTTTATATTCACTGGTATTCACTGATTATGTTCATTGATTGGTTTTCAGAATTATAGATTCCTTCTTTTGAGTGTGACAATGTATAGACTAGGAATTTAGTTTAAAAACTTTTTGTTAATAGATATATCATTATTATTCTTGTTATTATTATTACATCTGCTATTTTAGAGTTTTGTTTCAGTTTCAACCTGGATTCAATTTGAAATTATTCTCAATTTTTATTTCCTTTTCGCATGAGTGAAAGAGTGCAATTAATTTACCTGAGGTCTTATTGACGGCACTTTATGTATCTGTTACTTTGAAGAATGGATAACTGGAGATTTCAGTTTCTGATCAGACCTTGTAAAGATAACCAATCATTCGTTTTAGCCGGCCTATTTCCTCTAGTTATCCATCCATTTACTATGTTATGCATGGTCAAATACGTTGTGTATTTTGTGTAAGTCCAATTTCCCTTCACGCCTCGCTTCACGCTGTCCGTTTTGCGTTTACTTGTACTATTTCGTGTTTTGATTTAAAAATATATGTATGTGAACATTGGTCCCATTGGCAACTTACTTAAGAGTGGTGGCAACTTTGCCACCACTCATTTGACTGCCCACTATGCGCACGCGCATAGTTGCAGGTGTTTAATTACATGGATTTGCTGAAATAATATCTGCTGCCTCATATAGCACAGAAATGAATCAGTGTTGTCATACAGTAAGTGAGCATATAGCATATATTCAAATTGATAAATGATATTATGTATTTTTTTCATTTATTGTATTTGATATAAATGTATCAACGTATTTCCATACCACACTAGAATGAGTTTCATTTTTGGCAAACGTGCAAACATTGATGATAACTGAAGTTGCCAACGTTAACATACAACATCAAATCCGGTAATATTTAGATTCCTTAGTTTATGAAGATTCCGACAGGTATAAACGTGGAAGATTTGGCACTCGGTTAGTTCTCCATAACATAATCGAGAATTACTAGTTCATATCAACCTCAGTAGCTACATCTTTCCCTGATGAACCTCTTGGTGCAAAGTTAAGAAGTGGTTGTTGATATTGATCATCTTTCTGCCTCTATATTGCTCTCTCAGATGGAAACACGATATTCAAAATTGAATGATGATCACGACTGGTCATTCAAAAGGAGAACCCAAAGGGATAGTCTAGTTATACTATCTATATGGAGGAACCATATCAAGGAACCTGGACACGGCAGTTTTCCACAGAAGTTGGATCTAAACGCACCAAACGTCAGCGTTCTTGAGAATACTCGACTCTACTTTGATTATTTATTCACCTCAGTTGATTGGCTGAAAGAACTAAGTTCTAGAGTTGATATATGCAGCACACAAGATTGTATACATTATCGCCTCGATAACAAAATTTCTCTATCGGATTTCAAATGTCAGTGTTTTTTTTTCATCCTGAAGTTCTCCGATGACACCAGGAGTCCTATCATCTCAAGAATTCAGACGAACTTTGAATAAATCAGAAAAGATGGAAAGGATTATTGGTATCAGCCAAAAAGTTGAATATGACTATCATCGCCGTAGGCGTACCATTTTTCATACCAGAAATGTAAGGATTCACTTCACCCTGATGAATGCTTCAAGATTTTTAATGAAAATTGAATAATAATATTCAATACTATACAATGTATACTATCACAATTTCGATCACAATAAAATTATTTTTATATGTCAGTTTTATTTGAATTTAAATAATTTATACATCAATCATCCCAGTGCCAACAAAAGTTGCCAGTTGGAAGCAACTCTCCTGCATATTTGATCATTGTTTTCATGAAAGAATATAAGTTTTTGTGTCCTTACGGTACATGATACCAAATTTCACATGAAAATCTCCATGGGGGGATTATGGGCTTTAATGGGTTGAAAATTAACGTAAATACAATATTGGGAAGGGAATTATCAGAGGACTGATTTCCGAACCTCAATGACTCAGACGTCTGGAGATAAACGAATATTTTCCTTTTGGACTATATGAAAAAAATATTCTCCAAACCTTTCATCAGTTATTATAAATAATCCAACAGTCAGGGCTTCAATTTGGGATCTCAGCAGAAAGACCGTGTGACGAGAATTTTTGCGGAAATGCAAAATTGAGTATTTGGTCATGATCAAGGCCTGCCTAATTTAGAGGAGGAAATTTTTTTTTTTATTTCAACAGAACTATCCAAAGATTTGAGATGTGGAAAGACCACCCACCAGGTGTAGAGCAAATTGGTTTCTCAAGGAAGTAGTTAGCGCATCTGGAAAGTCCGGTCGGAAAAAAATCCCTAGATAACCGGGTGACGGTTGAAGTCTGTCGAGGAAAACGGTGAAGTCCCAATTTTGGTAATGAGGGAATATTTGTTAGTTTTGTGGAGCGAAACGGGTAACGGTTAAAGTCCGTTAAGTGAAAGAGGGTTTTTATAGTCGTGGTTGCCAATTTTAGATAGTTTCGAGGAGTGAAAAACCGAAATGATAGGTTTTGAAAAAAGGAAATATTTTTTCTTGATATTCATTAAGGATTTTTGAGTCCGGTAGGGCAATCGTAAATTTCGGTAGTGCTTGTGAAACTGAAGTGAAGCGGAAGTAGTTATTTCTTTCAGAGAACTTTGATTTTATTTCAACGGAGGAGATCAAAAGGTCAGAACTTTTCAATTTCAATTTATAAGGATAGTTTGAGTCCAAGAGTCTTGCAACCTTTCACCTCTCTTCACCTCACATCTTATTTCCTTATTATCATGATATTTTGGATTTAAGGTAGTTCAGTGAAAAATGAACTTATATTGGTTTTTTTGTATGAAATTGTATTAGACACTTCGAGGTACAAATGTTTGGGTGAATTAGTTTTTTTATTATCTTTTTGTTTTTGATCGAAAATAGATTTTTATGTGAGTTATTTCACTGGTTTGAATTTTCCCTACAATCTGAAGACTCTACAGACAAAATATCTCAAAGTCCTACTTTTTGCAGAAGGCCTTACCCACACTCCCTCCGAATTGGAGGGAGCCCAATTTTGTTGTTGGTTTTATGTGAAGCCGTTCTCTCGTTAACCCCCGTAACATGTAGATAACCCCTTATGATCAAAATCATTCTTTATTACTAAAAGGAAAAATATCATATACGGGTGTCTATTGAAGTACTAATTCTATAAATCGAATATTTCATTAGTCCATTTCATCTCCCTTTGATTTATTTTCCATCATGGGTCTCTATTTCTTACTGTTGTAGAGGGGCATTCACAATCAACTCGCGTGCCGAAGTATACTTTGTTACGGAAGCTGAGCAGATGGCGTTCTGTAGTACCATTCGCAATTAAATTTGAAGCCGGCACGGAAATTTTCTTGCAAGCTTTCCTTCAGCACGGAATTCGTTCTTGCGCAATGCTTTTGTTTTGATTAATCACAAGTTTAAATGCCATTCCAGTTTTAAATTTGGTTATAGCGGTTATCGAAGTTTTTTGTGAATGGTAAATTGCGTGCCTAGCTATTCTGTTAATCATTGTAACATACCGGTATATACAGGGTGTTACATTAGTCGTTGGCTATATCCCAATGGTGAATGTAGAACATCCAACCTTTTCAGAAAAATTGGCTTTTTTGTATCCTAGGATCATTTTTTCCGGAGATACGGAGTGATTGATGAAAATTCGCCAGAATTTGCGTTAGATTTAAGTTTCCAATTTCGATCGGGTTCATCGATTTTTTCACTTCAAGAACTCTTCATACAAATTATGAAATATCCATAGTTTCAGGGCGATACTGGGAATATCATGATTTTTTTTTCAAGTACCAGAATATTTTCCACATTCCTCACAGAAAAGAAATTTCATTTTTGCCATGAAATCTACATAAGGTGTTCTGAGTAATTCAGAGACTTTGCATGGCACACCTGTCACTCTGAAACTAATCATAGGATATAACTACTTTATAATTTTTTCGAAAGGCCTATAGTTGTCCTTCATTCACCATTATGCTAGGGCCAACGACTTGTGGAACCCCCTATGTAGTTTCTTTCATTTCTTCCAAAGAATAATCAGTACTACCGTGTGTATTTATTTCTCTTGTAATCAAATAAACTTTAAAACATCTTCTTTGAATTCCTGGTTGTCGTTATCACGCTAGGCAACACCTTACTCTGTCAGTGGCTGCCTCGGTAGTTTTGCTATTCCACCCTTCACCACGAATGATTAGGATATATTTCTAGAGCTATTATTTTTTTTCTCTTTTTCAGATACTGGAGTCCAAGGCTGAAAAATCACCATTTATATGAGATGAACGCCTTGATAAAACCGGCTGACTTCATCTTCTTCTGCTTGAACACTATTCTTGATACCCACATATCTTCTGGAGATTATGTAGCTCTACTTGATACTGGCCTGGTATTGAATTTTCCCCAAGTCAGAATCGACTCTAAAATAAATTTGGAAAAGATGTCCCTCTTGAGAAAACCTGCATTTTACGTTGCCGATTTGGGAAAGTTACCTATGAATGAAACTATTCGTAATTTTCAGGATAAAACCAGTTTCAATCCGAAAGCGAAATTCATTTTGTTGTCTAAAAGTATAACTATAGATGACATAGACATTCTAACGAGATTTTTCATTTCCAACGTTATTTTCATCAATCCTTTCTCGGGAGAAATAAGCACATACTATCCTTACAAAAATAGAGCTATTCATGATATAGACAAAGAGGTAATCCCTCTTAACAACTGCTATAATTTGATGGAATATGTAGGCGAAAACCATATTTTGTTCGAAGATAAGATACCAGAAACTTGGAATTACTCACTAATAAAATTTTGTTATACATGGGAACCACCATACTCTCTAGGACCAGATGAGGATGACAAGGGGTTGAATTTCGATATTTTCGGGTTCATTGCTGGTTTGATCAAGTTGACACCAGTATGGAACTCCTTAATATACCCTGAAGACGGAAACCTGACCACCTATAGCAAACAAAGTATCGAAACAAATGAAATATGCGACCTGAACTGTGAATTGTATCCTGTTGATGGTGCAGATTTCACTCAACCACATGTTTTCGATGAGGTACCCTTCTTCGTTCCCACTCCTTTACAGATACCCAGGTGGCAGTACCTGCTGAAGACTTTGACGGTAGAAATCTGGATTTTCTGGTTTTCAACTTCAGTCGTGCTTACTATTTTTTGGTTTGTGATTAATATCGTGTTGGAAAATAGTCACAATTTAAAAAATATGCTGGAAATTTGGTGGTTGAACCTGGAATATTTCATTGAGAAGTCTCATGAAGTACCCAAGAATTATCTCACAATTAAAATTCTTCTGTTCTTGATTTTTCTGCAGTCTTTTCTCCTCAATATGATATTTAAATGCAACTTTAACCTAGTTTTGAGCGGTGTTATATTCGAGAAACCCATACAAACACTGCAGGATATAGTCGACAGAAAATTGGCCTTTGGATTGTACCAAATGGAAGAAAGGGAGAATATCTTGAGGATGCTTGGGGAAAAAGCAGGGTACGCAAAATTTTCACCTTGTGACTCCGGTGACTTCTGCTTCAATAGAACCGCCTTCGATAGAGACATGGTTTTGCACCAAAGCCTTAAGGGCTTTAAATATCGTCTGAGTAGTTTTCTTGACGAGAGCGGATCACCTCTCATGGTTAAACTGGAGCCGCCATATATGGAAGTTGGATTGTGTGCCATCCTTCCTTTGGGCCATCCATTGACGACTGTTTTAGATATTCATATTTTACTTCTTCAAGCTTATGGTTTTGACGAGTTCTTCTTGAGAAAGTACGATACTGGAGCGGATAAAAAACTTCCATTCCAACTGCAATTGTCGAAGTTGACCCTAGAGCACATTATGGCTCCTTCTTCGTTGCTAGTTGGTGGATATATTGTTGCTCTAGCAATATTTTTGTTAAGAGTGAGAAGGGATTATAAAAAGCATGGAATTATACATTCAGAGCGAATAGATTAATAAGATCGACTTAGTTTAAATGCACCAGAAATACATCTGTAAAATCACCTCATTTCCAAGATACAGTAGGCACTCGATAATCCGGCGCTCGCCAATCCGGCACGCTCGGTATTCCGGCATTTTGGGACTCAGGTAACCCGCTCTATAATTCGTAAATTTATACAGCTGAACGCCGGTCTGCCGAGCGGTTCGAATAGTTTCTACCGCTCGGCAGTCCCGACCTAAAGTCGACATTGATGATTGATGTCACGTAGGTATTTGTTTTCTCTTGTTTCACAGAGTCCATAACAAAATAGCGCTAAAATTTTGCGGAAGTTGTATAGTAGTGAAAATCATATAAAGTTGTTTTTTTTGTACAAATTTGATAATACGGTATTTCCAATCATCCGGCATGAAGGAAAAAATCGGGTGCCGGATTATCGATCAAGAGGATAGCTCTAGAGAACTATCGAGTACACTTTCTTTGAAAGAAAATGTCGGACAAAAAATTAAATGATTTCACTTACCTTTCACTAGCTCAAACCCACGGCTCCGCTTGCATAATATTTGAATTTCAAACGGTGCTGATAGTTGTGCAATCCCTCATTCATAACTTAGTATCGAAGGAGAGAGAGGGTGTTCATTCCAATATCACGTATAATGGAATGAACACCCTTGAAAACCATCCAAAATAAATTTTCCACATTATAGTGAAGGTTTCATAAAATCGGTCATCTGGTTTCCGAGTCTATAGAGAACAAACAAACACAAAAACACACGGACATTCACATTTATAAGATTAGTATAGATATAGATATTATGATTATGTGGTGTTCTATTCAAATTGTTTTTTCAACAGTGAACTTTTAATATTATGAACCACATACAAATCTACTTCACGAATATATTGATGCAAAACGTTTTTCATATGTATATCGAGCCAACATGACGCGATGTCGCGGAATTTGTTGTTCTCAATTTACTAATAAAATCGATCGCTACGACGATTCTATAAATTGTGCAACTTGTGACAATAGTTATCACATAAAATGTGTTAACTTATCAGTTGAAATTGTTCAATAAATTACGTGAAAATTTTGTCGAAAAATGGAAATGTGAAAACTGCCGTCAGATGGGAGATAACGCTTCGAATTTCATCAGTCGTGTAACACAGACCGCTGAATTCCTACAATCAACGGTAGACTCTCTCATTTTGAAGAAAGAAATCGTCGCTGATATAAGTGCTTTATTCCTTAAAGAGATCAAGGAATTAAAAAGTATCATAACAATCCAAAATAAACAGATAACTATACTTTCCTCTGAACTGAGTTCATTGAAGAAACATGGAAATCTTATCACCGCACCACATGACAGCAATACATCAAGTAGTCAACCAGCTCGGAACATCCCCGATGATTCATCCTTATTTTCGGCTCCGATATCACTGAAAATTACACCTACTTGCAATCCAAGTCAGGAAATTACAAAATCAGCTGAGTCCTTGACTGCGGATTTATATGAAACTGGTGAGAAATCCTCAGGATTTCTCACTGTTACTAAAAGGAAGAAACGGAAGAATCCAAGCAATTCACCCAATAGAAACCCGATATCTGAAACATCATCAACCTCCAAAAAAATTAATAAGCCTCTAGTTGGTACACTCAAGTCGAATAGCCTGAATGTGGCACCTACGAAACAGTTATCCTACCTCCACGTTTCACGGCTCAGTCCAAAGACGACCGTGGTTGAATTGCAAGATTTCCTTAATCAGCATATACAGAATGTCTCCTGCGAAATTCGACCAGTGTTTTCTTCATTCAAGGTATCATTGCCTACGGAATACTTGAACACAGTTATGAATCCTGAATTTTGACCGGAAGGAATTGTTGTGAATAGGTTTTTTATGAGGCGACATCAACCTGTGGTCACGAGCTGAACTCTCAAGCTGGTACTGAACCACCAAGAACAACCATTGGCAATAATATTTGCACGGATACTAAAAATAAATCGAAATTGCTACAATTAAATGTCCATTTGCATGTGCATTTCTAATAAGTTGGAAAATCTTGAAATTCCCTTCACCGACGAATGTCCTGATATTGTCTGCATTGCCGAGCATTGGTGCAGTCCCGATGCTATCCAAATGATGACCATTCCGGGATACTACCTAGCTGATTTTTATTGCCACCCCTCCAGAATTCATGGTGGATCCATGGTATATGTCCGGGATGGCGTACAAGTGAAAAAGTTGTGCGTGTCGCGGTTCTCCGAGAAAATGCATTTCGAGGTGAGTGGGACTATAGTGCTCGTTCGGGGGGTTCGTTTAGTCGTTCTCAGTGTGTACCGATCACTTTCAGGAGATTTCGGAATATTTCTGGATACAATGTCTTCGCCTTTGGACTATTGTAACAGTTTAGTTGATAAAATAATTGTATGTGGTGATTTGAACGTCGATCATCTAAAAACTAATTGTCCCAATCTCAAGTTGTTCATAGATCTGTTGGAATGCTATAATTTGAAGGTTTCATCACGCATACCTACTAGGATCTTCACGGATATTGCAGGGCACACATCGGTAACCAAGGTGGACTATATTTTACGTAATGTTGATTTGTCCGTTTGCACCACCAAAGTATATGAAGCTTTCTTTAGCGATCATAGAGCTATTTCGCTTGAAATGTCCATCAGTCTCTCGCCAGTGGCACGGCGTGGGTCAAAGCTGGCCAGAAATTTGAGCCAATATAATCTCGACAACTTTGTTTACAGTATATCTGTATGTGACTTCAATGGGATATATGGCTTTCCAGATGTAGATGGATGTTTTGGTCAATTTACTAATGTTATCCAAGAGACATTGGAGATGTGCTGTCCACTCTTCAAATGTACCGTTTCTGCTCACGTACCCAAGAAGGGGATTACTCCAGAGATCATTGCAGCGAAGAACGATCTGAAGCACCTTCACTGGTTGCGTACAAATATGGCATGTCAGTCCACCTACGAACTGAATAGGAAAGCGAAATCTTCCAACAATTTTTAAATTAGAAAGGCAAAGTTAGATTATCATACCGGAGTGATTGAAAAATCGGAAAATAAAAACAGGACTGTGTGGTCGTTGGTGAATGCTCTCACTGGTAGAGAAAATAAAGGACATCGGTCCTTGGTGATTTCAGTTGTTGGTGTTTCGTCGACGCTGGTGACCTGGCCTCGGTATTTGTATATTATTTTTCTACCATTACCCAGAGATCTCTGACTCTTTATTATGGTGACTCCCTGTCCTCCCCATGCACTGCATCACCAATAGTCAACTCAACCTTCTTCTTTCATCCCGTGCTGGACTTTGAAGTGTTTGATGTAATAAAGTCTCTGAAAAATAATAAAAGCAGTGGAGGTGATTCCTTTTCTGCCAGAATTATAAAACTGCTTGGTGCTGTCATTGCTTCACATTTCGCCCATAAACTTTTCAATAACTAGTGGCACTTTTCCCAACCGTCTCAAGAAGGCTATTGTCATACCCATATTCAAGAAGAATGACATAAATGATATGGCTAACTATAGACCTGTTTCCATCCTCAGTGTCTTTGCGAAGGTTTTCGGGAGGATTGTACTGAGCAGAATGATTTCCTCGAGAAACATCAGTTACTTGACACCGCACAGCACGGTTTTCGAACTGGTCGCTCAACTGAATCCAGAGCTCTCTATTTTGTTCAGTACGTTTATGAATGTCTTGATTGTGGATTGTTTGTAGCGGGAGTATTTTTTGACTTGTCTTGTGCATTCTACAGTCTCTCTTTCCAATTCCTAATCGACAAGTGCTACCATGTGGGTTTTAGCGGTGTGTTTTTGAGATGGATTTCCAGCTATCTCGAGGGCAGAACTATGATGGTCAGTATCGACAGCTCATTTTCGGATGAGCGCGAAGTGAATTTGGGTGTTCCGCAGGGTTCAGTCCTGGGGCCGCTCCTCTTCTTAATTTTTATTAACGATCTACCCTGAAGGGTAAAAAATTAAAATAACTCGACAACAAAATCTACTTTTTTATTACATTTTGAAGAGAGTATAACAGTAAATGTTTTAATAACAAGTGAGACCCTTCAGGTAAAAATTTTCATTAAAGATTCTGAATTATCATCTAAAGATTTGAAATCAAAGACCTTTCATCCTATGATAAGTCTATGTTTGAAATGGATCCTACCTTATATCTCAAGATTTCAAGGTGGTCCCAACTTACAAATGAACTTTCTCGATATAAATAAATAATATGTAGATATTGTAGATGAACGAGGTTTGGAAGGTCCGAATGCTGAATTGTATAAATTGAACAAATCTTTATATTTATTAGAAACATTTTTGTAGGGGGAAGCGAATGAAAATTTTGAAAAACTCTGACATTTCAGATGGTGGCGGATCAAATGTGACAAATTATAAGTAAAAAACCGAAATATTCATCATGTAGCATAGTTTTGACACTTATTCTATATTCTCAATCTCCCCTAATTATTTATGTTTATTTCTTCAGCTATAGTTATTAAGTTCAGAGATTTTATTTAAGTTCTGTATTAAAATGATTTGAATCTCAAGTTTTTCTCAGATGCACCTATTATGTTGATTACATTGATTCAAATACAAAATTTTGTGGCATGAGATGATCCTACGACACCTTCTCTTTGGTTCTTGCTGAACAACAAATTGGATATGAAATGTGCTGTATTGTCAAAATACATTGATATTCATTAAGTTCTTGTGCTTCTATACAGATCAAATAATTTCTTTCAATTGATATCCACCGGTTATAATGAAAATGATGAATCGAACCAATTCATTGGTCAAGTAGGATTTAGTATTGTTGCTTCTAGGTATTTGATTGAATTCAAAATATTCCATATCGACTATTCGACAATTAATTGAAATGCCACATTTTGTTCACGGCTATGTGTTTAAGATGGCTGTGATGAAACATACAGGCCATGTGTATCAGAGAAAGAAACGGCTGAACACATGGTATGCAAGTGTCCAGAGCTGGCGGAACTAAGAACCATTCACATGGGGAAGTCGGTTCTGAATCCACATGAAATAACCCGCCAAGGCTCCTAAGGATGTCGTTGGATTCATCAACACCATTGATGTCCTCCCTGGGATTTAAATGAACGAGTTGGGTAAAGAACAAAAGATCCTTGCGGTCGAAGTTCCGGAAGGCTGAACGAATCCACAACGACCCCTGTTCATGATAATGATAATAATAATAAATGTTTTTATTCTGTTGCTGAATATTTTTCTGATTTTTGTGAGTAGTTTTCTAATTTTGATTTTGTTTCTCCTCTGACTTATCCTATACATGTATTGTCTGACAGGATCAATAAAGTATTATTATTATTATTATTATTTATTTGGTTTCTGTCTTGTACCTATTTCGTTTATGTTTGCATCATTGCTATTGTTATAGATCAATCAATACGAACGTTAGCATAATTTATATGAAATTTGTTGTTTATATTTTCTCTAAGGTTTTTCTGCACTTATCGGACTCGGACATTCAGTTCCGGAGTTATCTAAAGAAAGACATAAATAAACAATCAAACTAACAGACAGACGGATGATTGCATTTAAATTATGCATCATTCATGGAAAAACAAATTTTTTCATCAGTATGTTTGGGAACGACGATTTTTAATTATGGGATGCTTGCAGATATGGGACACCCCTTTGCATAATTTGACAGAGTCAAATATGATATCATTTGCAACAGATCGAGCTCTGCTGCCCAACTGAGAGTAAATGATATTTTCATCAGAATGTAGTGAATATATGGTCCTACCTATCATTGATCTCAAGTTATAATGAGCTAATACTATGATAAAATTTCAATGCCCTATGAAAGTTCTGATATGTATAGCGGGTGTCCTAAGAATACGATTCAAATAGTTAAAATTTGACCAAAGAAATAACTCTCTACAAATGTCCGTTTAATTGGAAGTTTCACCAAGACAACACTTCGGAAAACGTCTCTTATAACAATAAGAAATGTATTTACATCATATACATTATCGACCTTCCCAATTGAAAAACTTGAGGTGGTTTAACTTACAGAAAAGTATGTTCCTGTTAAATCATCAAGTGAATAATCTAAATATAATTCAATCCAAAATGATTCATTTCATTGTCCAGATTTGAAGAGTTTTTCCTGAAAAATTTGCATCATGATATCATTTTTTCTCAACAAGAACTAAAAATATATATTTTCTCTATTCCGGACAAGTTTTATGAAGTACTCTCGATATTCAAATAAAAATTCAGGTTGATGACTTTTATATTTCATCTTGGCAGTTGGTGTGACTGTGATAGATTACGGAATTTGAATTGATTTGATTCGAAACTTGATTCGATCGGAGGTCAGTGCTGACGACCACGAAACGAAAAATATAACTGAAAACAATGCTGTAAAGTTTTTCATTACAGCACTACTTTCAGTACTATTATGAACTCATCACGATACTGAAATAGAGAAACATTCATATGAAATTGATTTGAATTGATGACTCATTTTAAAAATGAAACCGAAACTTGACGGGTAGTCTTGAAGCCATTCTGAAATCCAGATACATTGGTATTGGGAATCATTTATGTCGATGTCGAGTTTGTCTCATCTTCAGATGGGGCTTTAGTAGCGTAGCAGGGGGCCCGCAAATCTCGCAGCGCAGGGGGGAAGCACTAAGGAGGCCCCCGAGCCAAACGAAAAGCTTTAAATAGTGCCCCAATAACTATTTGACTGACCGAATCGAGATATTTTCATGATGATATAACGAAAAAAACCTAAACAATGAAGAAACGGTTATAATATAGAGAAATACTTCTCAATTATATTTCAGTTATTCGATTCGACATGTCACTCAATAACTCCCTGTGCTACCCGATTTTCACGAGTATTATATAAATAGTCAAGCTTTTTCGTATTTCTCTTTGAAACTCTGAACGTTGTCACATGATCGCTTCATTAGGGGCTCAGCGGCTTATGTGACGTGTTGTTCTTCAGGCGGATTGCTGCATATCTGTTATTGCAGAAATTATTGTCAATTCAGAGGAGGAAAATAGAAAATATTATGAAACGTTTTTACTTCCATTCCCAACTAGCAAAGATATTTTATAATTCCTTAGTGTTGGTGCTATTTCATTTTATAATTGCTTTATTACTGCTCATTGAACACAATTTTGTTTTGTTAAAATTGCCAGTGACACAATTGAGCTTTCAAGAATTATTCTGCTTTATAAAGGAGTTGTAAAAACGTTCTTAGTGCAAAAATACAAAACAGTTTCACGACAAATTATAATATTGTTTTATGAACGTTTACACAACAATTTTATACAACATTTCAGCTCACCGAATAAATTTGTTTCATAATAGACTTATACTGGTGTTATCCGATACTAGTTTGTTCCTTTGCGAACATCTATAAAAGTGTTTTAATAGCGCTATGCGAAACATTTACAAAATTGATTTATTAATGTTTTATTTCTGATATTATTGCTGTCCAAAGCATATTGCACTCAGACGAAACCTTAAAAAATTATTATATAATTATCATGAACACGGTTATAATAAAAACTATAAATAATAATTATAAAACAAAAAATGTTCATAAGGATAAAAAAGCATTTGTCGATACATTTATAAAACACATAGTCATTTTACAACCATTTTTTGATCTTATCAGTGTCGCGTGACCATGTTAATATGAATTCGCAAGGTAGATGGAAGAGAGTAAAAAAAAGTGGAGCATTTCACAGAAAAGTTAAGAAGTGCTACCAGAACATCTTGCTAAGAAACGGAAATCTGCCATTGCGCCAAATTGCAAAAAGAAAGAGCGAATAATAATACAAAGTGAAATAAGTTTATTGAACAAAAATTCTATTGGTTTCCGTTCTTACTTATCTCCTCTTGTGAAAAATAAAAAGTTTGACGTTTTTTTCTATAGAATTGAATTTGAGACTTTTACTCTGACCCATGATAACTGTAATAAATGATTTTATACCAAAGACAATCAGGTTATTGCTATGAAATATGTAAAATTACAAAACGAAACAACGCCTTATATGTTTAGCAGTGAAATAATAAATTTTAATAATGTTTTTGAGACGCCCATGAAATCCCCCTTCCTCAACTATATTGAAAATCCTCCTACCATATTATATCAAATACTGTCTTATTTTTATTCATCTTGAGAAACGAATGTTTAACTTAGTCCAAAACAATAAAATTTTACTTTTCAAACAGAAGAACAACATTAACTATGAAACCTGAACTGCAAATGAGGTTAGCTTTTAAAACATAAGCGGAGATTTTGCGCCAGACACAAATCATTTCTGCTGTTGCTGCATGTGCGTGACATATTTGAGAGCAAATTATTTCATAACTGATCCACCCGAAGCATTTAAACAACGCTGATACGACCCGTTTTGTAAATGTTCTATAAATGTACTATTAGGGATTCATTACATGAACATAATACACAAGAATACCAATATTAATAATCCTATGCAAGTATAAATATCCTTTTTTTACACCAACCCCTTTTTCCTGCAGTACGTATAACGGAAGTATACATGCAAGTTAAAACATTTTATGAAAATTTCTCTTGAATCAAAAATATTGTATAAGAACTTTCAAAGGGATTAAAGTATTTTATACCATGGAAGCCATATTTTGTGTTGATCTAACTTCACTTTACGGCGGCCATTTTTGAGTGTATTACGTAAAATCATTTTTTTGATGATAAAATGTCCCAACTAACTACTTTAGTATTCAAATTGTGGTAAAAGATGCACTTTTTGAAATGTTTTTTGACAATATAAGCCAAAATGAGGAAAAAATAAACAATTGAATTTTTTACCATTCTTCCTAAAACCCAAAAATAACTAGTATATTTGAGGCGCTTGAAAATTTTGTTATATATATCTCATATATTATGCAGAAAATTTTCTTTCGCAGTAATATCAACCATCAGATGGCAAATCGAATTTCTGTCTGTCCGGTATTGGATATGTACATGTCAGAACTAAATGTAATATGGCTGACGTATTGACTGGAACAAATATTTCATTTGTTAGAATATTTGTAATGCTTTCTTGGGGACCATTAAAAAATAAATTCTTCTCAACGGGTATACTCTAACAACAAAATGCTTGTACTTCAAGTGTTAGTCAGAACAAAAAAGCTACATTTGAGATGATAAAACAAGTTTTTTAAAACTGTTTTATTCTAGCTCGATAAATGTTATATTATTGTCGTGATAATTGAAAATATGTCGCCTTATAACGGTTCTCAATAAAACTGTTTTATAATTGTTGCAAACTATGTTTTATAATTATTTTGTAAATGTTTAGACAATTATCCGATAATAGCTCTGGAAGCCATAATAAAACAAATTAAAGGACAAAATTGCTGCACAAGAGTGCGCCCTTTTTGGGTTTATAGGCGTTGTATAAACGTTGTAAGAACGTTTATATCGATATTCATATTTTATAAAAATAGTTCTGTAAACGTTTTCAGGCCATTTATAAAACATAAATTGTTAGTTGGGTTTCCTTTGAAGTAGGTAGGGGGAGTGACAAGTGAGTGTAACAAGTGTTTGAAACGAAACCACGTTGTAAGATTGTTTACAATCAAAGACAATGTTTTCAATATTCTACCTTTTTTAGTGCCTTTAGGTTCAGGATTATAACTTCATTGAAGGTTTCTTCCAGAAATAATTGCATAGAGCTTATTTAACAGTTAAGAAGCGTCTCGTATTTTTTTCATTTTCAAATTAAAAAAAAAATACATTAAATGCGCAAATTATAAATGGCAGTTTGAATATCGTATAATTTTTCAAATATAATAAAAATGTCAGAGCAGATAAAAAAATATTTAAGTGGTGCTTGCCAGAGAAAACTCCAGAGAAAAAATAAAAATGCATTTTTCAAGCAACAACACCTTTTTTGATATTTCAATAAGCCAATGCCTGTGTCACAATCAATTATTCAGCACATTGGTGCATCAGCCACACCGAAACTAATAGTCCAAGAGCTAGTGAACTTTCTGAGTAACGGTTCGTCTGTTAGGCTAGAAATTCTTATAGTGGTAGTTCATAGCATGCTGAGGACGGAAATAATCGCCTGGCACCCCTCACCCCTGCACGTCATCAACCCCTATATCTTCGGAAGTGTAAAAAAATTTTAAAAATAAATTTCTTCCTGTAAGCATGAAACTCTCATACGATTTTGCTCATTCATTGAAGAGTTCAAAAAATAAATTGACAGGCCATTTCGACTAGTACAAGTATCTGCCAGCCGACTCGAAAAGGGTGTAAAATATGAACAAAAATGATTTTTTTTTGTAAGGCTGAAATTCATATGTGTTAGTTCGAGAGAATGAAAAAATAAGTTTCACTATTAATGTGAACGTGTCAACGTGTGGATATCTTTGCTAGATGTCACATGGTTTGCCATGCGAAGTTCGTTCGGACTGTGAATATGAAACTTCTCATCGGGCGCTGCTAAATGTCGTGATTTGTTGCATTATGTAGGGTTACTCCGAACATCCTTATTATAAATTTTGATTTGGAGGGTAGGATTACTCCCTCTTTCGGGATTTGCACTCCCAGATTAATCGGGAATTGTAAAGCCGAAATCGGTCCCGTTAATACAATCATATGGTTCATCGTACTGGTCCTTTTTGTTTCTGTGGAAAGTTTTGCTAACCGTTAATTTGATGATGATAGTGATAGTCATTTCATTATTATAATCACTATATTTCGACGATTAGTAATACAACTTTTTCGCCTTAAAAAATCCCGTGTGAAAGCGAGGAATTTTCTGTTTGAGATTTTTTCTTCATCTTTGAAATCAGAAAATGAGTTCAAGAGATATTGACTAACCAAAATTCAATGTGGACAAATTCCTTGTGAAATTTCTATTTCACAAAAAAATTTCCTTCTCGTGATATCCCAGGGAAGTTTTTTTTCTTGACATCCCAAAAAAGTTCTTTAGATGTTATATCAAAGTTCTATTTATGTGTGAATAGAACATCGCAGTGGATGTCCTAGGTCTCTAAATCTCTAACTCTTAACATCTCAGAAATGTTTTTGTGCTCGCTGCTTTGAAAGTACTAATTTTATAACGAAAAATATCAAAAATCATATTTTCTAATAATGGAACCATTATTCCGCAGTTCAGAATATACAAATTGAAAATCAAACCATCTTCCTGGTAAAGACAAATTCACGAATTCAGAATGCAGCGCCTGTTTTATAATTGGAACCTCATTCGATGAACCTATTGAGGCAGAACTCGATCAAAACAATTACTATATTTTCTGAAGCCCTCCTGGCAAATATGTAAAAAATCTTTCATAATTGATCAATTCCGAAGTTAAATTTTCTAAATAAGACGCACTGTGCGCGAAAATGGCACGTAACTATACTTTAATTGACAATAAACAGCTGCCATAAACAGTAGACCGTGTCCATTTTTTATATTCGTTTCTTCAAGACTCAAATTTGAAAAAAATTTAAAATTTGTAAGCTTTAGATATTGCAATAAATACTCGACCCCTGATATCAGAAAAATCTTTAGGTAGGCACAAAGAGATAAAGAAAGTTGTTTCAATGGTAGTCTATCTATGATGGAGTATGGAAATCCCGCTGCTCTCGCTCAAAAGGTACTTGACCTTGAGTTGCCGAACGCAAACAGTGTAGAGACTAAAATAAATAACCTATATGTAGTTGATTGGTATTGAACTAGAAATATGGTTCAACCACTCAAATCGATTGATAGTTTCACGTAATTCCTACAAAAAGTGATATTGAATGGTTACAATATAGTTTCTATTAAGAGATTGGAATATTTGAACGACGATCAGTGCAACTTTACTTTGTTTACCAAGTCCTAACCTCAAAAAAATGTTGAAACGAAATGTTATTATTTTTTCGCTTGTTCTTACTTCACTGTTTCTAGTCTTTCTTGTTTTAATTCTCTCAGGAAATTGTTGTTTCAAGGACCGTAAGTATACTTTGTAATTTTCCTCTTAAAAAATAATAGAGTGCAAAATATCTAGCTGCTCTTTCCTGAAGTTCCTCAGAGCAATACATGATATGAGTTCAAATTTCAGTGGTTTCATAGTCATTTTATTGGATTCGTGCAAAATCAGACAATCAAATGTCGTTATGATTCATTCATCAGTGCAAATAATTAGGTACCTGACAAAAACTATTTCTTCAAAACATAATGAATTTCAAGAAATGGTTCGATGTTTCACAATACCGAATTTCTGGAAGAGCATAGAATTGACGCGTTTTTTCAACTTTTCCTGAAATTTTTTCTTTTTTTTCTTAGTTCGTTAAATATAAAGATAAAAGCCGTAAAGACCTTCATTTATGATATACAAGCTCATACCCGCGGCTCCGCTCGCGTTATTTTCAATTTGAAACGGTACTGATAGGTCGGCAACCCCACATTCATACCCTCGTATCGAAGGGAAAACAGCACGTGTATACGTACATGTCGTATGAATTCAATAATTTCTTGCTCAAATTCACACTCGTTCAACCTACTGTAACTTTCAAAGTATCCAAGGGGAAAATAAACTGTAAAAGTCATTTTTCATCAGAAATAAATTTTTATTTTTATTCATTTCATGTCAGTCAAAAGCCCTCTTCAAATTGACCGTAACATATTCTGGATTGAATTGAAAATGTTAATAATGGTTTGTCCTCGGCAATTAGTCATATACCGTCACGGACTTTTTCATAGAACTTTTCGAGTACTACAAAATTGTCTTTGACCATGTTTCTCTATCTCTTATAGTTGACGCGGCGCCGCTGGTAGGAGCCGGAATGTTCCGGGATGTTTCATGAAAAATCGATATTTTTTCTTATTTATGCGTTATACATATATGAAATAACATGAAAACCTCTCAAGAAAAATTCTCCACAATAAAGTGAAAGTTTCATCAAAATCGGTCATCAGGTTCCTGAGTCCATAGAGGGGAAACAAACACACAAACATTCAGATTTATGATGTTAGTATGGAATCAGGAATTAAAAAAAATATATGAGATAGGGAAAAAGTTATATGAATCATCCTAAATAAAATAAAATCGGTACAATCTTCATATTCCTCGCTTCAATCCTTTATATCAGACTTCTAGAACACCTGACAAACATTCGGTCGCATTTCAACTCTAGAAAACTAATGAGACTCTGAATAGAACGCCAGTACTCGAAATTATGGATTGCTTCTGGAATAGAAATAATTTTATATGATAATAGATTTTGAACTTTTTCGTGCAACTCTGAATTTCGATTAGTATCAGATGAATATATTCACCACCATATATGTATACAATATATGTATATCAATGTTTATAAAAATTTCTTTTCACCACAGACAAATGCTTGACACTTTTGTAGTCTTAAATGTTTGTAAACGAAAACTTCTTAATCAATTTATCTCTTGTATTTGTATTCACACAAGTTAATAAACATATTATTATTATTCTTATATCAATGAAAACGTTCTTATTTCAAACATTACACCCTGAATATTAAAACTTATTCGGATAGATCATCGAATGCCACATTCATCTCATGTATCGTTTCTAGCCATCTGGAGCCGTTTTCGAGTTATGCACTGTTTTTTGGAAACAAATAAAGAATTGAGGCTCGTAGAACACTGACAATTCAATGAAAAGCAGAAATCTGAGATCTGGTTTTTTTAAATAGGTTGCCGAAAAGATATATGATGTCACCGTTTTGTATACAGGGAGTATCAAAGTTCGATTTCAGAAATAGGGTTGTTCCAACTCAATAATTTCACGTACAATATATCGCCTCTCGATATTTTTATTTATTAAGAAATATAGGGATACAAACAGACTAATGTCCAATACAGTATCCACTCTGTGGGTGAATGGATGTTAGGTAAACAGTATAATAAATAATAACACAATAAATTATCAGATTAATCACCAACAAATTGTCCTCACAAAAAAATAACAACTCTTATTACACCCCGAAACAACCTAAGAATTCAATACACTTTTAACTTCGAATTTCATTTTTGTCAGAGAAACATTATAAAAATTAATTCCATCTTTGTATAAATTACATATTCTTTGAGATCTGACCAGAGGTGAATTGAACCCTATGTTTGTTCTTCTATAAGGAATGTTGAATAATTCATCCCGCCTAGTTACACGTGACCATATATTGAAATTTATCATTGACAGCAACTGAATAGAATCAATATATCCATTTAATATTTTGAATATAAACAAAATGTCAGTTTTGCTTCTTTGAGTATTCAACTGCATAATATTATAATGTCTTTGTATGATGGAATAGTCACTATTGATCACAGGCCTACCAGTTTTATTTCCGTTATATCTCAAAAATTTATTCTGAACTCTCTGCAGCCTAGTTATGTATTTAGCGTATATTAGATTCCATACAACAGAAGCGTAGGATAGTCTGCTGTCAACGAAAGCGTAGTAGAGAGAAACCAAGGATCGTGCATTGGTAAAATGCTTGCAGTTTCTCATAATAAATCCCATCATCTTTGAGGTAACGATGGTAACAGAATTGACATGGTCAGCGAAACTTAATTTATCATCAATTAAAATTCCGAGGTCTTTAACATTTTGTACTTTTTTGATTTTATGTCCATTTATTGTGTAGTTATATGATATTATATTTTTTTTGTTGGTAAAGGATATTATGTTACATTTAGCATTTTTGTAAAAAAGTCGTTAATAAATAAATATTGGGAAGATGCGAAAGATGTTTGGAAGTGTTTGAAAACACACAGAACACACCCATCATTCTAACTCGCACAAGCTTTAAGTAGCTTCTGAGGGGTTTCACTGAAACCTAGAATGCATGGAAAATACATACATACATGTATTATATTTCAATTTTCGATTCTGATTTTTCTGAATAAAATTCAAGAATTCTGCATCACAATTTGAGCTTTCTATATGTATGTCTTATTTTCCGTTATTCTCATTATGAGCAGTCAAAAAAGTAGTGGTCATTTGCTTTGAATAATAAACTAATTTTTGAGAAATATCAACAACAACAAGGTAGATTTAGGATAATATAGGAAACCCTTAAAAGAGTCGACTCATTTATACCTCACAAAATGATATGTGGGAAAAAACAGGTTATCATTTCAAAAAAATCGAATTTTTGCCTTTTTTTTCAACCTCGACACTTTCATTTTACCCCCCTGTATATCAAAACGTTATTTTTCTCTATAGATTGACGTAGATTATTTTTTCTGTAACCAATATCAAAAATAGATCTGACGTTATGAGTTGTGCTTCCAATGAATTCGCAGTGTTCTTAGCCTCAATGTTTCTCAAAAAACAGTGATACTCGGTTTCTAGTTGAAACAGACTTATCTAAGGCGCCCTTGAATTTTGATTCACCGCGTATCTAATGGCTTTGTTGAGCACGCTCTGAGCAATGCCAAATCTGGCAACACTGTAAAATAGGTGAATTAATTTTTTTGACTGAAATGCGATGGAATTTAAGATTGCAGCGCCAAGGTGGCAAGTAGTAGAACCATAAATATTGCCATTGAAGTTTTCCGTTGTATTGTTCATGTGCATAATAATAACAAATGTGCGTTAATGAACACTTTTTTGACTTCTTTATTGAAGGTTTGTGATACTATGTATTTGTTTTCACTTTTTGTGAAGGCAAAGGTGGAAGAAATTGTCATTTGTAAATATTTCTGTCAAATTATTTCATATTTTACGATTTTTCTGATGATGATCTGAAATGATGAAAATGGATTTCGAAAAGTCATTACCAGTGGCAATGTAAGACTAATGTTCGTAAGTTGTGATGTGTTTCACCTACCTGGATTGTTGATTTTACATTATCCTGCAATTCAACAGTCCCAAGAGAGTTATGATGAAAATAAGCCCTCATGCCCTACAGGAAAAAACTCAAGAAATTGAATTAAAATGAACAGCAGAAACTATTCAAATATTAAAGTAACGAATACTAGTTAGTGTATTGAATATTTGCTAAGAATACTACAAACAATCATGTAAAAAGGTTAAGTGAAATGATTCCTTACAGACCACGGCCAATAAGCCCGAAAGACTCTCTCAATGTCGATATATCCGGTCTTGAAAGCCTGAAACTATTTAATCATATATAATTTTGATATCCAATTTAATTTTTTTCCGTAATTGCTTATTTTTTCCTAAAAAAAAAGTCTTGACAACGTAATGCATACGAGTATTTGGTATTGTAATAATAATACACATCAGCTGTGGCTTGATGAATGAATTATCAAATATAATTGAAGACCTTTCTATTATGATGCTGGAAGGTGAATCCGTCTTCTTGAGAAACTTTGTTCGAAACTAGAATAAGAATATAGCCGCTTCATTTGACCTAAAATAGACAGTTGCAGTTGTATTTAACCACATCCATCTTGAAATTGAAGGAAGTTAGGGTGTTTTCATGCCTTGTGTATATAACGTTCAGGTTCAAAGTTAAAATATACACCTAGAAATTTTAGGGAAAAGACCAATCCCAAACTGAATATTACAAAAAAATGGAATTGATGATTGTGGCTGACAAAACGGCAATGAGAGAGCATTACCTTAGATTTACATCATAAGATTTAGAAATCGAAAAAAAAAATAATTGAATAAACATATTCCTTGAAAAAGCGTTCATTTCTTGCAATTACATCAGCTCAATATAGCAAAATGACCTATCATGATAAAATTTCTAACATTTTTCTCATTGAGTGCATTAGCAGAAATTTGTTAATTATAACCTAATACCTTCTCAAAATTATTGATAGGAAACATTTACGTTTCCAAACTTCGGATTTTCATTTCACAATGTTTCTGGTTCTTATAATGTCATGGATCTTCTTCATTTGATGAATCTTCTCTAGCTGTCTCAAAATTTTCTATCTTCATTATTCGAATATCATCTCTTGTTGTGAAAGTTGATTTCTCAAGAAAATACAACATAAATAACATGTAACTAATCTCAAATGAGTTGACAGTTTGGACACGAGAGGTAATTTTTAATTTATTCATATATTTGGGGCTAAAGGAACCTGAAATGTGTTATGAAACCGAAATGTTGAACTTGAGGGAGCTTGAAAATTAAAGGGACTCTAAAATTTATTATGAAACTGGCCCTTATAGTTACAAAACGGCCAAGTCACTTATATTTTCCAAGGCATAGAGTGTGTGAAATAAGGACTCGTGAAGATGAAGAGTGTAGATCTAGCAGTTTGGCTCTACATGAGATCTGATAACTTTTTGACGAAGTTAGAAATACGGCCTCGTATTGGCAATATTATACATGAAATGTTTTTGGTTGGATTTCAATTCTTTTTGCACGTTGCTTCTGACAAATCCCTTCTTCCCTAATAAAAATTGAATGAAATATATTTATTGTGAGATCTATTTCAAGTCGAAGTAATTCACAATTCATGTTCAAAATCAACAATGTTCGAAGTATAGAAATATACCTTTTTCTATATCTGTATCGTAATGAGTACATTACAGTACTAAAAGTGATGCTATAAGAAATGGGCGTCGACTCATGCTGCCTAGATTTGGTTCAGCCATGTTTCAGCGCTCTTTAATCTTCAATGCGGTGAAAATGTACAATGAATTCTTGTTTCCTTGTGAGGCGACTACTTTGAACTCTCTGGGAAAAAATTGAAAGGGAAGTTGTTAATGAACCAGACTTGAATTGGGTATATGAACTTTAGTCTTCTTATTTCATAAATGAATTCCATTTCATCATCATTTTTTTTTTTCATTTTTGTATTTTTTCTGGGGTTGAGTGGAGTAGCTGAGGCTAGACTTCGCCCCATTTGTATGTTAATAGATATACATGTATTTTTTTTCATCTCAATAAAGGCACTATTATAATTATTTTCATTATTATTATAAGAATCGACATCACTTATCAAAACAGGCAATAAACTGTCCGAGAGTTTCCCTGTTAATAAAGGCCTTCGGCGAGACTCTTGCATTTACCCAAAGTTATTTGAAATCTTTGTAGCCAGAGCTTTGCGACAATGGAAGAAAAAATGCATCATTATGGGCATTGACCTAGGAGATACTTGCCTTCACACGCTTCAATGATGACCTTGAATACATGGCAAGTAAACTGAGAGAAGAATATAAACAGTGAGGTTTGAAAATAAATTACGGCAGACAAAATACTTTCCGATTGGGGCAAAACTGACTAAGATTTATCTAGAAAATGAGAAAATAGCAGCCTGCAGTGAATGTAAGTAAGAGTAGTATTTGATATAACCAGAAAAGATAATGAGGAATTCGAAAAACGCATAACACAAGCAAGAAGGATTATGGGTTGTTTGAACGGAGTATTTGGAGCACGCGGAAACAACGAAGAAACCTAACATCAACATATATGAAGCACTGGTAAAGAGAGACTTCTTCAGTCGGACCTCAGGTGTTTCACAAAGGGACAGGGTACCAAACAAGAAAATATGATAACGAATAAGTAAAGAATGATCTCATACAACAGATATTGATCCGAAACAACCGATTTGGTACGCCCATGTTCAGAAAATGAATAATGACAAACTTTCTAAGAGAGTGATGCAGTGGACACCTAAAAATCGGAAAAAACATGGAAGATCTAAAAAGAACTGGAAAGAAGGAATATCAAACACAAAGAGTGCTAGAAAAGTCGTGGGTCATAGAATTTTCTATTCTGGCAGAATATTATTGATGAAATGATTTGTTTTCAAAGTAAGGCTTCTTAAATTGTGATAATTATATCGAATATCTCAGAATTAAAATGAGGTACCTAGTGGTGGTCCAATCCATGAACCAATGTTCTTAATTCTTGCCAATGAGACCGAAAAAAATTGTGAATTACATTTCGATCTCAAAGAATCGCTGGCTGATATGAAAAGTTATTGATGATTAATCAAATTGCTAGAACATCAGCTGAAAGTATAACTCCTGAAGATGCCAGACACTCGAACTGGCGAAACGTCGTGAATGCATCCACGACGATGGACGAAATGCTCGAAAAAAATAAGTGAACGATCATCATATATGGGAGCTGTGGTGATTTAACTGAATATGGGCAAATTCAGTTGATTGTAAACACACGTAAGTAGTACCGACACATTCCTACAGCAATAATAAGGCAAATGACGAAAGGTTGCGGTGGAAAAATCAGGTGCAGAAAGATATTTCACAGAATCTGTCTTTCCCCTAGAATTTTCCAAAAATTAATTTTTCACAGCTCAAGTAGATTTTGGTATTCATGTACTGTGTTGTTCACTGAATCGTGCCGTTCGAATTTTTCCAAAAGTATCTCTCATTTCCAAGAAAATTGAAATGAAAGAAAATCGTTTTTCAGCAATTATGATTTTTCTCTTCCTAAATTTGTGAAAAAACATGTTCTACATTCGTAGTGGTAGTGACTGGTGCCGATGAAGATTTCAGAAAAAATTTCAAATTTATTCTTCAAAACGTGAAAATTGGAGAAATAATTATATTGTAGGTAAATCCGTGACAACAGATGGTAAGAACTACGAAATTTGTACAAACAGTCGCATCCTGATCGGTCGTCTGAATTTTCGAAAATCCAAAAGTGCTGGGAAAACATCACACATATCTGTTTTTCGCCGTGATGCCACTATGCCGAAATATTACGTTGCGCTGACCTCTCACCATATTTCTGTTTTCAGTTCCCAAAAGTATATTATTTTATTTATTATTACAATGAATAATTCCTAGTCACTTACTTAAACCACATTCAGAATATGTTCAGTTTAACCTTTGCTCAATGGTTAACATTATGGCTCTCAATTTCATGTGAGCGAGAAGAGCCCCCCATTACAATAACTTGTCAGTTAATGGGAGCGATTGACTTTTTTTGAAGAATCGTTACTTTTCCTTGGTAATCAATTCTCATTATGATTAAAGCATACTTTTATTTTTGTTCTAAGAGTTATTGAAGAAAAATTATAAGAGGGAGAATAAATATGGTTTTCATGAAAAATTTTTTCTCAGTAGGATGCCTTTACCCTGCAGTAAACCATAGGAATTATTGATTTTTCAATTCACATAGTTAAAATGAAAGTAAATGAAATGTTTCGAACGGAATTATCAGAGACGTCTGGAGATCAGTTATAATAAATAATCCAACGGAAAGGGCTTCGGTATGGGATCTCAGCAGAAGGACCTTGTGACGAGAATCTTAGCTGAAATGCAAAATTAAGTAATGGTCCGGGTACGCCTAGTTTAGAGAAGGAGAAAACATTTTTTATTTCAACAAACCTGATTGGTACTATCCAAAAATGTGAGGTGCGGGGGACCACCCACCAAAGGTGGGGAGCAAATTGATTTTCTAAGGGAGCTTTCAGTAGACTAGGGGACGACGGTTGCGTGAAATTCTCTAGGTTGCTCGGAGGAAGGTCGGACAGTATATCTGGGGATCTCGGACATCCTTAGATAACTCGGGTGACGGTTGAAGTCCTAATTTTGGTAATGAAGCCGCATCCACATTATGCCGCTGTGTATGTGGATGCATCGTCGGCTCATGCCAACGTGTCGCTATGTGCCGCTGAAGAAATCGCTCAACTGTCGGTCTCCATCAAAAGAAGCCAATGGAAATGTATAGTGAGGATATGCCAACCACTGGCCTCGAGCGGCTTCAGTAGATAGATACTGCACTGCAATAAAAAAGTGGTCGATAGTGTGAAATGCGTTAAGTGCGAGCTGGTTTTTCGCCCTGCCTGTATGGCGTTAGCAGCAAGTAAAAGAACAGTTTCTTGCGTTCATACTACCCAACCGGAAGGACAGTCTCACGAAGAGGGATCCTTGGATAATAATCAAGCGGAGATTGAATACCTGAAAATGAAGGTAAAATATCTAGAAGAACTTCTGCAGGAGTCCAGAATGAGCAACAAAATACTAATCCAAAATAATGAACTACTATTGGAAAAAAACAGATGTACTGATGATGGTAAACAAAGAAGAAAAAACCTTGATACTTCTGTCACTTGCAAGAATACAATGACATCTAACAAAGAGAATATCGCATCACAGACAACTCAAGATTCACCGACCGAAGTTTCCTGGAGCAATATCACGAATTCGAATAATACATGGTAACAATGTGTTATCGAAATCTGTATCACATGTTAATCAAGAACAGAATTTAAACACCAGATCACTGCCTATACACAGAAAATATCAAGACTCATTAACAGATGGCAGTCATATCCAAGAAAACGAACGATTTCAGCCAAAGAATATACCCATAGCAACTGAACCTACGACAATAAATGATAACGAATGGAAAACCGTGAATCGAAAGAGGAGAACTAACGCTAAGCTGATATGTACGGGTACAAAGAAGGCCCACAACAACATCATAACCGGAGCTCGTAAGAAAAAATGGATCTATGTAGGGAGAATAGCTGGGGCTGATGTACAAGAACAATGCATTATGGATTACTTAAGAGGAATCACTGGAGCTGAGGAAGCAGATGTGAAGAAGCTCAAAACCCAAGGGAACAACTCAGCTTTTAGTATAGGTGTCTATTCAGAAGAATGCCTCGAGAAAATTTGTGATCCTGAAGTCTGGCCCGAAGGAGTCATAATAAGAGAATTTAAATTCAATAACTTTTTTCGTTCACGCAACTCACAGAAAGAAGACAATAACTGAAAAACCACCAACCAAAATAAACTATCAGTCAAGAAAAACCTTCTGTACAAACAAAACATAAAAACGAAATTTCACTTTTCCATCAGAATATTCAGTCTTTACAATCCTCTAGATTTCGATTAGAAGCACTAACACAGGAGCGCGACCTAGATATTATTGCACTAACAGAGCATTGGATGAATTACAACCAAATCCAAGGATTTCACATAAGAGACTACAAACTCATATCGAAATACTGCAGAGACAAGAACAGACACGGGGGCAGTGCAATACTATGTAAAGCGAATATAGCCTGCAGAGAGAGGCCTGACTTTGTTGACATGAGTGAGGTGGGTACTTTTGAATGCTCTGCGATACAACTCAAAATGAATTCATCTAAAATCATAATCTTATGCGTTTATTGGCCAGATACAAGCACGTTATCAAACTTAGAAATCTGTTTAGAGAAACTCGAAAATATTTTTCAGAAGATTCTACAGGAAGGGGCAAATTTCTTCATTGTAGGCGACTTCAACGTCGATATTCTATCTCGAACTCGCAAATCAGAGTCATTTCTAAACCTCATCGAAAGTTTCGGAGTACGAGCACTCATTAGGCAACCTACCCGCATCACTCATACTACATCAACTTGCCTCGACAATATATTAACAAATACACATCATACAAGTACATCCGTTTTCCAGGCTCATCTATCTGACCATTATTCCCAGGAAGTAAGATTTCATATTTCACAACGAGACAAAGATACCAAGGAAATCAAATACATCAAATACAGGAAATACACTGAAGAAGCCATCCTGGAATTTTGCCAGGAGTTAGCACTTCAGACATGGGATACTGTATTCAGTGAAGACCTATCAGAAGTAGATACCATGTGGATGAAATTCTCTGATCTTTTCAAAATGGTATTCTCCGAAAAATTTCCTGAGATAACTAGGACAGTCAAAAATCATCGAAAAAATTTCAAATTCTCGAAAGAAATAGAATCAATCAAACGCGACTTAGACGTAATCTTCACCATATACAAGAATCGGCCTGAATATGAAGAACTATATAGAAAAATTAAGAAAAAATATGATGATGAAATATTGAAATCTAAACAATCCTATTACAACGAAAAACTAACAAATGCCCTCAATAATTCCGCAACGGTCTGGAACGTGGTAAGAGAGATAACAGGAAGCTCTCCCAAACATAAGAATTACTCAGAATGCGACGAAAACCCGAAGAGCATAGCCAATAATTTTAACAACTACTTTAGCGATCTAGCCACAAACTCAACAATGGGACTCAAAACGACAAAGGTAAATATAGACATAGAGCGAAACAAAAATTCCTTCTACATGTTTCCAGAGACAGAACAAGAGATTATCGATACAGTCAATAAAATGAAAAACAAGAAGTCCTACGGATATGATGGTATCCCTATGTTCATAATCAAGAGGAGTATCGTACACATTACAAAACCACTGTGCCACATTATGAATGCATCATTTGTCAACGGTATCTTCCCTGAATCGCTCAAACTGGCCATCATCAAACCCATACTCAAGAAAGGTAACCCAGAGGAAATGAGTAACTACCGCCCTATTAGTCTCTTAAGCTCATTCTCTAAGATCTTCGAGAAAATATTAGCCCAACGATTCATGAATTTTTTTCGAAAATACAAAATCTTATCTGACAGTCAATATGGATTTATTAAGGATGAAAACACAGAGACAGCCATATTTCAACTGACGCAATCTGTCCTCAATGCCTTGGAGAAGGGTTTTATTCCATTGGGATTATTTCTAGATATATCTAAAGCCTTTGACTGTATAGATCATGAGATATTGCTCCAGAAACTGGAATTATACGGGATTAGAGACAGACAGCTGCTTCTCATCAAAAGCTACCTATCAAACAGAAGACAACTTGTTCACCTTACGACAACAAAGGGACACTTCTATTCCTCGGAACGCCTTGTTGACATGGGGGTGATACAAGGTGGAACATTAGGGCCGATACTTTTCATCATGTATATAAACGACCTTCCCAAAATAGCAGCCAGTCAAAAGGAGGAAGCTGTCATTTACGTTGATGACGCAGACTTCCTCATCCTTGCAGCAAACATACCAGATCTTCAAGACAACCTGATTTCAGCATTCGATAGAATCCAAAACTGGTGTGTTAATAACCGCCTGATACTGAACAGCAATAAGACCGAATGCGTAATCTTCTCTACAGATAGAAGTCGTCTAAAGCTCCCAGAAAAAATCGGAAAGACAGATACTGTTGAAATGACACCAAAACCCTCGACCAAATTTCTTGGCGTAATACTGGACGCAAATCTCAAATGGAACGGTCACATAGATCATCTCTGCAGTCAACTCTGTGATTTACAGCATTTTCGTACTGAGCAAACAAGTTCGAATCGATCTACTGAGGACAGTATACTTTTCCAAATTCCAGTCCCTGATAGGTTACGGCATTATATTCTGGGGAATAAGTTCCAACACTGAAAAAATCTTCATCGCACAAAAGAGGGTACTGAGACTGATGCTGATGAAAGGATACAGAGAATCTTGTAGAGGAGCATTTAAAGAAAACAAAATCTTGACCTTATATGATCTCTATGTCTATAAGCTTCTACTGTTTCTGCGCAAACACTCAAACATATTCGCCGAGTGCCGACGTCGAGAAGATGCAAGACAGGTGGTTCCCTACATCTACCCAAAACACTCCCTAACGCTGTTCGAAAGAGGTGTCTTTTATATGGCCATGAAATATTACAACGCCTTACCGAAGGAATATCGAAATATCACAACTCTGAAGACCTTCAAGAAGAAAGTATATAACTATCTAATCGATATTGAACCATACTCACTATCTGAGCTGAACATGAGCTAAAATGTGCTTATTTCTTGTTGACTTAATCTCTCTTTATTTTACTTTGTAAAATCATTATGAGATCGAATAAATACTATTACTATTACTATTACTATTCAGAGGGTGTACACACATGTTGGTAGAATGGAAAGGACGAACGAAAACGTCCTACAATTTATCCATCAGTACCGTTCTCTACTTCAAAGCCTTAGCCGTAACCAAAACCGTCGCTAACGCCGTATTTTCTTTTCATTTTCAATTATAATAACTGAGGCTGAAAGAATCAGTAAATCCTCTTAGGGGAATTTTGTGCGACTGATTCAACGCCGACGGAGAAGCCAACGCATATGTGGATGCTTCCTCTCTCGTTGCTTTGGCAATGGGAAAATGTGTATGCGGCTTAAGGTAGTTCCGAGGTCGAAACGGGAAACGGTTGAAGTCTGTTGTAGAAAAAAGGTAAAGTTTTATTTTCGTAGTCTACGAATTATCAGGTAGTTTCGTGAAGTGAAAAACCGAAGTAGAAGTTTTTGAAGAAGGACAATTTTTCTTGTTATTCAGTTAAGATTTTCGAGACCGGTAGTTGTTGCGAAATTGGAGCGGAGCGTTTCGGGAGTGGTTAGTGATTTTGAGTGATTAGATAACCCAGTGGAAAGTGAACTTATAGTTTTTGTTCTGAAATGAAATTGTGTTAGATAGTCTGAGAGTTATAGATTAATTAGGTATTTTATTTTTTTTTCTTGTTGGTTTTTTGGAAAATAGACTTTTATTCAAGTTACTTCACTGTTTTCAATTATCCCAAAAAACTGAAAACTCTCTACGAGAAAAATAACACTGAATCCTACTCTTTTGCAGAAGGCCTTACCCACACTCAATCAGAGGTGAAGAGAGCCAAATTTTGTTGTCATCGTCAACCTCCTTATCAACCCGAGAACTCCGTATGAACAAAGTCACTTTTATTACAAAAAGGACAAAGATCATATAGGGGTGTCTATTACAATCCTGCGTTTTCCTAATATATAGCTAAGGAACAAATTTCGAAGCAAAAAGTATTTAAGCGGGCTTCGATTGAATTGAACCTCAATAGATAGTGGTGAAATTACAAAGAAACGTTCAAATTCTTGTCAAGACCTCATCACAAAATAAATTTTTCGATAAAATCAGCTATTCGCCATATAGAAAACATATTTTTATCAGTTATTCAAAATTATTAGTTTTCATGTTTATTTATCACTGTTATATGTTTCATAAGATTTGAAGGGGTCTCCGGATTATTGAATTGTACGAAGTTATTCAAATCATGATTTCTTTTCAGGTTGCGAAATACCCATCAGAGAGTTTGACAGCTTACCGATCTTCTTCAACCAAGCAGATGGAACAATTATTTATCCCCAAGATGACGCCATAGTTATAGAACGAGATGAATCGATCAGTATAGGTTGTCCTGGTTCTGAACTGAATATTGGGGTTGTTTGGACCCACATGACTTGTATAACAGAAACAAGTTTCACTGTATTAAATGACAACGTAGACGTAACTGCTTTATATTGCGAGGAACAAATTAAGAGCACCTCCAGATATACTGGTAAATCTTGTGAGGAGAATGGAAAGGAAATTGAAGTGGGATTCGACTTGGGTGAGGGTAGTTTCTTGAGACAAATGAGGATATGTTTCGATGGAAGAGAACAAAGAACACTCTATGCGGAACACAACTTGACATACCTTATCGATAATCGTGAAGAGTCCGTTCGAAGACCATATTTCGAAGAAGGTAAATTCTTCAACTTGAGCGGAAAGGACCTCAACCAATTATACACAAGAAAAATCCAACGTCCGACTATAAACCAACAGTTGAACATCAAGTTGGATTCAACAGAAGTCATCAGGGATGGAAACTCACCATATTTCCTATCACGTGGACATTTAGCTCCAAAGGGAGATTTTCTCTATGGCTTTCAACAGAATGCCTCTTTTTATTTTGTCAATGCTGCTCCACAATGGGAAATCATCAATTCGGGATCTTGGAACACATTAGAATGGAAAATAAGATCATTTACATCTAGAAGAGAAACTGACTTACAAATTTTCACGGGAACTTTTGGTAAATTAGTGTTGACAAATTACTCTTATTCTTCACTGTATATCTACTACAATCCACCGAATAATGGAATACCGATACCGCAGGTTTATTGGAAAGTTGTTTATGATCCCATCAGCCAAAAAGGAGTAGCATTCGTTGGCACAAATAACCCCTTTCTAAAATTTGATTCGCCCGAATTTATTTGCAAAGACATTCTACCATCAATCAAATGGATCAAATTAAATAATAAGAATTCAACAAATGGGATTATTTATGCTTGTTCTGTGAACGAATTGAGGAATGTTGTGAGTTATGTGCCCGAATTGAAAATAAAAGGTTTGTTATTGGAATGAAATTTCCGATTCCAAAGTTTTTCAGATCCTCAAAGAGAAAATCGTAACACCATCCTCTATTGGAACAAAATGAAATGCTAGACGTTTACAAAAATGCTACTACCAGCCTATGGGATAAGACAGAATATTGAGTTTCATAGACTAACAAATGTAAATGAAAATTACATATTTGACATGAAGATGCTCGTTTTGTTTATTTGTTTTTTTCGTGTAGCGTTCCTTGCTCGAATTTTACGAAAAGGGCACTGCAGTTTTGTGAAGGAAACTTTTAAAATTTATTTTTGTTGCGTTGCTATTTACTTGAAATAATGAATTATTTTCTCTGTTCAAATTCACGAATTATCCTGTTGAGAACATTTCTCAGTCGAAAATAATTATTACATATATATCATCGGGTATACAAGGTGTCTTGAAAAAATTTCATAATTATTAAGCTTACTGCTCGAACGCAACTATTTAGTTGCTATGGAGCATTTCCCCGGTGCTTATTGCGAGTTGTGAGTACAAAAATATAAATTTTGTAATAATTAGAACTGCAATATCGAAAGCATGAGAAACCTCCTCATTTGCCGAAATTGACCGTCAGGGTTGCGCCTCGCCAAGGATGCGACCCGGGGGAATGATTTATTTTATTTATTTTTATTTATTTATTTGAGTAATTAAGGGGATTCACATACAATGAATTCTGACAATGAATATTATACAATTTGGCCTATATACAAGTTGAATTAGTGAATAAATGTTAACTAAGAAACATGTTCTCTACCCTGTAAAATGTCAAACAATTTCCTTCTGAATTCGCTCATCGATACAAAAAAGATATCAATATGACCCATGTGCCAGTTGTAATATCGCATCAATCTTAAAAAAATTGAGTGGTAATAAAAGGTGGTTCTTGCCCTCGGAACACAAAAGAGATGCTTCTCCCGTCCCTGATCAAATGGGATGTAAAATTTCAAAAATTTGATTATGTGTGTGCTGAAATGATTATTTACTATCTTATATAGGAACACTCCATCAAAAACCATCCCCCTATGCTCTAAGGACAAGATACCGTGACGATGCAAGGCGGAAGCGTAGTGAAACTCATTCGCAATCGACCTCCGCTCATATCTACAAAATAACGCTCTGAGGAACTTTTTTTGTTTTCTTTCTATTCTATTAATGTATTTATAATAGTATGGTATCCAAACTGGTGTCGCGTTCTCCAAACAGCTTCGTACCAAGGCACAATATAGAATCTTTACAGTTTCACAATTTTGAAATTCCCTAGATGTCCTTAATACGAAACTGAGCATTCTAAAAGCCTTTGTGACAATTGTATCGATATGAGCCTCAAAACATAGCTTTTCATCAAAAATTATACCCAGATCTTTCACTTGACTTGCCGTTGGAATAACACGCCCACCTATAGTTAGAGGAGAACAGAAAGGAACCAAGTTCTTAGTGAAAGTTATATGCTGCACTTATTTATATTCAATTTGAGATATCGCCTCTCACAGAAAAGGGACAGACGATTCAGATCTTCCTGAAACAACAGTAAATCGTGCATATTCTCGACTGTTTTACTAATTCTGAGATCATCGGCGTACAAGTCGTATTCTGTGTGCAAAAAAACTCGATATACCATCGATATACATTGCAAAGAGTAGTGGACCCAAGTGAGAGCCCTTCGGTACGCCTGAGGTGATATTGATCAACGACGAGGAAAGGCCATTTATAACGACGTATTGTCTTCTTTGGTACAAGTATGACCTTATCCACGCTCGCAAGGGATCAACGAACCCGAAATCGTCAGTAATGCTCTCGAGTGTAGCATGATGGTCCCTATCGAAGGCCTTCTCCATATCAGTGTAAACCACATCCGTTTGAAGTTTGAACACCCCGATAAAAGTTCTCAGACGAAAAATTTATGTATGGTGCCATGTTTGTCAGCACCGATCTGCCGGCGAAAAACCCATGCTGCCTCTCAGACAATAATTTATTAACGTTCCGAAAAAGGTGATCCGTGACGACAGATTAATGATGAATGATGAAATGTCTTCGCGATGGGGGGAGAAGGGGAGTTTGAAGCCTCCGCTCCTTTTCGTCTGGTAAATGTCTAGTTGAGAAAAAAATAAAAAACGGAATTAGAAAATGAAGAGAACCAGGAGAAGGTTGGGACTTCCCAACATGCTTAACTGATAGTTCCCATACTCAGAAATTATCAGTTTTTTTTAGGAGTAATCAGTCAAAAAAGTTTGCCTTTCTCAAGTAAGGAATAGTTCTGACTGAACTCTCCCAACGAAAAATAATTCATATCATTAAGTAAAAATTTTTGCAATTGTACAACTTTTCTCTGCTATTTCCACTTGAAAAATTTGGTGGTATGTAGATAGAAAAAATAACAGTTAACAAATAAATAGAAATAAAAATTATAGAGAAGGAGAAAAAAAAATTGGGTATTACGCAACATGCTTGAGTTGGAGTTTCCTAGTTTCAATATTCTGAAATTGAAAAAAGATTCTCCCAAGTAAGAATTCAGAAAAGATTCGATTTTTCTCGAGTAAGTGAACAGTCCATTTAGTATCTCAAACTTCATTAATCCAAAGCATGAAGGGACGAGTTTTCAAAATATAAGATAAATAAGTCAAATGTTGCCATCCTTAAGACTTTTGATTTTTGATTCAACATTTTTAGCTAGATCCGGGCTCGTATTCTCGACAAGTGAGCTTTTCCTCTCAATTCTCGAGATCACTCATCCGATGAACGTATACTTTCATTTCAAACGAATGATGAACTTGGCATAATGGCAAAACTCTTGGAACAATATTATGTTTTCATCAAAGACCCTCAAATAATAGGGATTTTTATTATTCGGTCTATGCTTTTGATAATTCTGTCATATTTCATGGCTGAATTTGACTTTATACAATACGTCAAATTAAATTCTTCAGTTTTGGTTTCGCTCCAATCAAACATGATTTCATTTTGAATAGCAGATCTATCGAAAAAAGGAACAGTGGAGTAAGATAGGCATATATCATAGATCTATGCTCCATATATTAATATTTTATATAATCCCAATGAAATTTGTTCAGAGTTGGCATGATATTCAATCGAGACCTAAAACTAAAAAGTTACAAATTAGTAGTTATACCTTTAAAATCGGTGATGGACCAGCAATTCTTAGAATCAGACGAGCGTATTTCAGGAATAATAGAGGATACTGCCATAAGGTTCTTATTGGGAGTGGTAGAATTCGAAGCTGAAACAATTCAGTTGCATGAAACAATAATAATAATCAGAACACTCTCAATGAGCCTGCTGAAAAAGATATATGAAATCTTAAGAAGGAATAATCAAAAAATAAGGTTAACTCGTTGGGCAAAACGTAGTTTATTTTGCTACAACACGTGATCTCGGTACACAGAGCGAGATGACTGCCCGACCTTCTGTTCTCAAGAGGCACGCTAAGAGGAAGCGAGACAGAGATCAATCCCCCGGCACAGCCTCGGGAACACAGAAGTGTGGCAGACATTTAATTCATAGAGTTGTTCTTCTTACATTTATATTCGCACATTAGCATCAAATGAACAAGGGGGTCAATTTTAACAACTGCTAACATATATATCTTATATTGAAAGAAATTAAGATGGCATTTCTACAAGAAGAACAAGAGTAAAACAAAAAAAATTTACTGCACAGCGCTTAGAAGAATATGTGTGGCAAAATGAAGAAATTACATATCACATATTTAAGCATATTGTGAATGAATAAAATCTTTTATTATTATTTTTTCAAAATATCGATCACGAAGCAGAAGAAAATTCAGTTTCAGAAAAAATTATTTCCTAAATTTAGATGTCCTAAAATAGGCTAATCAAATTAGCTTGAAAAAATTGTGTGCCTGGAAATAATTATCGGAGTTAGAAATACTGTTCTAATCATTCTTTCAGGCCTTCAATAAGCGTAGTTTGAGCTTTGCCCCAATTTCCCAGTGGAGCGTATATCGTGACGTTTATATCGAATAGCTCCCAAACTGAGCACTTTTTCGAAAACATTACAATATTCAAAAGTGTTAAGCATTAAATTCTGCTTCTAGAAAGTATTACATCATTATATTTTGAACAAGTACTTTCAAAGAAATCATACGTCCAAATAGAGCAAATTTTCACACTTTTCAAAAAAACACACTTTTTCACTATAAAACGTAAAATACCTATGAAACAACGAACTTTAGAACGAAATGGCATAGAATAAGAGCTGTATCATATATTGTGATGAAAACGTAACCCAGGATGCTGATCATTTCATCCTAGCTAGTGCTATTGAATTTGCTCAGTAGTCTCATGGGTTCGTGGATAATGTTGGGGAGGACACTGAGCTTCTCATAATTTTGATTATTCTAGCCTCTATGTGTACCAATTATTTTTTACTAGGGCCTTACAAATGCAATCAAAACGATTAGATGTTGTCTTTTCTCCCTTGCACAACAAGTTTTTCTGTTTCGAAAAACAACATATTATTCCGTCATGCTTTTAATGGCTACGACACTATTCATCTCTTTTGGTAAAAGAATAATGAAATTCCTAAATACGTCTGGAATCTACACAAACCTGCTGAAAGCAGCAGAATTGTTTAGAAAATTTCATGCTTCTCCCGATAAGGTCGACGAGGCAATTTGAACGAAATTCTGCAGTCACAGTGTGTCCATTTACATTAAATTTTCAATGATTTAATTGTAGTAAAACCCAAGGAAAAAATTGAATTAATATTGCCATCGCAGGATTCATTGTTCGTCTTCAGAATCCCAAATTTTTATAACTGATTGACGCCAGTAATAAAACAGTCCATATTAGACATCAGAGCTACTTCTTTTTATTATCAACAAGCAAATCAGAGAAGCGTTTATCATATCTATAAATATATTGTATTAAGTAGTACTCACTCGATATTGATGCTTACCTACCTCTCGGGCTTCAGTTGGGCTTATTTATATCTTTACTTTGCTGAATTTCATTTGTAGATACCACGCAATACAATATAATCAAAGATTATGATGCAAATGAATTCAGCTAGAGAATTAGCTCAATGATTGGTTAATATTTTGAAAATGTCGATTATGTGATATTGCAATGTATCAATGACATTAATTAATTCTGACTGACGCTCATGTAATAGATAGATTTTACTGTTAATGATTAGAAATACTTCTTAACAGAGACCACCTATGAGCATTCTTGAAAATTTTTCTTCGAGAAGCTATTACCTTTCATTATTCCTTCCCCATTTTTCATGAAGATAAATTAAGGTCGTATTCATAGTTCATCCTCGAGAGACCATACTCACTCACTGAGTTGGGTGTGATTTTTAACGCCCTCAACTGGAGGGAAGTTATACTGTTATTTCATATAATTCTGACAGACTTTTCTTTGTCCTTTAGAAGTTTTGTTTTGTTATGTTGACATTTATTCCGTTGTTCACATCAAAATATATCCGGAATATGAACTTTGGAAATTCTCAGTTTCATTGCAAAATCGATTTTTTCATCGTGGTCGTTTAACTATCAGTTAACCAACACCGAAAGTGTGGGTAAACCTGAAGGTAATTCAAGAACCATAGAATCCTGTATATGTTTATAACGTAAAATGTTTTCTGAGTCGAAAAAGATTGTTTTGAAGAAATTGATTCCTCACTAGAGATTCGTTGAGCGCTTTTAGCAATATGGAGAGGAATGTCGTAGACCTCAAGTGATGCGTCTTAGATCAATGTTTTTTTTTAAGATTCAGATTATCGTTATCTTATTATTTATTCAACATATGCTGAATATTCTACACCCAATTGAACATTGGGTAGCTCATAAAACCAGAGAGTAATTAAAATGCATGGATTGCGAGGTGCATAGGATCTATCGACTGCACGCATATAAAAATTCAATTGCCAGGAGGTAATCAAGCCGACCTATTCAGGAGGAAAGATATCCCTTGAATTCTATAGGCATTCGTGACCTCATTGTTCATTTGTCGATGTTGCCATACTCATTTTTCACTCAGTTGGGGAATCTCGGAGTTTGCTCACATTTTTATACAATGTACCTTAACCCATTACTCTAATTCACTAAGGCCCGGTTTTACAATCGAAGGTTAACTTTTAGTTAAGGAAATTCTATAGGTTTTGAGTATTACAATCCCGCGAAACGTGTTTAACTATCTGTTAACTTAACCAACACCGAAAGTGGGGGTAAACCTGAAGGTTATTCTACAGAATATCTATCCTTACCCAGAAGCGACAGCTCACGTATTTTTAGGGGTCAATTTTCAATGACCTTGAGTAACCACTACCACAAACACTAGCCAAACAAAAGTGTGCAAGTGTGCACTGAGCTCTGAGTTATACACTGCAAACAAAAAACAATTCTTCGCTTAATTTCAAAACGTTGTTATTTTCTTAAAGATTCTTGAATGGAATCAAGGTTTAGAGTAATACCAAAATATATTTTGATACAATATTACCATTTATGGTTAATTGAACTTTTCAAATTTATATTTCGGTTGGATAGAATATTGATGTGTTAGATGAACATTGAAAATTTCAAGTAGTTTTATGACTATATGATTTCTTGTTTGACGATTGTTCATCATATTTTTGCAATGTATTCGACAGTATGCTTTTAACGATTCCCTATACTTTTAATTTCAAAACGTGTCTATGCATCTAATTAATTAAAAGAAATATCTAATTGAAAGGTTCAATGTCATGACCTGATATTTATGAGATTGGAGAATAGATATTTCCCACCTTTCGGTATTTCGGAAGATCTATCTTCAAATATATAATTATGTTTTTCGGGAGGAAGACTTCGTTTTTAAAAAAAAACTACTTTACTTTATTCAATACAATACAACGTTAATACTTGGTAGAGCTACTAGATCGATTAATTAACTGACTAGAAATTGTCATTCACTGATATTTATAACATTCTCTTATCTTATTCTTACTGCGAATTGACTGCAGGTGTTCACTGCTTAGTCTGCAAAATATAACATAGTAATATATGGAATCAATGGTAAACAGATAAACAATGTATCTAATTAGTATGGGGCCATATTATGTAATTCCTCCCCCCTTTGGATAAAGGTATCACCTTGATTAGGTGTAGCTTTACATTTTTCAAAATATTTCAATAAAAAGTATAAAATAATTAAAAACATAAATATTGCTAAAATAATCATAAATGTTGATGTTGTATTAGGTTTCCATCTTTGTATATCTTCTAATTTGACATCTGGAATATCTTCTTCCTGGAATTCTTCTCTCTCCTCTTCTTGGGATTGGTTTCGTGGGATTATCGCCGTCTTGGGTAGAATAATGTATTTTTCTTCATTTTTAATGTGAAATGTGATTTTTAGTGTGGAATATCTCTTTTTGGAAGTTACTTATGGTACATTTCGATTGGATTATCGCCATCGGTGAAGTGAAGTAATATTTGGTTTGCTGAGGACATTTTTCTTGAATTTTCATATTATTAATTGAAAGGATGCTTCCATCTTCTAAGGTTTTCAAATTTGATATAGGAATAACTTTTTTCCTGGGACAATTTTCTAAATGTGTCTTCAATATCATCTTCATACATTCTGGAGGTTTTGTTAAGGAGTCTTGATCGCAAAGGTAGTCTTCTTCGACTGCATGACATTCACTGGTTGACCATTTCAATTCTTCTTGTTGAGTGAGCATATAAGGATTGGTATAAGGAAGGGTTAAGTTCTTCTGAGGGATATAGTAAAACTTGTATAGATTAAAATTTTCTTCATAAACGGTCGGAATTGATATAAGAAATAATAAAACTTTCTCTTTAAACATTACTTTCGTATGACATAACTGATAATAATCTTTCAAATGATGTAATGGAATAATAGTGTCATTTTTAATTAATTCTTCGAATTTCGTATAAGGCAAAATAGATTCATGTAGAATATGTAATCTAGCAAAGCTCACTGCTGTTTGGATTTCATCTAATATGCTTTTAATATCCTTAATTTCAAATGTGAGAAGATGCATGTGTTCAATATGTCTCAATTGCGGTATTGTTCGTAATAATTTATAATTATCTGCAAATTGTCGAAATTTATCAATATACTTATTTTTCAAATCGTTAATTACAGTAGCAATCTGTCTTTGATTCCTCATAAGTGTGTCCTCGTTTCTTGCTATACTTTCAAAATAATTTTTATAAAGTTCTTCGTCGTCTGAATCTAAGGTTCCAAATAAAATCTTTGAAATTTTACCTCCAATATTAATAAGTCCTCTTTTAACTCTTATTTTTCCATTAACAAGTTCTTCTAAAGTTCTAATATCAATTGTATTCGAATGTTTTAAATATTCATAATGCGGCGTTTGTGTAAATCCCAATAATTCTTTATTTTTCAAATTATCAATTTCTTTCTGATACTTTAAAATAAGATTCTCGACTTGTTTCAAATCAATATGTTCATAATCAATTGTTTTATAAGGGAGTAATATTTTCATGATAAATGTGTTTATTATTCATATCTTGAATTCTATGTCTATCTATCTAGCAAGCATTAATATTTTCGTAAACTAGATCTAACTTTCTAACAACAGGGTTTTTAATGTAAATAGGGTTTGTATTTAAAAGGAAGGAACATTCTTCTTTCTGCGGAACGTTTTCCGTTCAATCCGTCTGAATATCTAAGTTTAAAATCATTTGGTAAATCTTCATTAATTTCATCATAAACAATATCATCAATTTCATTATATTTTATATTATTACCTCGTCGATAATTATGTTTTTCGTTCACTTTTAAGAAGACCGGCAGTATCCCATTAAAATCTATAAATTCTTTATTTACTTCAGTATGCAGTGGCGATAAATAATAAATAATTATTTTCACTTTGCACCTTGCAAAAATATACTTTATCATATTCAAAATAATAGGCCATTTTAATTCATCTAATCCGCACGCTATACGCGGTAAAGCTAAATGAGTTTCATTTCTTGACTCCATAAGTTTTTTCAAATATAAAAGGGAATTAAATACATTTTCGTATGTAGGTTTATCATAATGGGATTTCTTGGTTATCAAATAGTAAATAACACGGTTTTTATTTTGAATAATAGCTACTTCTCCTACTTTTCTATTTTGCGATTTTAATTCATCTATATTTCCAAATTTTCTCTTGAAATCTCGGGCAATGCCTCTACTCATATGGAAATCTTCTGATACGCAATAGGCTAACGAATATTTATTAGGGGCTTTAAATAAATTTCCTTGTTTTTCTTCAATATTATGACAATCGGGAATATTATTTGTTTCATATAGTTTCGTAAAGTTTTCATACGTAATGTCATTCAACCTATCAGATTCCGATTTTACTTGCTCATTGTTATTATTTGCTTTATTCATTCTAAAATAGGATTTCTGTGAACTTGGTTTTTCCCTATTCATTACGTTTATTGATTTTTTCAAATTTGAAATTTCTTTTTTCATTTCATAACTTGCTTTAGAGTTCAATTCAATCATTTTTTCAAGTTCTTTATTAGACATCTCAATCATGAAAAGTTTAGATTTCAATTGTTCATTTTCAGTTTTCAAATCTTCATTTGCTTTATCGATTTTATCAATTTCCTGCAAATTATTTGCAAAGTTTCTGAAAAGATCATATTTTTCCCGTTCAAGTTGTGATACTTTCTGAATTAAACAATTATTTCCAATCGAAATTTTTCCATATTTGAATGGAATTCTACAATATTTATTCATCAATACTTGGTTTTTAAAATCGAATGTCAAACCGTATTTATTTAGAAAATCGGCTCCTATAATGCCATCGTAATTATTATGAAATTTATAAAGTACAAAAGGGTGACTATCATTCATACGGAATTCTGAAAATAAAGGAAGTAATACCTTTTCATTTGAAGTTTCCTGCTTCATGCATGCAGTTAACATTGTTTCTTCTTGAAAAAATATTATCATAGAAATTATTATAAGCAAATTTTGGATCTATCAAACATACTGAACAGCCACTATCGATTAAAAGTTTACATTTTGGATATTTAAATTCAATAAAGGGCAATTGATTAGAATGATTAATATTATAATTTAAGTCAATGCGTCTTCTTGGGTAAGTTCGCGAAAATTTCGACTATCATTGTCGTAGTTTTTTGAAGTTGAAGGTTTACAATAATCAAATTGATTTTCATTTCTTTGTTTCCTCGTATCTAAATGCGTTAATTCTTCAAAGTAAAAATTAGGATTATTATGTTGATTTCTGTTCTGATAATTATTATGAGCATTATTATGATAGAAGTTACGTTGAGGATTTGGATTATATTGCGTTGAGTAATTTGAACGTTTCTGGGGATAATTCCTAGTCTGAATTGACATTTTTTCTGGAGGGGTAGTAATTCTTTGATTGGGATTTGGTTTAAAAACATTACTTGAATGATTAGCATTAAAATTATTATTATGACTGGGGTATTGGAAATAATTATTTCTCTGAGTAAATTGAACTGGTTGCGAAGGAAATCTAGGTACTTCGCCGTAATTATTAAATGCGTGATTTGATCTATTTTGTGTATAATTAAAATTTTTTGGAACATATTTTGAATGATTCTGAGCGAAATTTTTATTTTTTCTACTTCTATCAAGTAATTCGTATTGGGCTAGATTGCACATATAGTCTTTCGTTGCATTTACTGTGTCATCAAAAGAAAATTCATTATTTGTTATTAAATATGTTCTTAGTTCTATAGGCGCGTTTGATATTAGAACAGTTTTACAAATTTTCAAAATATTATTCTTATAAATTGCTTTTTCTGGATCTGGCATTCTATCTGCGTCAATTCTATAATTTATTCTTATTTTCAAAGAAATTATTCGGTCTATAAATAATATTATATCCTCATTGGGTTTTTTGTTTAAGAATTGCAATTGGTGTATCAAAACGTCTAAGTTAATTTGATCACCAAATTTAGTGTACAAGAAATTTTTGAGAACATCCCAATTATTCGGAATGTCAGACGTTGCTACTTCTGCTAGGGCTCTATCTATTAGTTTTGATTTGACCACTGCGAAGCAATAATTTTTCACCATAATATTTTCATTTACGAACATCGCTAGATAATCATCAACACTTTTTATGAACGAATGCAACTCGTTCTCAACACCAGAAAATTTAGGTAACAGCATACCAAACTTTTCAGCTAGCGACAAATCTACTGCCATTTTGTTTGTTTTATTCTAACGACCTCTAAAGTGTTTAATCGACGTAATATTGAATTATTTTAATATTTCACTTATTCAATCAGTTATATCAATTATTATGTAATTATCAATTATATCAATTATTATTTCAATCAAATTGTCAGTTTTTTCTTAAGAAACCTAGGAAAAACTATTGTAATCGGTTTTTTTAAATAAGAAACCTAGGGAAAACTTTATAAATCGGTTTTTGGAAGAAACCTAGAGAAAACTTTATAAATCGGTTTTTTGGGAAGAAACCTAGAGAAAACTTTATACAAGTTTTACGCTCAAAACTTGGGGAAAAGGTTGACTAATTTTGGGCCAGATTAGGTAAACTGGGAGTTATTAAAGGATATTGCTCACCACGTTGTCTTGTTGAAATGAAACCGTCACGGGGCGCTACTCAGGTGATCGGGCTCCTGTCTTCTTCACCTAGTTCTTCTTGTGCTCAACGGTTGAAACCGACGGTGTTGCAGACTGGATGGACCTCTTCTTTTCAGGAACTCACAGATTTTCACAAAACCGGCACAATCCCAGACCTCGTCGCCAATTATGTTTTTTCGGGAGGAAGACTTCGTTTTTAAAAAAAAACTACTTTACTTTATTCAATACAATACAACGTTAATACTTGGTAGAGCTACTAGATCGATTAATTAACTGACTAGAAATTGTCATTCACTGATATTTATAACATTCTCTTATCTTATTCTTACTGCGAATTGACTGCAGGTGTTCACTGCTTAGTCTGCAAAATATAACATAGTAATATATGGAATCAATGGTAAACAGATAAACAATGTATCTAATTAGTATGGGGCCATATTATGTAATTATATATTCAAGAAGTTCATAGATTTGAAAAAGGCTTTTGATACAGTGGACACAGAGATAATGATGAATAAGTTAGAAAAAATGGGATTTAGGGGAGTATGGTACAACTTGGTAAAATCACACATTGCAAAGTGATATGGAGGATGTCAATACTGGTGTATCTCAGGGATCGGTCCTTGGACCATTAATGTAACTATTATATGTTCAAATTTCTGAATCTGAAATGTCATTACTTTATGTATTCAGATGACACATCGCTTGTATTCTCTGGCCCAGGCTCAAGAGTTTGGGAACAGAATATAAATGATGATTTGGCAAAGTATTTCAAGTGGCTGTACACTAACATAAATATCGATAAGACTGTATATATGACAATGAAACAAAATACCCAAAATGTGAGTGATATTAGAATAAGCCTGAATGGTAACTGAAAGAGGTTACTGAGTATAAGTATTTGGGATTTGTCATCTAGTATAATCTTACCTGGAATAATTATATTGAAAATATAATGAATAAAATTACCCCCAATGGCAGGTGCAATAAGAAGATGTTCCCGAGAACTCAATGATAACACTAGAAAACTACTATACAGGGTGTTTCCTAAACATGAGGCAAAAATTCAGGGAGCTGTTACTTGGACTATTCTAAGAATATTTTGTCCTTTGATGTTTTTGGAAAAACCTCTTTGTTTCGAAGATACACGGCGAACAACATTTTTCATATTTTTAAAATTGATAATAGTATAAATAAAAATGCGTACCGCACTGTGTTTACTAAGTAGGTACAATTTATTTTTAAATGTGTTTGACAACTATAAAAAACGGCCAGTTTTTTGACTTAAAATTGATAAGTTCAGATGGTAAAGGAATACAGATTAAACACGGTTTTCATTTGAATTCGTTTTGTGATGTATTAGCAATTAACATTTTATCTTTCACTGTCAATGAGGAGAAGATTGGATGCTTGTATGCTGGCTGGAGGTGGTCATTTTCAACAGTTTTTGTAGGTTAAGTTAAATTTTCATGTAATTTTTCATAATAAAAGGTTATTATCTAAAATTTTGTTTGCCCTGTATCTTCGAAACAAAGAGGTTTTTCAAAAATCATCAAAGGACAAAATATTCTTAGAATAGTCCAAGGAACAGCCCCTGAATTTTTGCCGCATGTTAAGGAAACACCCTCCCAGCAAACATTTGCCGTCGGCAAACCGTCGGACTCGTGTCGGCAATGTCGGTAATGTGCGTACTGCTTTTTTACAGCGTCGGAACTTCGATGGGCCGGTGACGACGTTTACGCAGCTAAAGACATGCCGAAATACAAGCATCTAGCCAACGTCGGCAATGCATCCCTATTAGACGAGCGTGTTTCGCTGTTTTATATTCATCGGATCGACGGCGGTTCTACGCGTTAGTAACGCGTTCAACGTTGAACTGCACTATTTTGAATTTCGCGGGATCAATTTTTATTCGAGGTTTATAAAACCCAAATGAAACATCCGCCATTGCTCTCTCCGCCCGCAGTCGTCGAAGAATGGAGAACGCGTTCACGACGTTCACGTTCCTATTTGCGGATGGACTTAACTCTCTCGTGGTGTAGCTGGTTGATGCTAGTGATCTATATTGACTATATTAGTCATTTGTGATTTGTGTGTCTGTTATTTATTACTAATTTACTCTACCATTCAATACTATGATCGATGTCGCAGCTCAAGAAGCACGCCGGTAATTACAGGAAATATGAAATAGATGCCAAAATTGTGGAAACGTATGAAAAACTTAAGGAATTCAACACAGAATTAAAAGATGATGAGTTTTCCAAGATATCTGTAAGTATAATTTTATATTTCTGAATTGGCTCACTATCTTTTTTTTGTAATATCATTTCACATTCTCCAATGATGAAATTTAGCAATTTTAATATAGGCAAAAAACCTTCAGTCTCCAGTTTATTTTATGTTTTTTCAGTTGACTGAATTTCGCTTTGTTGGAAGAAAAGATAATGCTGAAACAACAAGAAAAATATTGAGGCTGATGATCAGCCATCAGTTGGCCATTTCCCTGAATTGGTAAGGGAGAAATGAAAATGACAAGGATGGTCTAGAAGTATTGGAACACATGTTGTTACTCGCTCGTTCAAGGTACTCCAAAGTTTGTTACATAATTTTTTAGTTAATAACTTTGAATTCTTACTTATTTGAAATGATATTCGACATTAATTTCAATAACTTGAATAAATTATGAAAACTCATTTTGTCGGATCAGTAAGGAGAAATCGTCAGCCGAAACTGACCACCAACATGGAAATAAATCATGCTATAATGAACTCATAATACAAATTCAGGATTTTGCATTTTGATTTATGAGTACATAAACTTGAATTGTAAAATATTTTCGAGTAGAATCTACTTCCAATTTTATCGGAAACGAATGTTAACTTCGTTATTTCAAATGTTACACCCTGTATATTCAAACATATTCAAATTCTTACTTCAATTCTACACTAATTTGATGTATAATATGCGCAACCACACAAGCGATTGTTGAGTTATACCCTTGTTTGTCAGAAAGATTTCACAAATCAGTGTTTTATATCTTCGAAATGCCTCATTGTAAAAAGTTTTTTTCGCATCAATGGAATAAAATAAAGTACGATGATGCAAATTCTTGAATTTGTATTACAATTCCTTCCTCGAAAAGTTCTAATGAAATACTCGAAAAAATCACCCTGTTTATATATGTATATATATTTTTTTTAACAAATAACATTTCATTCTTCCGATATGATATAAAATATTTCAAATGTAGTTATATGAAGAATTATATTTATGGTTTTATTTCAATATAAAATTTTATTTTCAGTTAGTTATTTATTGCACTACTGCCCTTCTAACATGATTCAAGTGAGACTAACTCAATAATATCATTGGCGTGAATAGAGTTGAGTCATTAGGTGGTTCACCGACAGTCACGAAAATCTTGTAATTTTTTTAATGTGTTACTTTTTACAAATTTTCTCATCAATGGTTGGTAACTTCACCAATAACCCAATCCTAGTTACGCCTATGAATTATATGAACTACATCTGAGAAATAGAAATATGATAACAAAATATATTTTATTTTTGGAGTATACATATTAATACTTAAAAAAAATAGAAAAGAATTACCCATATCACCTTTAGGAATTTCTGAAAGAATATTTGTATCAAATGAATTTGAAGCCATATGAGCATCGAGGTAAGTAAACTCGATAAACAAATCAACAAGGTATGTTATAAGTATATCAACTGAATTTTGTTTCTAAGCCACCAATCAGGTTGCGGGTAGCCATTCTGAGAAAGTGTCTCTTAGTCTCTGGTTCTGCATTTCACAGACGCGGTGATATATCGATTGTAAAGCCTTGGTTTCCTCGAAAGCGGTACCGACAAATTTCGACCGCAATAATGCGACAAAGGACTCATAAAAAACTGTACCATGCACATTATCAGCAGAGGTACAGTTATCTATGACGTCATTTGCCGCATTATTGTGGTCGAAATTTATCGGTTCCGCCTTCTAGGAAACCAAGGCTTCAGTCGCTCGGGCCGATGCGACATTTTATTCAAAATGCCGACGCTGAACAGTGTCGGCAAGCCGACACATTGCCGACACAAATAGGCTGGTATGCCAGCACTTTGTCAACGTTGGGCCAACGCTGGTTCTGCTTTTCACTGCCGCAGCGATATGTCGGGAAACAGTCCCTCGGGCGGCTGTCGGCCGATCGGACACTTTATTAAAAATGCCGAGTCTAAACAGCGTCGGCAAGCCGCCACATTGCCGACACGAATTGCTGGTATGTCAGCACTTTGCCAACGTCGGGCCGAGTTAATTTTGTTTGTTGGGCTGTATAACAGCTTTATAAAACCACATCTACTTCATATACATATACTCAAACTTATATACAATATAGAAAGTAAAAAACTAAAATCGAATACAAAACTAACGAAAAATAGAAATTTCCATTGATGTGAAGCAGGAAAAAAAAGTACCTAAGAAGAAACTCGGCAAGAAAAACAAAATGTTTACATTCACCGGCAGCATTCATTCGTATAATCAAGTCCCTGTTGAAGTTGTAAAAGTTGATACTACCAAAAAATGTGCCCTAACCTCTGTCATTTCCTCAGTGAGATTTAGCTTTTTGTTTGTAATATATGGTTTATTAATATTACAACATTTATTTTTAGTTGAACAGGCTAAATTATAGTATTTTGTAGGCCCTGGTGCCAGTTTTTTATAATATGTTTTTAGGTCAACAATAAATGTCCGAAATTAAATGAAAAATCGGTAGATTTAACGAAAAATCGGTACGTTAAATCGCTAGGTTCGGCAACACTGCAATATAAGAAGGAATGAAGCTGAGTTTGACAGATATACCACCAGACCTGGGACATGCGCACGTAATTTTGTCCCCAATAAATTTGTTCGAGCTGTCGCTTTTGGGTAAGGATAGATATTCTGTGTTAATTCAAGAACCATAGAATCCTGTATATGTTTATAACGTAAAATTCTAATTTCTGATTAGAAAATTATTGTTCTGAAGAAATTGATTCCTTACTAGAGATTCGTTGAGCGCTTTTAACAATGTTTTTTTTAAGAGTCAGATTATCGTTGTCTTATTATTTATTTAACATATGCTAAATATTCTAAACCCAATTGAACATTGGGTAGCTCATAAATCCAGAAAGTAATTAAAATGCATGGATTGCGAGGTGCATAGGAGCTATCGGCTCCACGCATATAAAAATTCAATTGCCAGGAGGTGATCAAGCCGAACTATTCAGGAACCATTAACAGTTTTTTACCTTGAATGTACAAACTGTAGCTGATCCATCAGTGAAAATTACAAATATTGATGTAAAATTGCCAGGTTCAGCCCATGATATTTTTTAGAATTCTATGCTGTGCGGATCATTTGACAACACAATGTGTTAGCAGGATATAGTGGCTATGAAATTGAGCATTATATAATCACACCTCCAACTAATACAAGAAATCCTTTCAAAGTCTCATTCAACAAATCACTCATTTCTACACGAAATCTCATTGAGAAATAGTGTGTAGAAACTTCTCTTTAAAGCCCTTGTCATGGGAATGCATGTAAAAATATATACAGCTAAGGTTATGTTAGTGGCTACAGTCATTCTTCATAAAATAGCATATTGTAGAAGTCACTAGTAATATTAATCTTTTAGAATTTCCTGATCAAAGTCATAATGCAAGTACCTCTACCTCAGATACCTCCATTAACATGTATTCTAATAGATTGTAAATTGGAGAAATAATTGATCTTATATATACATGAACAATAAACAAACTCAGGAAATATTTAATTGAATAAAATATAAAAATTCATTCATTTAGATCAAAAGAACCATTATTTTCTACAAACTTGAAAAAATTCAAACAGAAACCATAGTTACTAAACCTCAATAAAATTATTGTAAAACGCCAGGGACGGGTTAACCATTGAGTGTCGGTAACCTAACCATAATTGGTAACCACTGATTGTAAAACAGACCCTAAATTTAAGGAAAAACTATTCGATAATCTCAACAAATATCATCACTAAAGATAGCGATATGAAATTATAATCGGCTTTGAGATTTCAATATCTCTGATAAATTCTAATCAATCTTACTTCCTGTTTCGTCACATGTACATGAAATTATGCTGAACGGACAATATGCACCCTTCAGTCGAGAAACGCATGATTTAATAGGAGAAAATTGCATTCAATTAGAGCACCAACGCGACAAATTGCATTTCCAGCTAGCTGGACTTAACTCGATCACGTCAAATTTCATATTTCAGAATTTCCTCAGCGCCTATTCGTAGCGTAAATGAAAATGTCATATGCCTTCGTAAAATCCAAAATTAAATGGCCTTTTACATTTTCGATAGCGAAATTTGATTTTCCCTTGAATATTGCATCTTGTTTCGACATCAGAGTTCCACGTGTAATGTCATATGAAAGGAGTCACATCATCTCGAGAAAGAAGTTTAATCGTTTAGTTTCTATTAACAAGAGCCCCAGATGTCTGAAATTTCGACTTTTTGTTGAAGACCTCTTTAGGACGTACAGGGTGATTCACTTATCTTGGTTACCCCAAATTTCTCGAAAACGTCCAAATATTTGAATGACGTTTTGAACAAGTCAATGTCGACTTGAGATGCACATAAAAATCTGCAGAATAAATGGAGACGCCAGGCGTCGCGGCGCTATCAAAATTTTTTTCTCCAGGGACATATCTTTTTCATCATGTCATTCTAAAGATGGTTTCAGTCTGAACTCTTTTTTTGAATTCAATTTTTATCCATTTCTAACCGTCAGCGATCTGCAGCGTGTTTTATGTTAATTCTATTCCGTTTATTTTTTTTTTTGTATTGTGGTAGTATGCCTTATTTTGGATACATGGATATGATTTTGTGCCTTGAATTCAAGAAGTCAAGTCAACAATCTGTCTCGTCAAATGAAAATAAATATGTTGATACAGCAAGATGATGTTTCTTGTCACAATGCTGCAATTGTGAAGAGATATTGAGATCAAGAATCCGAAAATAAATGGACCCTTATATTTCGACCAAAGTAACTTGAAATGATATAGGAAAACGATACAACTTTTGTTTTGATCATAATGGCTGAATCACAATTTTTATTTTTCTTTTATTATATTCATTAAATATTATATCTTATAACAGTAAATTTTTTTTAGTATAAACGAAACATTTCGAATTATATGTTCTATATACCGGCCATTATGATCCATACATAAGTTATAGCATTTCCCTATTTCATTATGAGTTACTTGGGATAAAATATAAGGGTCTACTTGGGCACATGAGTTTCTTATCTTTATTTTCAAACAGTCCAAGTTATTAGAATCAGTTTGGTATACCATATTCTTCATGAGCTTTAGGTCTTGCGATGCCTGATGGGTTCATTGGTTCCTATCCATTTATTTTCGAATTCTTGATCTAAATATCTCTTCATAATGGCAACGTTGTGACATGGAGCCCCATCTTGCTGTAGCCAAATATTTCATCTTATTTGACGAAGGACATTGACTAGAAAACGGCCCTTCTTGGATTGAAGGCACAGAATCATATCTACGTCTCCAAATGAAGGTATACAGAAAAAAAATAATGGAATAAAATTAACATAAATCACGCTGCAGACCGCTGACGGCTGGGAATGGATAAAAATTGTATTCGAAAATAGTTCAGAATGAACTTATCTTTCGAATGACATGATAAAAAAGGGTATGTCCCTTGAAAAAAAAATTTTGATAGCGCCGCGACGACTGACGTCTTTATTTATTCCGCAGATTTTTATGCACATCTCAAGTCAACATTGACTTGTTCAAAACGCCATTCACAGAATGCAAAAATATTCTGACGATCTGACGTTTTCGAGAAAATTACCCTCCATAGTCGAAATTGTGTATTCTGTATTGTTGTGATAAAAAAAGCGAAAATTTTATTTTTGGGTGGCTCGAGCGATTTCTTAAGAGATATTCCATCGCCAAGGGAGGATGTGGAAGAGCCTCCTTCCCATGGGCGTACCGAGGTAGGGGCAGGGAGGGGGCAGCTGCCACCCCCTAAAAAATAAAATGCACGTCAATTTTTCTGGCAAGTGGGAATTAAAAACGTGTTATCTACTGCTCGCAAAGTGTTGGAAACACAATATCTTTTCAGTAAAATATTTTGATTTAATATTTTTTTATCTATCATTAAATATTTTACAACATTCGATATATACATATTAGACTGATTCAAAAAAATCGACTTTTTCTGTTTTCACGAAACCCCCCCTGATTAGCTTCAGGGTATCGAAAAAAGACCTTTGTGAAAATATCAGCTCCAAATAATAACATTTAGAGGTCGCTCATCAATTATTTATATTTTGCCTACTAATAGCAGGGGAAAAATTTCTTTTTTCAATAAAAAATTCCTAAAACACAAACCAATTGACGGATTTCTTTGTGTAATACATTTTCGTGTAGGCAATCAGATACACTACAAATATGTCCCTTACGATATTTCGATAAAACGGCCACTTCAAAAGTTATTCGATTCGATGCTAATATTGAGGTATTTTTGAAGAAAAAAAATATTCAAAAAAATCGACTTTACCCGTTTTCACGCAACTCGCCTTCTAATCATCTTCAGGGCATCGACAAAAGGCGTCTGTGAAAATTTTAGCTTCAAATATTAATATTTAGAGGTCGCTCATCGATGGTTTCTATTTTCGCTGCTGATGGCAGGAAAAAAAATTCCTTTTTCAATAAAAAATTTTTTGTTCATGAACCAATAGACGGATTCCACTGTATGATACATTTTAGTGTAGAGAACTAGATACTCTACGAAAATGTTCCATACGATATCTCGATAAAACCACTCGTTCAAAAGTTATTTGAACTTTTTTTTCCAAAATACCTCAATATAAGGTATTAATATAGAGGTATTTTTGAAGAAAAAGTTCGAATAACTTTTGAACGAGAGGTTTTATCGAAATATCGTATGAGACATTTTCGTAGAGCATCTAGTTCCCTACAGGAAAATGTATTACACAGTGAAATCCGTCAATTGGTTCGTGAATGGAAAGTTTTTTATTGAAAAAAGAAAATTTTTTCCTTCTATCAACAGCGGAAATAGAAATCATCGCTGAGCGACCTCTAAATATTAATATTCAAAGCTAATATCTTGACAGACGCTTTTTTTCGATACCCTGAAGATAATTAGAAATAGAGTTTCGTGAAAACAAACGGAATGGATTTTTTTGAATAATTTTTTTCTTCAAAAATACCTCAATATTAGCATCGAAATGAATAACTTTTGAAGCGGCCGTTTTAATGAAATATCGTAAGGGACATATTTGTAGAGTATCTGATTGTCTACACGAAAATGTATCACACAATGAAATCCGTCTATTGGTTTCTGCTCTAGGAATTTTTTATTGAAAAATGAAATTTTTTCCCTGCTATTAGTAGGGAAAATAGAAATAATTGATGAGCGACCTCTAAATATTATTATTTGAAGCTGATATTTTCATAGAGGTCTCTTTTCGATACCCGGAAGATAATTAGGGGGGGGTTTCGTGAAAACAAAAAATGTCGATTTTTTTGAAACAGTCTAATACATATATATTCTTTTGAATCAGAGAGCTAAAATAATACAATAAATGTTGAAACAAAAAGAACTTGAACTGAGGTAAAAAAAGGAACGGGGTACCACAACATTCTTCGTATGATACTATAGTATCATACGATACTATCAGCCATAGATGGCTCTGATTATCCTAGGGGCCGTTCCACTTGGCGATCACAACGATCAAAATGCTCTTTTAGCCGTTCCATTTAACGTCTTTGCGAGCGTGGCAAGATCATCGCTCACTCCAAGCTCAAATTTCGATGTTCTGTGGCCAAAGGTATGTTCTGTGATGACCTATCTCAATAGATGCGTGAAAGTGATAGTTGACGTTCAGAATACAGTTAAGATATATGTATTATAATATTTCCAACTTTTGTACACTTTAATTAAATTTATTGTTTAGAATGACCTGACCCGTAACTTCTAACTCATTTCTTTCATGACAGCCCAAAACGCCATATAATCCGTAACTTTCAACAGATTCTAAAAGAGGAAATTGATGGAGTTTTTTTTTCATTTCTTTCAAATTTTGTGACATTTCTGTCATAAATATTTATAAACCTCCGAACATTATTTGGACAAGAAATCTTAATGTTGATGTTTTTTAAAGTAGCAAATGCATTTCCAAAATGCATTCGATTTATTCTGAATAATCGGTTTCTTTTCTGCTTTTGTCTTTTTTCATTTCAGATTAAGAATTACTAGTCGTTTTGGGAAGAATCTGTGTATCCGAGCCCATCGACGGATAACATGAAGATGATCACACTGATGACTTTCAAGATTTTCCTGATATGTTATGTTATGGGAGGCAGGTTTTTTTCGGCTGAGGTTTTTTCCCCTGGCTGTATAGTATCGTATGATACAAGTGTTGATAGTATCGTATGATTCTATAGTATCATGCGAAGAATGTTATGACACCCCGTTCTTTTTTTACCTCAGCTTAGGTACTTTTTCTTTCAACATTTATTGTATTATTTTAGCTCTCTTTTCTTATATATATATATTATATATATATATATATATATATATATATATTATATATATATATATAAACAAGATTAGTGCTAGAGATTCATTCCCTCAAAAATAGAATTGACCAACTGGAAAGAGAAAAATTTCACACTTAGAGAGAAAATTGAGAGCATTGATCGAATCCATAGGAAGAACAATGTAATAATCTTTGGGTTGAAAACCCCGGAAGGCAAAGTTGCGCCAGAGATAATTTGTGATGAGTTACATGATTGTTGGAGGTTGAATTGACAGAAGCAGACATAAGTGATTGCTATAGATTGGGAAAAACTGAAAATTCGCCTATCAAGGTTGAACTGGTTTCAACATTCAAGAAAAGAACTATATTTTCGAAAGTAAAGCATTTGAGAGAGACACCTGTCAGCATTTCAAATGATTTGACTGAAAATCAACGAGGTGATTTCAAAATATTAAGAACGAATCTTCTCCAAGCTAGAGCAAATTCATCTCTTAAATCATACATACGTGGTAACCGCCTAGTGGTTGGAACAAGAGAATATACGGTAGAAGACCTGAAAAACAATCAGCAAGAGGATAGACCTCATAGTGCACCCCAAACACCGTCAGCACCGGAGAGTCTATCAGTCTCGAGGAAAAGTTCACAAAACAAGAATTCAGAAGATACTGAAACGGACTGGGAAACTGTGGAAGATACGAAAGAACCTAGTGCTGCAACTGCAGGGACTCCATGTTCTACATCTCTTGGCTGCCAAAAAATTCAAGGAACTTACAAAAACCTTAAGAAGAAATCACCACCCAAGAAAGAACCCAAGACAGGCAGAAAGTTGAGAACCGGCTTCGCTAAATCCTAAGGTTATGTTAAATAATTTAATGTTTCGTTGTGTTTAGTTCGTTTATTCATTAAGTGCTGGAGAACATGAATCCATATATAAGAGATTATCGAGAAAATAAATATGATACAAAAATAATCGAGAATATCAACATTTTCAAACAAAACAAGCAGAGTAAATTTAAGATATTTCATATCAACATTAGAAGTATCGCAAAAAACCATGATGAATTACTGCTGGTGTTGGATACCCTCTCATTTAAATTTGATATAATAGTGTTATCAGAAACATTTCAAATAAAGAACATACACATTTTCAATATTGCTGGATATCGAACAATTTATAACGAAGGGAAATTCAACAGGAACGACGGGGTTTTGATTTATATGAGGGAAGATATAAAATTTACCTATAATTTAATACCTTTGGGTGAAAGCATGACAATAGAAGTAAATGTAACTGGTGAAAATAATCTTACACTGACAGCTATTTATAGATCCCCTAATACATCTGTGTATGCCTTTAATAAAGAACTTTATAATTATTTGGAGAGTAAGTGCCAGTCTGAAACACACATGCTGATCGGTGATATGAATATCAATTTGTTTGCAGATGATGAATTTGTTGACGAATATAAGAATACTTTATATTCTTTCGGTTACATGTCCATCATAAATGAATGCACTAGACCTGACGGAAATTCCTGCATAGATCATATATTCCTAAGAAAAGTAAATCTCGAAAATCGATTAGATCATATAAACGGATACGTATTGCAATATCTTATTACTGATCATTTTCCAACCATTTTGATTATAGATTCAGAACATAAAACTCTGTTACATAAAAACGAGAAAAAAAGGGTGAAGAAATATATAAACTATGTGAAATTAAGAGAAGATTTACAAAATGAAACATGGTCACTAATGTATGAAAAAGAGAACGTGAATGACATGACTTGCTTCTTTATTGAAATTTTAAATAATCATATAAATAACAACGCACATTCCGTAATTATAAGAAATAATGAGTCTTCTCGTAAAAAATGGATTAGTCCTAGTATAATAAAAGCAATTAATATAAAAAATAATCTCTATATGCAGTTAAAAAAAGATCCTAATAATATAATCTTGAAATCTAAATATAATAAATGTAAGAATGAAACTCGAAAACTAATAAATAAATTAAAGCAAGACTATGTACAGAAAATAGTATGTGGAACTCAAAATGAATCTAAGGCTATGTGGAAAGGTATGAATTATTTGTGCGGAAATCCGAAAGATACAAAAATAGAAATCCAACAAATCAAGTATGAAGCAGTTGTCCACGAAGATAAGACAGACATAGCTAATTTATTCAATAAACATTTCAGTGGTATAGGAAAACTTTATGCTGATAGAATCGATCCTCCTAAAGAGTATAAAGAAATAGATACTTTTCAAGGTAATTCATTCTACTTATTTCCCGTCGACACTATAGAACTGCAAGATATAATAAGTCAGCTAAAGTCGGGAAAGGCTGCTGGTCATGATTCCATAAGAGCTGAAACTTTGAAAGAGATCAAAATGGAGATAGCGGCACCGTTAGCCTATCTCATAAACTACTGTTTTGAGAAAGAATGCTTTCCTGATACGTTGAAGAAAGGTATAATCAAGCCAGTATACAAATGCGGAGACCGATCCGAAGTTACGAACTACAGACCCATCTCTCTGATATCGAACCTGGCAAAGATAGTTGAAAAGGCTATAAAAACACGCATTATGGGTTACCTAAAAAAATTTAATATCATTGGCAAAAAACAATACGGATTTGTTGAAGGAAAATCAACCGAAGATGCCATAAGAGAACTAACAGGAAAACTTTACGAAAGTCTGGATAAAACGATCCCTTCACTTTGTATATTTATAGATTTATGTAAGGCATTTGATACAGTGTGCCATATTCGACTGCTCAAAAAATTGAAAATTTATGGATTTAGAGGTTCGATGTACAAATTATTGAAAAGCTATTTATCAAATAGAAAACAGGTTGTGGAGATTGGAGAAACAAGGAGCCAAGAAGAGAAAATTACATACGGAGTTCCACAAGGTACCGTCTTGGGTCCTGTTCTATTTCTCATTTATATAAATAGCTTACTCAAAATGAAACAGTCTGAAGGTGCGATCTGCTTTGCTGATGATGCCGTTATCCAATATCAGGGTAAAACATGGGGTGAATTGAGAGAAAAAGTTCAGATAGAATTTCCACATATAATAAATTGGTTCAAGCATAATAAACTAACATTAAATACCGACAAGACTAAATATATGGTGTTCAGCTCTTATGCCTCGAGCCTTCCAGATCTGGGAGATCTTGTTTTTGATGATGGAATATGTATAGCTGAAACAAAGTACATGAAATATCTAGGAATAACAATTGATACACAAATGATATGGAGCGAACATATAAAAAATGTTGTGAACAAGCTAAGAAATCTTCTTTTCAAGTTCAGGTATTTGAGTAATCATCTGATCTCAAAAAAGCATTTAAAAATTTTCTATCAAGCCTTGGTTGAGTCCCAGATCACCTACGGGATAGTTGGATGGGGTGGTACATATAATATTCACATCAAACCGTTAGAAATCATCCAGAAATGGTTTTTGAAAATAATTCATAAGAAAAACCGTACTTTTTCAAGCCAAAGGTTGTTTGAAGAAGCAAAAGTACCAGATGTAAGGCAATTGTATGCTTTGAAGATCCTGTCAAACGTCATCTTGGGGAGGATACCTATGGCAACATTAAATCATGACTATACCACTAGAGGAAGATATACTTACCCACCATTTATGTGTAACAAAAGTATAGGCCAAAGAAGTTTCGCATATCTTGCACCAAAAATTTTCAATACAATTCCTGATCATATAAAAAATATAACAAATATTAAGAAATTTAAAAGACAATTGAAGGCTTGGATGAACCATGGAAATAGACAAATAATACACAGATTGATAAATAATAATTGAACAATAGAAACCTAGTTCCGACTCTCATATAATATAAAAAAAAGGAAAGAGACTAAAAAATACCGATTAGAAGAAAAAAAAAAAAGCCCGAACACGACAGAATAATACCTGATGAAGACAAGAAGTGATACTCGAATGTGACAAAAAAAAAACTATACCCAATTACGACAAAAACAATACCCGAACATTGTCTCTCCTGGAATGTAAACAGAATATTTTTATGTTGTATTTTTGTTCTACCTCAAGGAACAGTACTAAGAATTATTTTTACTTTAAAGTCACGAACAGGTTGTAATATAATTCACCTCTGTGATGTTTTTCGTTTATTTTTCGAAATAAACTTTATTATTATTATTATTATTATTATATTATATATATATATATATATATATATATATATATATATATACTTGAGTTAACATAATAGCGCTAGCAAGCAAGTGGAATGGGGAAAAGAGCGAACGTGAGCGTGAGCGTTGTGATCGCCAAGTGGAACGCTCCATAGAGGATTAGAGGCGAATATGAAAACAACATCTAGCGCTATCGAGATACCGACGACAGTACTTTTTCTATGTTTGAATTCTCAGGGTAAGGGAAAAGTTGAAGTTACCGGCCAACATGAATTCAGCCATAGATCTCATAGTTTGGTATCGGCTATACGAGATTTACGTTTTTTTACTGCGCATCAACTGGAAATATTACTCCGTCAAATGGATATCAGAAAATTCTTTGGAAGAGGTGAGTCAAAACAAAACACATAATATGTACCTAATAAGATTATTTGATTTGTTCAAGGGGGGCTCTCTTGTAAGCGTATATCTTTAGCATATTATGTATCAAATCAGCCGGCAGACCGGTACGATAGTGTAGTTTGTAGTTTAAGGTATCCCCGGTGTGCGCGCTCCCATTCAAAATAACGTACGCTACCTATGAGAGATCAGATATCGCGCAGATTTAGACGTGAATTGGTTGAGGTTTTCGCGGCCATGGTTCAATGTCACCTGATTTTTCGAGCATTTCGAATTAATACACGACGACAGCCGAAATGCTCGAAAAACCAGGTGACATACATACAAGACGTGGTTTTATTATAATCGTAGCTTTGTTCTATGCTGTTTCATTTATCAAACATGAAAGAATATTAGATGTATCAATTATTGTAGGTATACGTATATTTTTTGCTGGAAAAAAAGATTTAACAGTAGAGTTGTTTGGTGGGGGTGGTCATGTACGGGGCAGGATGGCAACCTGTATAATAATACAACAGGAATGAAAAATATCCTAAGTTCAAGGGTATCATTTATCCAGATTGTTAATTTAATCAAATCGCGTCCAGTCGATACAGCGTGATAGAGAAATAAACGTCAAAACACGAAAGAGCTCACAGGTTTATGTCTGATGAGCGTACATCGAAATTATTTAAAAGAAAACAATGAGCAATGATTTTATTGAAAAGACAAATTTTCGGCAAATCCGAGAAGATTATTGTTAAATTCATATATATTCATGAATTATGACTATTTTATATTTAATATTTTGTTTTGTGTCATATTCAATCTAATTTAAAAAGTTAATTTTCATGATTTTTTGTTTCAATATACCCGACCGACCATCTTCTCGAAACAAGTATGAGCTGCCCCCCCCTTGCTGAAATCCTGGGTACGCTGGGTACGCCCTTGCGCCTTCCTCTGGTATCTCAGATTGGCAAAAGTTGGGAAATTTCGGGTCGTGAAAAAAAAAGTTGTATCAAAAAAATAATCAAAAATCAAAACAATTGAGAAGAAAGTGAGAGGGAATGAGAATTGGGAAAGAACCAGAAGAAGATTAGATATTTCGAGTTGTGAAGATAGGAAAAAGTAGTGGCGAAAAATTGAATGAAAATCAAATGGAAAGAGAAGAAATGCAGACGGAATGAGAAAAGGGAATGAACCAGGAAAAGGTTTGAGGAGTTCCCCTTCAGACTTTTTCTCTGCATATTCGACTTGGAAAAGTTGGTGAATTTCGGGTTCTTGAGATTAAAAAAAGCAATAGAAGGAAAATAAATTTAATGAAAAGGAAAGCGAAGTAAATGAAAAAATTAGGAATTTGAATAAACCAGGAGATAAACAGGCTCAATAGCTCTGTGATCTATTTTTATTCCCTCTTGAAGTAGGGGATGGGTTTTTTTTTTATTTCTTTTTAATAAATTTCTGATGTACGCCATATAAGCGATTATAATATCGCATTAATTGTTTCTTTGCTCATATCTAATAGGTTAAGTAGAGCAGATTATGTTCGCATAGGTCTGGACTTCGTCTTTTCTTGCAAAATTTAATATAATTTACATATGATTAATTTGTAAAAGCTACTGTGAGAATAAAGACAATAATAATAATGATAATTATTATTATTATTATATAGGATTACCTCTTCAAAATTTGTTTTTGGACTTTGAAAAGTTGGTATGGAATATAAAACAAAATTTATAAAAATTTTAAGTAAAGAATATGAATAAGAAAATGGCATGAAGCATCGGAGAAGGTTGGAATTTTCACTTCTTTTCTACTTTTTCGACTCGAAAAAGTTGGTAAATTTCGGGCCGCGAAACTAGAGAAAATTATAGTAAAAAAAATTAGATAGAATGTGTTGGAATTTTCACAGGTAAGTACCAACTGGTCATATACCATGCAAGATTTTCCCGCTAGAGCCTAATAGAGAGATTTTTCATATGTCTGGGAATTGCTTGTATTATCTTACCTGATGGTTACATGGTTTTGAGACCAAGAATCAATGGATAAACATCGTGAATATTGAATAAAAAGCAATTCTTTCTCTGGGTAGCACTACAACCTTTGGTGGGACTTAGTTGCGTTTACGATTAGCCTCGTTAAGAACATGGTTACTTCATTTTTATCAAAATGAATGAAAATCAAAAAACCATAATTCATTATGGGCTTACAACATGCTCAAGTTTATCTATCAAAAACACAAGTGTGCGACCACACCACTGGTGAATTTACACAACTTTGTGCTCGCCATAGAACAGTTATCCACAAACAATCATCTTCCGTTAAAGCGACTACAATGCTTATCTCTTTCAGATATCATAAAATCAAATTTGCCTGACTAAAAAAAAACAAAATTACTAGGCACGTCTGTTTCTCCGGACAAGCAATCTCTGCGTCAGTGAGTCCCTGGAGTCTACGAAATGGGGTTGATTCAGTTCTTCTGGGGAGCTCATCTGAAAACTCACTCCCTCGTACCTGAATTCTTAAGGTTATTATGAATAAACGTGGAAGATTGACTTAGAGAAATTTTATCAAAGAACTCTTCATTTTCCTTGTCTTCTTCTTTATACTGTGCCGGACTCGTCCTTTTAGAATTCTTACAAGGAAAAGCCCAGGACCTCATTGGTACATCCTGATTCTGCCTCATTTTACTTTACTCAAACATACCCTATCTTCGACTTCAGAATCGACATCAGCGGTTTTCACATTATAAGATTTCATTTTCGACCTCTCATTATTACCCGCTTTTCCGTTGTTTCTCCTCAAAATTCCCTAGTTTTTCCTGTTCTAGTGTACCTCCCTTCATTTCCCTTAGTCATCGTGGAGTGAAAACTCGTCAATCGTTCACTCGCCTCTTCTCCCACTACAGTACCGACTTCCCTGAATTTTCGTCCCTCTAAATATTCGGTTTTGCTGAACTCATTACTCTGAGTACTTATTTCGCGGCTATAACCTTCATCATTTGAATCCCTATATTGAATTATGACAATAATTCTATCCCTATATCCGATTTCAACAATTGCCTGATCTTCCAAATCCTTCTTATTCTGTAAAAGAAACTTCCGTCCCCACATCATGACTCATGGTTTCTCTTTATAATGAACGAGTGTCTCTTTCGCGTGAAGGAAATCCCTACCCAAAATCACCTGGACGTTTCCTATGGTCGTCTCATCGTAGAGGACAGCTATAAAATTGATACCCAATCTTTCCTAGATCGGTACCACGAATAAAGGGTGTCCCACCGGGAATGCCCATTAGAAGTTTATGGAGAAATAATAATTCGATCATTTCCAAATTTTGTGTGAAGATATAAGCCAATGCCACATTTATTTTATATATCACTAGATATCTAGAGCCGTTTTCGAATTATTCACCGTTTTTCGAAAATTTTACGAATTGGGGCTTGTAAAACACTGAGAATTCAATGAAAGCGCAACATACAATCTCAAATATGTTTTTTGAAATGGGTTACTGACAAGATATCCAACATAACTCTGTAGAGAAAATAACGTTTTGATATACTGGGAAGTAAAATGGGAGTGTCAAAGTTGAAAGCCAAAAACTCCTTTTTTTTCGAATGGAAACCATACATTTTCCAGTCACATATCAATTTGTGAGTAGAGTTTATTCAGGGTTTCCTATATTCAAAATGTACCATTTTTGAGATTAAAGGAAAAACTGTTAGAGTGTCAAAGTTTGAATTCCAAAAAAGACAGAAATTAGATTTTTCCAAATGGAAACCGTATTTTTTTCAATGCCATTTCAATTTGTGAGGATGAAATAAGTAGAGTCTCTTAAGATGTACCATTCTCGAGATATTTAGAAATAACTGTTAGCAACGAGCATATCATAATATGTGAGGTATCAATTATGATCTATGTTCACACTTTATAAGAATCTCTATTCAGAATGATCCAGGTTTGTTCCAACTGAAGAATTTATCGTGCAATGTATTGGTAGAATTCCGTTCCCGAATAAATGAGGAAATCCACCGACCAAGAAATATTGAAAATATGCGAAAAATGTTTGGAAGTAGGTGGACGAAATTTTAAAAATGGGTTATGATTCAATATTCTATTCTGATATATCTGAATAAAAGTTTGAAAAGTTTCATGACTTATTTGATAAGTTTTGCATTACAATTTAAGCTTTTGATATGTATGACATATTTTTCGAAGAATAACTCGTTATTATCATTATGAGCAGTAAAAAAGTGGTCGTTTTCTTTGAACAAAGAAATAAGTTGTGAGGAATGTCAACAACAGAAGCATGAAAAAATATAAGATCGTAGCCATTATTTCTGAATATCTCGAAAATAGTACATTTCAGATATAGGGAACCCTGAATAGACTCCACTTATTTTTATCCCACAAATTCATATATGAGTAAAAAAATACAGTTGTGCTGAAAAAATCGAGATTTTGGCTTTTTTTGAATTCCAAGTATATCGAACCGTTATTTTCTCTACAGAGTGACGTGGACTACCTCATCGGTAACCCATTTCAAAAAACAGATCTGGGATTGTGCGTTGCACTTTCATTGAATTTTCAGTGTTCTACAAGGCTCAATTCATATTTTTTTTTTCACAAAACAGTGAATAACTCGAAAACGACTTCAGATGGCTATAGGAAACGGCTAAAATGAATGTGGCGTTCGAAGATCTATCCAAAAACTTATTATATACAGAGTGTTCCATTTGAAATAAGAAAGTTGATACCATTTCCGATGAAAGCAGAACTCATTGATATTTGAAAATATATCATAAATGAAGGTCTTCTTGACTTATATATCCACACAAAATTTGAAATTGATCCAATAATTATTTCTTTATAAATTTTCAATGGGCACTCTCGGTGGGACACCCTGTATATCGTAGTATCTTACGTGCCCAAAGTATGAAACCAGTGTCCTGACGCGCTCGTTACCTGTACGCCGATTTCATCCCTTTTATACCTACTCTACGTTTTTCGACCAGTCCACTTTTTACAAGTTTCACCGCCGCCCCTGAATCGACCAGACAGATAGCTGGTTTTCCGTTTACTCTCAATTTAAACATATTTGGCACGCCCTTCAACTGCACCGAATTTGTTTTCGGAATAACAACGACTCAAGGTTCTTTCGGAGCTCTTTCCTCCTTCTGCCTCCTAACAAACTTTGAATTTCCTTCTCCAGTAGCAGGACTTTGACGCTGGATTGTTAAAATATCCGTCATCTTCGACTGCCTTCGAATATTGCCGATCAGCTTACTGAACCCAGTAGCCCCAGACTCGTTTCTTTCATACTTATGTTCCGAATTCCTCCTCTGATCTATCTGCGGTTTTTCTGGTCTGAACTCATCCCGTTCTCCCCAAGCTCCATTAATACCAAAAGGCTGACTTTCTCTCCGCTGAGGAAACTCAACTTCCTGGCACACCCTGGCCCATTGTGCTGCTTTGCCACAAGTGTGACGTGCTTCTGGCGTCCCTTGTACTGAATTTCGACTATCATTACATTCTCTCGAAAAATGGCCTGTCTGGCCACACGAAAAACACCCCAATGCAGAGTTTTGTCCTACTTTTCTTTGGTTGTGACGAACACCCCTACATTACCTCGCGGAGTGATCAGGTCGGTCACAATGAAAACACCTGCGTTTCATGTCCCGCGGTTTACCTCCTTGTTTCCAGGGTGAGCTCCTGCATTCCTTTGCGGAATACCCCTGCTTGTCGCATAGTTGACAAGTTTGTTGTATATCTACGGTCGATATTCTTATATAAGTTAATCTTCCTCGTAACATATTTGCATTCATCTCGTGCAATTTAACCAGTTCTTCTGCTTTTTCCAGATCTAAATTATCTTCTCTTAGTTATAATATTCCTGTTTCCCTTATGTTGTCCTTTCTCAGTCCGGTTCTAAATTGATTCAAAATCAAGTCCCTTTTTTTCTTCCGGATTCTTGGCTCTTCATCTTTTTTCGAGCCCGCCAGGTCCTCACTCAGCAATTGCGCTCCCAAAGTGCAATATTAGGAAATATCTTCATGCTTCCTTTGGACGCAAGTCACTAAACGCAGGATCAGATTTGAAAAAATTATGAGCATCTCATATTTAAGCAAGATGAGCGTATCTTCCTCGCTCCACCCCTCAGTTCCAGGCCCCTCTTTCGCCTAGGGCACTTTGGGCAAGTGCCCAGGGCCCCGCGATCGATAGGGGCCCCGCTCAGATCAATTGTTCTGAACCGAAAGGATCGAAGATTTTCTCAATGACGTTTGGAAATTCCCCATTTCATAGAAAATTCCCTCATATTATTATAGAATTGATTTCTTCGAAAAGACCTAAACGGTTCTTTCTTCAAAATTCCCATTTGCGTACTAAAATTACCTTCAGGTAAAAAGGCGGAAGTGATCATTCACAAGTCCAAATGGATTGAAATTCCCAGTTTTGTATCAACAAGTTTTCGAAGGTTGCAATTTTTATGACCCTTGCTCATACTAGCAATTATTAAAAAAAAATTATTTGTTGGGGTGGTTAGCCATAAAACATCTGTTAGAATCGGGTTGTTGATCACATTCTTACATTATTTCATTCATTGGGAAGCTTCCAAGGAAATCCTCATTTAACCCAGGGACGGGCCGAAGCCAAATTTTTAGGGGGGGGAATTCATCGAAAATTTTCCAACTGGACAATGAATTAACAGGAAACCGTTATACATATTATGGTATAACATTTGCTCCGGTAGAAAAATGAATTTCAACAGAGTGAGGAGTAATTAACTTTTTTTTTTCATCTACCGAATATTCAATTAAGTAGATTTCATGGAGTTTGTTTTTTTCATGAAGAGTATCTTGATGTTGCTTGAAACTTTGAGAAACACTTCTTGTTTGTTTCTCAAGTTTTGTAGCTTTTCTTTCTTTCATGGCATCTGGAAGCGAGGGCATGGCCCATTTCCAGCAGAGAAAATATTTTTTCTGAAAATCTATTCTTTTTATCCCGTGAAATTAGTAAATATTGGAAATCAAAATTTTGAGAAATACACGTTAATTTTCCAATTACCTAATATTCAATAATGTGAGTTTCTTTATTTTATAGAATCGTTTTTTGTGTGACGAATACCTTGAAGTATGTTCGAAACTTTGAGACTTTTTGTTTCATTCTTTAATTTAGTTCAGTTTCATTCATTGGTGTACCTCGAAATTTCAAGAATCATAAAACAAGATATTTTTCACGAAAAAAGCAGATTCCATAAAATATAGAAATATACATGATTGAATGTTGGGCAGATGAAAAATCAAAGTTAATTACTGGCCACTTTGATGAGATTCATAATATTGAAACTGCTCATGCCTAACATGGGTCCATTGAACAGAATAAAAGGAACAAAATTTTCAGGAAATATATTTCGTTTGACAAAAAATGAGCCTTTCTTTTGCTTACAGATTCCATGAAATAAAGAAAAGCAACATAACTAGGGAATAAAACAGAAAATGTATGTCAAAGATACTTCTTGAGAAAAACTTATTACCAATTTAGTAGGGGAACGGTTTTGACCTAAATCAGTCATATTGAAGAAACAATTCTGAACAAAATTTCCTAATTTGATTTGTCTATTTCGATCTCTTTGCAATATTAGTGTTTGGAATTGAGGATGTATTAAGAGTTTTGAACGATTTTTGTTGTGACTTGCGATATTCTATGGTTTTCTTAGTCTTCTTCATCTGCGGTGCCTTTTCTGGCAGAACCGAGGCCTGGTGGTCCATTGTTCATCCGCCTGTAGAACAAGAGACTCAACAAAAATTTCGCGAGTTGACAGGTAGGGGTCCCTCTCACCATTAGGCGTTTCTGGAGACTGGACCTATTTGAAATCTGAAAATTGGAATTATGTTATTGTTTGACATTATCTACCGAGCTAAAATATTATTGAAGCATGACCACTTTCAATTATACAGGGAGTGAAAAAAAATTCAAAATTTTTTTTTCTGTTTTTTTGTTTTCGAATTGGATGGAGTATGCAATCCTGAATACATTCGTACACGTATAGTTGAATTCGTTAAAATAGTTTCCAAAATATCGAGAAAAAACTGAAGAAAAAAAAGAGATAAAAGTATTCGGTATCATATTTGTTATTCCTATTCTGAATATCTTGAGCACAAATTGTTTTCTCATTTTTGAAGTCGAAGGTTGTAGAAATATTTGCTGAATTTTGTAAAATTCGTCACAGGGTGTTCCAAATGTTGCGTCAAAAATTGGGATCAAGATTGACTCATAACTTTTTTTTTCAAATTGGATTCCTATTTTTTTATGATTGCGTTCGAGTGTGCGAAGAAAAATTATGATAATGTTCTATCATGTTGATGCTCCTAAATTTAATATTTCTTGAGTTATTTAGGAATTCTGATTTTATATCGTACGTAGCGTCAAATTCATTAAATCTGTTCCATATCAACAGTGATAAATGAATTCAGAAAAGAGGTGTGAGTTATTGGAATAATTTATCTTCTATGACCAAGATGTTGATATGAAACAGATTCTATGAATTTGACGCTACCTACGACATGAAATCATGAAATCCTGAATACCTACCTCAAGAATTATTAATTTTAGGAGCATTAACATGTTGTTTTTTCTACAGTTTTCGACTTCAAAAATGTGAAAACGGTTTCTACTTAAGATATCTAGATTAGGAAAAACAAACATAATACCGAATACTCTTAACTCCCTTTTTTCTTCAGTTTTTACTCGATATTTTGGAAATTATTATGACAAATGCAACGATTTGAATACGAATGTATTCACAATTGAATACTCTATCGAAATGGAAAACAAAAACATGGAAAAATTTTTGTTTTCATCCCCTGTATAACTGACAGTTGTTAGGCTGCAAGAATATTCTAGCTCGGTAGATAATGTCGAACAATATCATAATCCCCATTTTCAGATTAAAATAGGTCCAGTTCTCCAGAAACGCCTAATAAGCCGTCGCACTTGGTACATCTGAAAGTAACAGCTTAAATTTATGATACCAGATAATTTTTTATGAGACAGTCCATGCGACGTAACTGAAAAATTTACAACTAGGTACCTACTTCTTGAGGCCTTATCTCTCCCAACACTTGATGGTAAATATATTGGGTTAAAAACCATTTATTGCCGGCTATACATATATTGCCAAGTACTGATTGCAAACTTGTTTTTTCTAATTCAGATTCCTTTGTATTTCATAACTCTCTCGGAATTATGCATTTCAACTGCTTTGAAATTTTACCAACTACTTTGAACTGTTTCCAACTGCTTTGGAATTTTTTCCAACTGCTTTGAAATTTTGCCAACCCCTTTGAAATTTTTTCCAACTGCATCGAAATTTTCCCAACCGATTCGAAATTTTTCCAACTGCTTTGAAAATTTGCCAACTTCGTTCAACATTGGGGGGGATCATCCCCCCCATCCCCCCCCTTGGGCCCGTCCCTGATTTAACCACATAATTTCAGACAGAGCTACAAGACAAGAAATCAGTGGCGTATCAGAGGGCTCCACAGAACTCGAGGTGCAGGTAGGTTCGGCACCAAAGGGACCCCCAAGCCAAACTTAAAGTATCAAATGACGCCCCAATAATTTCATTCAATAGAATGAACCCTTCAATAGAAGGGTTTCACAATATACCATCAAGCTCTTCGGGACTTTTGAACTTACTCAGCTTTAGACAAGAAGTGGCCAGAAGCTTGGTTATCGACAAGTTGATGGATATGTTTGTACAAAAAAATTAAGAAAGGTGATGCAATTTTTTCATGAAAATTTTTTCAAATTCCAAGTGTTATTCAAAAACAGTCAAGTGTATTTCAGATTACTCACTTCAATTTCAGAAAGCGTCAATTCAATATCAGATTAGTCAACTGAATTTCAGAAAACATCAAATGTATTTCGGATCACTCAATTGAATTTTTGATATTTTATAAAATTTTATTGACAAATCTGAATAACATTCGATGTTTCCTGAAATACAATTGACTAATCTGAAATACAGGTGATGTTTTCCGAATTTCAATTGACGATTTCTGGATTACAATTGGAAATGGTGTAGTTTCTAGTTAATTTTATATCAGAATTTATATGATTTCGTTTAGAAATTTTTGTTATAAAATATATTATTTTTATTACATTGTTTTCATTATTTCTTTATGAAAAACTGATCATGAATAATAGATCTATAGAGGACCTCCCCGATGGAGGGAGGCCGAATTTTGGTCTCCGCCACTGCAAGAAATTTCAGGGAATTTCAGGCAAAAAAATCCTTTTTCCCTTTCGAGTACCGAAATTCCGTAAATCGGCAAAATTCCCTCAACTTGATAATTAAATCACATCACGGCATTAGCATACCGTGTCTATGTGTGTCGTGACTAAACCTACTATCGAACTTTCAATTTCAACACGTATAATGAACAATATAACACAATGATATACAATTTACAGCCGTGCTCCTATGCACATCAAATATTCCATCAGATCAACTCCGATAATGAAAACAATATAATTCATTCAATGAATGGTTCAATCAACCACACCATAAAAAATGATCAAAATATCAAGGTATTCAAGTTCAAAATACATTTAATGAAAAGAGACTTCTGGACTGTGGACCCAACCTTAACTGTTGAAAATGGAAAACTCTGACCTTTTACGTTTCCCTCGATGACAATTAATCCTCATTAGACAAACGACTGGCACTACACCCGAACACTTATCTCGAAACACCAGGCGATAAAACATTTTTACAATTTTTCAAAATCCAGACACAACTCTTCAACGGATCTTAACCGTTTTCAGTTTCGATCTTCGAAACAACCTAATACTTTCCAATTACCAAAATTAGAACTTTACCTTCACCCCAGTTAACTTGTCCTAGAGAGGGGGAAAATGGGGGTAATTACCCGCCCCCCAGAACAGTTGAATCATATGCGTCTTCCTACTTTATTCATACCGATAATACAAAAATGGAATGATGTGCAAACAATTTCAAGTTGCAACTATCCTTTAAGTCTAGGAATGCCTTTATTCCTCTACCAAAAATTTTTTGTCTCATGACCTATATCTACCAATCCGAATTTCTCATGGGTGGTCTCCTGAACGAGCTCAGTTCTTTGAATTAATTAATCTTCGAAGTATCCCAATGAACGATACGGCACCAAATCGATCTTCGAATAATTCGAATCTTCATGGATAATAATTTCATCGCAATGCTTCATTCGAATTATTCATATTCAAACATCATATATCTAACTTTCAGCGAACCTCTATCAAGTCTCTTGAAGTTCCTAAGAGCATAATTGCTTCGGAAACTTCAAGAGCCACTGATTTCTCATAATTCGTAACGTGACTAGATTGTCCCGCTAAAATAACCAAATTGATTCGTCTCGATCGCAATTAACGATTAAAACTTTTCACAAGCACTTTTTCACTTGAACTGAGATTCTTTTTTGAATTTTTCATTTCTAATTTTTTTATAATATGAAAAAAATGGGTTCGTTTTTCAAATAATAAAGTTGTTTTTTCCATTCTTAGTAGACGAGATAAAAATGAAAGAATATAGTGTATTAATTAATCTGCAAATTTCCATCGTTTTCACATATTTTCGTAAATAAAAATGTTATGGCATTATGCATCGACCTCATTGGTCATTATTATGAAAAAAGGTATTAACTTTATGGTTTAGAACGAACGATCAAACCCCACTTTCGAATTCACTCAACTAGATGAATATGAGTACATTATTTTTAGCAGTCGCAAACACATAGCTTTTGGAGCATCAGTAATCAAATATACAGACGGAACAGATTCACATAAAACGCTGGTGACCTATGTATAATGAAAAACCTTTAAATCGACTGTTAGTAGAGATGATGATAGTTTTTCAATTTCACCCAATGATTAGTTACTCTATAACAGTTTCACACCAGGCTATACCCAGCAAACACGGCGATGCAAATGTAACTCTTATGCGATGTACTGTTTACCTCCCCACGCGCTCGCATATGATTGGAACCGATAATAAATTGAAATTATAAAAAAATAAAGATATCGTGAAATGGTTTCTAGTGATGGTTTTCACAAAAAAAGAGCCAAAACCGAGCAATTTGATACAAAATATCTACATGTACAGCATTATTTCAGACAAGTAAACTGAAACCCAATTTTAAATATCTTCAGAACCAAATGAAATATAATTAATTCAACGGCAAAAATCAAGACAATTCTTGGAGGAAAATTTTTTTTTCTAAATCAAAAAGTTCTGCGCCAACATACATATAAAAACTTCATTATACGATAATTATATGTAGAATGAAATATCAAAATATTTAGTTTACAACAATAACTGAAATTTACTTACCAATTAATGCGGTCAAATTGCAGAAAACCAAAAAATTTGAATATCGGATCGAACGAACAGCGAACTTCTCGAATCGAACACTAGTCACAAAATGATGAAATGGATCCAAAAGAAAAAACTCAAGTCTAAAAATTGTTATACGTTGAATATAATTCAACGTATGAATGGATCCAAAAGAAAAAACTCAAGTCTAAAAATTGTTATACGTTGAATCTGTCAGACGTAAACCCACCCCCCTTTCGTCGTACCAGTGCGAATTTCATGGTCCAAACCGGGTTCTTATCTCGAGAAAAAAATATCCCGGCCTAATGTAATTAGGGGCAATAAAACGCAGATCAGGTAGTTTCTCTACAGTTGAAGATCGAAGAATTCCTTACTCGGGTGCAAATTCAGCATTTTTAATGCTAAATTTGGCATATTTGATTCATGTATAGCATATATTTTTGACGTTAAGCATATAGCATGTTATGGAGCATATCTTCGAAAGTTCTTCCGCATTCAGAAGTTTTCAGTAATGTGCATATCCATTTGAGAGTATTACGATATAACATATTCTATAAATATCTATACCACAACAACCATCGGTATTTCAATTCATTCGAATTTGAGAAAAACAGTTCTTAGAATAAAAAAATGAAAATTTAACCCAGGATCTATATAGGTATATTTTGAAATCTGATAACTCAGAACCCCAATATTCATTCACATTCAAAAGTTGAGTCGAAGAAAATTTATATTTCAGGAATAGCTATAGAAAAAAATATCAATGAATAACCAGCATTTTTTCGGCACTTTCCCAAATGAAAAAGCATATTTTTGGCATTTTCGAAACGCAAAACTAGCATATTTTGCTTCCCCTGAGATAACAACACTGAGTAATTCAACACTCTTTGGCTATGAGTCACAATACGAACGAATATTTGCATCGCATGGGAATCACATTTGAGATATCTTTATTCATCGTCAAAATGTCGAGAATTTTTCTTCCACATTTCGTTAACAAAGCGATATCACTAGGTTTTGGACGCATATGCGACATCACAATGAAGATTTTATTTTATGTTGAAAATGCAACTCCACAAAAGTGTCAGGCGATGTAACGTGTTTGCTGGGTAGTTCACAGGGCCGCCGCCAGGACCGGCAAACCGAACAACCTGTCGGAGCGGCAAATCCATGGAGGTAAAGAAAGTGGAGGGGGCATAACGTTTGAAAAGTGTCCCCAAAACAAATCCGGATTTGGCAAACCAAGATGGCCGACTTCAAGGTATTTTAAACTGTAGATTCTGCAATTTTGGCCTTATTTATTATTCGTTCGTTGGTTTTTGCAGTTGTATGTAGTGAAAAAACATATAAGAAATGGTTTCTTGTACAGCATATGCTGATCTTACTCGAAAATTAATGGTGAAAAGCTGAATTTTTTGACGTTTGTGAATACATGGTTTAATTATTGTTGCATACAACTTTAATTGATAGGGGTACACGAGATAATTTACCTATTTGTTTCATTGCATATTATCTGAATTTGTATGTACCTTAATTGAAAAAATAGGATGTATAATTAGTTACAGGAACATTCCGTACGTAATTCAACTCACCAATTCATTAAAAGCAATTGTTTATGCTATTTTGCCTCCTTGATTTGTTTCGATCATTATTTATTCCTTTTTAGGTCATTGAAAGAGAATCGAAGAAATTCCAAATTGTAAAAATTCAAATATACAAAATTCCCGCCACAAATTTGGCTCAGCAACATGGCGGATTTTTGGTGACACTTTCATAGCAAGGGAAACATAGGATATGCTACCTCCCCTTCTTCTACCTCCATGGGCAAATCAGTTTTTCATACTGACATTTTTCTTCTTCAAAATCGCAAAGTCGCCTGTTATTGAGTATGAAATCCAAAAGATGCCAAGACTGGGGCGGATTTTTGACTTTGCTCGACCAATCTATTAGTACACGAACAACTGAATAAAAATTTGATTAAACTCGGAGTTATTCCGACAGAAGAAAATCGTTTAGTTTTTGGAAGGGTTTCCAGGATAATTCTGAAGTGATTTTCATTTTCAGTTTGCCAATCAGGATTCAACATTTTCATTACTCAGACGGGTTTAAAAAATTTCAACCGTTGGATTTGACATTCTCTCTTCTCTAATTCAAACGAAATGTAGGCGATTATTTTTGGGTTTCTTTATCGATCATCTCAAGTATTATTATTGATCATAAGGCGCCGTCGTTTCAAAATGCGATATGGCCCTTTTATGAATTAAAAAGATGCCTGACTGAAATGTCAGGCAGATAAGTGTTCTTTATTTACTTCATAATACTCATAGTAGAAGGATATGATGGTTCAAAAGTCTGAAAACGGTGAATTTATTTCGCTCACAGGTGGAAAATCTAAATTAAGATACTAAGGTCTTTAGGGATTTCGCCCGTGGAATAGAATGGGCTGATCAAATTTTCGGACCTGAAAGCCCTCATATGAGATATGAGGCCGGACTTCGAATTTCAATTACAAACCCATCTTTTTTATTACCGATTCGGATTAAGAGGGAAATTTTTCATCCGAATTGGTTGAATCCAAAAATTTTCTCGTCAATATTTGAGCCCTATTTGCAACGTTATTTCTTCAAAAATCCGGGGACGTTTTTTCTGATCAGGATGCAGAAATTCATATTCCGATGCTGAAGTTCTTAGTAATTTTTGAGTTCAGAAAGGCTTGTACGAGATGAGAGGTCCAACTTTGCAATTTCAAATGCAAACCTTCCTTTTCAATTTCAAATTTGGGTTCAGCGGGAGATTTTACAACCGAATTGGTCGAAGAGAAATTTTTTCATCCATTTTAAGGCTCTATCCTTGAAAATTCAAAGTTTGTTCTCATATTACGTATAAGTACCATATGGGCCAAAATATGATGGGCCCAATCGATCACCTGAGAAAAATTAATGCGAGGAGCCACTATCCCGGTATGAATAATCCCCCGGTTTTTTGAACAAAAAATGCTTTATTGGCCCGCCCCAAATATGGTTGAGAAAACTTTTGGTTTCAACCAATTCTGTTGATAATTTTTCCCGCTGCAATAAAAAATACTAGTTTGCATTCGAAATGTCAAAGTTAGGCCTCATATCTCGAATAAGGCCCTTTTGGTCCAAAAATCTGGTGGGCTCATTCGATTGCTCACATAAGTTGGATCAATTTTTCGAGTCGAGAACTTGGCCACCGTACTGTGAAAAAATGTTATGAGGTCAAATATCAAATCGAAAAACGAAAATAGTAAAAAAATCTACATGTAATCCGGATAACATTGTCTTGAATTTTTCCTATATGCGAGAGTTGTGTTGGAAGCAGAAATTAGTGAGAATAAAAATTCAGGACGCGCTAATTGTATTTGGAACGAAATCAATTCATTTAACTTCTACTCAGAGCCGGTGCGGCAAAATTTTATTTTGCCGGGGCGGCAAAATGTCTGGCGGCGGCCTTGGTAGTTCAGCTAGTCGATTGATCAGAGATCTAATTACATTACCTACTTTCGAACTTCTAAAGATCCAGTTTTCAAAATGAAGCAGTCTTTAGAAGTCATTACCAAATAATGCGCATACAGTAATTACTGTTTGTATCATTTAAATGATATAAAGAGGTTCTGAAATAAGACCTACATAAATGATGACTTCTGATACCAAAATATTATGGTGTAATACTGAGTTCAAATTCTCCAATGAAGGCATATCATCGATAAAAGTAGTTGTTGTTCACGTTTTACAAAAACTGATTGGAAAAACCATATAACTTCAGGTTTTTTCTTTTGCTATAAAAATTCTCACTTTTCATCAATTGATCCTTGCATGACAAAATCTTGTAAAGACGGTCATTCCTTACAACTTGAATGCGCAGTTCAGTTTCTTAATATCAAAATATTCACGAAAAACATAATTTTGAATATTCCTCGAAACAAGTATTCCTGAGTTGTATTGTTTTTCCAACTCATCGATTTATTTATAAGCTACATATAAGTTATATAACCTGATGCAAAAGAGTTTGAATGAACGGAATAGGGAAAAAAGGCGCATGCTAAACACTAGAAACATTTTTCACTGTCATTGTAGAAATCATGAATTTTTTATATGTCGCAGTCGGATTCTAAAATCCGTCAGTTTGCAAGATGACTAGTCATTTTGTAAACTGACGCACGTTTTCTAAAACGCTTTTTAGATATAGATCGTTTTACAATCGGCCTGAAATTTTCAGTCGGTTTCTAAACCGCGTATAACGAATCAGTCGGATTGTCATATCCTATATCCTTTTGACCTTTCCACCTGAAACTACTAGTTTTATGATTTTTTGAACGAAGTGCAACTGGTGACGTTCACGCAATATTATGAATGACGGTAGATCAAAATCTTTCAATATGGCAAATTTGGTGAAACCCGTGGGAAGGGATATTTTTGTCAAGAATTAGAGAATTACTGTTCTGTTGAGTAACATAACCTTTAATAGGGATATGCGGATGAATTTGATAATTTATTGATTGATATCAAATACAGCAGAAATTACTTCTGGTAAGAAAGAAGTACTTGATTTTTGGTACAATCGCTTCTTGACGTAATAATTTATTCAAATTTTCTCATATAAAGATTAGTACCTAGACAGTATTTGAAATTATTCTTCAGTTTTTAAGATTTTTAGTAGATATTGCTGTAGAATTCAATATTCCAATTGAAAAAAACAATTACATTAAGGGAAGTTGTAGCCAATTCCTCAAAATTCGTCGGCCAAGGTTTCAACAAAAACCAGTGTTACTAGAGAAGGTGCTTTTGTTTCAAATCATATCAAAAATGCAACAGCCATCAGCTGCCATTTCGATAATAAAACCTTAAAAGAGTAGGTGTGAATATTATTTTTCTTTTATAATTTCTGTATCCAGAATAATGTAGTAAGTACAGCTGATTAGACAAATATAACAGTCATTCAATTTGCATCAAGACGGGAAACGTTTTCAGAATATGATTCAGATGATTTGACAATCCGTCGGATGTATTGTTCGCAGTTTACAAACTGACTGACAATTTCAGACCGATTGTAAAGTGATCTTCATTTCAAGAGCGTTTTAGAAAACGTTCGTCAGTTAACAAACTGTCTAGTCATTTTGCAAACTGACGGATTTTAGTATCCGACTGCGACATATACACTGATTCAGGTGCCAAATCGAGTTCACAGTCTTCCAAATCATCTTCTGAGTTTTCAACTGAGGTCGTTCAATTGGCGTATTTTCAAATTTCATAAAACTTTTGAACTGTTCCGAGAATTTTTCAATTTCAATAATGAAAGACTTCTCACATTCAAACAATTTGTACATCAAATTTTATTTCTGCTTTTGATGAGGCCCCTTTCCCTTTTCCCCTTTGCATCGGAGGGCCCCCGGCGATCGCCGACCCACCGACTTGGTCAGACTGGGCCTGTTATGAAGGTTCAAAAATACGACGAAACACTTCGAGACTTCGAGAAAATATAGGTAGTGGTAGTGCCTCGGCGCGGCACTTCGCTTGGCTCGTCTTGGCTGAGGCACTCCCGTAATAATCGAAATGAATGCCTATTTCAATTTCCAGGAACTTCATTTTCACGAAACTGGATGTCACTGTTTTGTAGATTTTACACATAACATCGCATCTAATTGCTTTAAATACAGTGGCGTAGTGAGGGGGGTGCAAGGGGGGGCATCATGCCCCGTGCGCTATTCATATAGGGGCGCCAAATGGTTGGCAAACCAAGAAGATTGCTGGATTAAGTAGGAGATACTGCAGCTAAACAAGACTCAATCATTGTGACAAATTTTGGAATAATTGAAAACATATATTTGTTTTCCTCACATTCAACGTTACGATGGAAAAATTTTGAAAATGCTGTGAAAAAAATTTTCAAACGTGAATCTGAAACACAATGGAGCGCCAGAATATAAGCGGTTAGGGTTATTGTCGATGAGCTAGAGAATATAGAAGAACTATTAGAAAAACTAGCAGAAGATACTACTACAAGTGACAACAGGAGTGAAGCTAGAAATCTATTACAAAATATACTTACTTTTAATTTCATAACTTTTGTTCATTTCTGATTTGAAATCTTCAGGAGGATTGATCATGTACAGCTCAGTTTGCAAAGTCTTAGATTGAATTTTAGAAAAGCGTTACATGATCTTGAATCATTAGCGACTGAACTAGCCGAAATTTGGGACAAGCCCTGTAAAGAGGTCACTCTGTGAAAAATGGGATATTGATATAACGTGTGATAAAACGCTACAAAATATTAGTAATTAGTTAGAGATGTTGTTTTTCTCCGGAAGTCAGATTTCTCGCGTTATGAAGAGCATTCTTGATCGTCTCCAACAAGAAATATATTCACGATTAAGTGACTATTATATCAAATTTGGATTTTTACTAGATATTGAAAATTTATAACAAGGATAATGTTGACAAGGACCTTGAAGAAAATTGTAAAAGTTTGGGTGAATTTTATAATACTGATTTCAACAGAAAAGAATTCTTCAACGAATTAGGTGATTGCAAAATGTAACTTTGCACTAGAAAAGAAATTGAACCTTGAACTCCCTTGGAATTTCTAAATTTTGTAATCTCGTATGGAGAAGATGTTTTTCCAATTCTGAGAGTTCCACTTCGAATACTCCTGACTCTCTCAGCTTCAATTGCTAGCTGCACGATCAATACAAATTATTACTGACATATCTACGATTAACGATAGGACAAGATCGCCTAAGTGACCTGGCATTTTCAAGTGTGGAAGAAGAAAATTTTGAAATGATATACCTTGATGAGAATATTTATGAATCTGATTCATCAAAAGCAAGAAAAATTCATACGAAGTATTAGGTTATATTAATGTAGGTACTACTCGTATATTCTTATTATTATTAAATTTTTATCTCCTTGAAGATAATGAATATTAACTCTTTTTATAGTCCTGAAACTGCGTTTCTTTTGATATTTCTTCATAAATATATAAAATAAATGAAAAGTATATCTTGAAGTAATTCTAGATGATCACACACATCATATATCTATTCTTGTTTTTTCTACTACATTTTTGGTCCAAAATTTAAAGCCTTGCTTGTGACTATGACTATTTTTATCTTACTTCATTCATTTGGTAATTCGCGTGTATATTTCACATAAATATAATATTTTATGTCTTTATGGATTCAGAAGGGGGGGGGGGCGCTAAAAAGGTTTTGTGCCCCGGGCGCGAGTTAAGCTCGCTACGCCACTGTTTAAATATCTAAGTTTTTCTTGAAGATTTTGTATCTGACGTGTATGAGATACTGATGATGTCAACCAAGGCTGAAACCGGTAAATCTATCTCATCTCAGTGACAAAATCTTATAATCATTTCTTCAACTTGAAAAAGGATCTCTGAGCCTGGGAATTGAAAGTGGCATTCATTTCGATGATCACCATTTTGAATTCTTCTATGTTTCAAAATTTTCTCAGTGTGGCCTCTGTGAATGCAAATAATTTGTTTTTCTCATAAAATATATACGTATAAAATTTAATAGGTATATCATTATGGCTAAACAGCTAAACTCGCCTTAGGGCTTGGCTCGGTAAAATTTATGATTATGAGATTTTGCTTGTTCACATAGGGTAACGAAGAAGAAAAGAATTGTGTGTCAGTTTTATTTCCGAATTTAACCTTTAAAATATTTGGTCATAATATGTTGTGTTCTGGCTGAAGGAAAAACTCCAAATAGAATGCGTACAACTCGAAATCTCGCTCATACTTATATAGTTATATTTGAAACTTGAAATTTTACATTGATTTTGGTTACAACGGAGTTTTAAAAATGTCAGACTCCAGAAGAAACAGTTTCAGAATGAATGGATCAAACAGTAATACACCATTTCTTATTGGTGTTTCTGGAGGTACAGCCAGTGGAAAAGTAAGAATTAATATTATTTTTCCTAGGGTCTAATTTTTCCTTGTTACGAAAGGAAAGCAAGAAAGTATCATCGATATTTATTGAAATATATGGTTGGATAATAACCTTCCATTCGGAACATTTTCATCCTCAATGATTAATAGAACTTCATTGAATATTTCAGAGTACAGTTTGCAAAAGAATTATGGAAAAGCTTGGGCAAGAAAATGTTAATCATTCTGAGAGACAAGTTGTGTGCATATCACAAGATAGCTTTTATAGAGATCTTACCCCTGCTGAAATGGCAAAAGCTGAAAAAGGTCAATTCAATTTTGACCACCCAGATGCTTTCAATGAGACACTTATTAAAGAGACGTTGATGGATATTCTTGCTGGAAAAATAGTCAAGATACCAACATATGATTACAAAAGCCATACTCTGTAAGTGAATATACTTACTTAAGCAACGAAAAAAAAGCCAACAATATTTAATTTATTGTTTTTGAACTTTTGTAAATTTAGTGATATTTTCCTTCTAGCTTTGTTAGAATAATCAGGGAAAGCTACATTTATCGCCATTGTTGTCCATTGTTGGGACATTGACAGTAGATCATTGCTTGTAAGTTGTTTTTGGAAATAGCCATATTTATTCTTCGAATAAAAAAAAATGTTTTAAATGTCTCATAATTATGAGATATTCATGCTGCTTGGGGGATCCACGTTAACAAGTTATGTAAATGCAGATCTGCGTATAGAAAGCACTCCTGTATTGAGAGCAAATATGTTTTTTTCTATTTCAGTATCGTAATGAGTTGATTACAGTACTGTAAGTAGTGCTGTAATGAAACTCATTACATCATTGTTTATAGTTATGTTTTTTGTTTTGTGGTTGTCAGTACTGACTTCCGATCTAATCACTTTTCGAATCAAATCAATTCTAATTCCGTGATCTGTCAAATTTCGTAAGTCACACCAACTGCCAAGCTACAATACAAAACTCACTAATCCGAATTTTCATTTGAATTTCAAAAGAATTTCACTAAACTTGACTGAAATATCGTCTAATACACGTTGCGCCGTCGCTCAAAAGTTCCTAGCCCTTGGGAGGAAACAACTAAGTATGGTAGTTGGCGCACTGACCGGCCACCTGTTCAACAAACATCTTGATAGGATGGGACTAGCTGACTGCTGAAGGTGCCACTGGTGCAGGAGCACAGATGAAACCGTTGAACATATACTGTTCAACTGCATCAACCTTTATGAGTTAAGGTTAACACACCTAGGAAACCCTACACCCAGCATTTTCATGGTGAGAGGGACCCCTCCCTGTCGACTCGCAACATTTTTGTTGACGTGTCTAAGGAACTGAGTCTCTTGTTCTACAGGCGGAGGAACAATGGGCCATCAGGCCTCGGTTCTGCCAGATAAGGCACCGCAAATGAAGAAGAAGGAGAATACTCATTGCAGAACGAAATTCCAACACTCATGCTTTCGAAAACTCGCTCCTTCGTCGCTCGTTTTCAAATTTTGCATTCGTGTTGGAATAGGAGCTCATTCTGCAACTTGTTTTAGAATATACTATTATTCAGCGAAATGATGAGAACCAGTTTTTGCGGATCTTGCATTGAAATTATAAATATCGGAAAAACATAGAAAAGGAAATTGGTTTGTAGCGAATTTGGTACCGTATTCAGTCAGCAATCGATCAAAGCAAGGTTCCTCAGTTAGTAGGAAGGTATGAAAAGAAAATTGATGTAGTCATTTTCACCAATTCACCATAACCTCTTCTATAGAACATTGCCTAATGCAAGTCTGAAGAATTATGTTTTTTTTTATATAATCTGTTTGGTCCCTGTCAACAAACTAAATGAATATGTGATTTATAAAGTATGCTGCAGTGTATTCGAATTGTTGTGATTCAGATTGAACATTCATTTCAGGTTAAAGGATGAACTCATAACAATATATCCAGCTGATGTTGTATTGTTCGAAGGAATTCTGGTTTTTTATTTTCCTGAAGTTCGCAAACTATTTCATATGAAACTTTTTGTGGATACTCACTCAGACACGAGATTAGCTAGAAGAGGTAAAGTATATTCATCCAACCTCACACACCTATGATTTCAATGAAAACTGAGTATTTTATACTATACAGGGTCTTTTCAAAGGTAAAGCTTTTTTATAGTCAATAAAACTTCTTTAAATGAGTCAATATAGAGCAAAACACAATTCTATGCGACACCGCCGGCGATAGCTGGAACTAAGCCCGAAACGAGTATCATTTTGACAGTTAGTACGTGAAAGCTGGGTTTATTTGTTTATTTTTACGTTTTTATTGGGATAAAAAGATATGCCTAAGGAAAAAACCGTGAAAAACACTAATTGATGTGTTTATGGATGTAATTCTAAAAATTCTAGGAATCCTGGAGCCCATTTTCGTGGTGAAAATCAAAATGTTTACTTTACCAATAAACTAGAAATTGTAGAGGAAATTAATAGACGTAAATCCTGGGAGCATGTTTTGATAATGGAAAAACCTGTATCTAAACATATTAGAGTATGCTTACAGCATTTCCGACCAGAAGATTGTGAGAAAAAAGCAGTTCAAGTCAAGTCGTTTCAAATTTTTGTTTATATCGTTCTTGTACAATAATTTTCATTCTTATCAAAATGAATTACTTTGAGTCTACTTGATATTTTTGAATATATAGAAGTTTCAACAATTCTAGAAGCCTAGTTGAAAGTGCTGAATTCAATCCATATGATAATGTGCAATAAAACTAGAGACCTTGTGAGTTTAAGTGATTCTCTCGATGGTTGCAAAATTAAACTTATGTTCAGCAGTGATCAAATCTACATGTGGAATTTCAAATAGATAGATAGATAGATAACGGTACTTTATTGACATTATCAAATGGCCATCGACCTAAGTCCTTCAGCCTACATAGCATTTAAATTATTTTAGGAAAAAAAAAAAAAAAAAAATGATAACAATATTAGAATTCAACAGTTTTTAAGTTTATGTAGTAAAGTGCAAGTTGGGAATTTTCTGCTCGGGTGTACTATTGGATCGTTGTGCATCAGCTCACTTATGTCTTCTAATTTTTCTAGCCTCTCCATAAAGTTCTTATTTAATTTTTTGATACGTTCTCCGATGGGTTCTATCCTTGTTGTCTGGTATAGCAAAGGATTGGGAGGGTTATATAGTGGGTTATTTGGGTGCCTTAATTTTGTTATTGTTCTGAGGGATGTTGTTTCAGCTACCTCCAAGATCTTCATTACTGATTCTCTGCAATTTGCGTACAATGGATGTCCATATTCAAGTATTGGTCTGCATATAGATTTGTAAATGATTGCTGCTGTTTTCATGTTGATTCCTTGGTCCTTATATGTCAGACATCTAAAGTGTTTGGCTCTACTAACAATTTTTCTCTTTACATTTTGAGCGTGGAGTTTCAGGCTAGCTTTGTTGTCTATTTGAATACCGAGATAATTTATTGATGGTGATGGTTTGACCCTTATGTTGTTTATCAGTATAGTTGGGGATTGAACCGTGATGTTGTGGTTGAATATAATTAGTTGGGATTTTCCTGGATTAGCTTTTAGTCTCCATTTAGCGAACCATGAAGTTATGTTGTTTATGTATTCTTGGAGTTTATCAATACATTTCTTTAGTGTTTTTTCGTTTGAAATTACCGTTGTATCATCCGCATACTGTAGGACATATTGGTTTGCATTGTTGCTAGTGGGAATGTCGCTGCAATAAATATTGTAAAGAAACGGAGATAATGGTGATCCTTGGGGTGTACCTTGCTCAGGGGTGAAGTAGTTGGATGACGAATTGTTGATACTTATTTTCAATTTTCTGTTCTCCAAATATTCCCTCACTATTTTGATAAGGTATTGAGGTAAGCCTTTTTTGAAAATTTTGTATAGTAGCCCCTTTATCCACATGCTGTCAAATGCTTTGTTGATATCCATACACACTGCTGCTGTTTTTTTTTTTGTTTAGTTGGGCATTTTGTAGGTTAGAGATGAAAATTGTCAAGGGGTGAGCTGTGGCTTTCTTTCTGCGGAAACCGAATTGAAAATTGGGAATATAGTCCTGTAAATGTTCTTCTAACTGTAATTTAATGATTTTTTCCAAGAGTTTTCCCAGTACTGGTAAAAGCGTTATCGGTCTGTAATTTTCAACTTTTTTTGGGTCTTTGTTATGTTTTGCAATAAGAATGACGTTACCAGTTTTCCATATTTCTGGGAAGGTTTTGTTGTTTATACACCATTCTAATATCTTCATTATGTGTTCATGAACGATTGGATGTAATTGTTTGACTATGTTCCAGAGTACGTTGTCTGCCCCAGGGGCACTGTTCTTGGTGTTGTGTAGAATTTCATAATATGTGGCTTCCTCTATTTCCATCTCCACTGAGTTTTCATTATCATTCTCGGAGTTGCTAAAGTATTCATTATACCAAGTTTCTATTAGGGCTTCTGTTTCCGAGTCAAAGTTCCTGTCCTTGTCGTATTGGTATGCCTGTTGAAAGTGTTGTGCAAATATATCTGTCTTTTCTTGATCCGTGATATATTCTATATTATTGGCTTTAATTGTGGGTATTTTGTAGGTATGTTTGTACCTAGAGAGTTTGTTAATTTGCCTGTAGAAGTTTTTACCTTTGGCCAAACCAATTGATCTGCAAGCCTCAGTCCATCTATGCTGTCTATACTGTTGAATCATTTTGTGAATGTTAGTGTTGTATTCGTTTAATTTAGTTTTGAAATTTGGATTTGGGCAGCATCTATATTCTCTGTACATTTTGCGTTTGTTCTTGATCATTTTTACAATGAAAGGCGGTAGGTCGTGTAAAAATGGATGGTGATTTGCTATAGGTGTGTGTTTGATTATACATTCAGAAAGTTTGTTATTAAATAATGTAATGTAATCTTCGCCTATATTTGTTTGCTGATGAGAATTTACGAAGTTGCTCATGTCCTCATTGACTTTATTGATTTTGCATTTATCAAATATGAAAGTTTTTCTCTGGACTATTTCTTCCATATCTGTGTCTGAATTCAATGTGATTAGCATTGCAAGATGATCTGAGCCGAGGTCTGGCAGCAGTACTAAATCTTTTATGTTATTTTCTAGATTTGAAGAATATATCAGAAGGTCTGGCGTGCTGTCAGGATTATTGTTCATTAAGAATGTTGGAGGCGTGTTATATTTTTTGAATGTACCATTCTGAAGAAATTTATTCATTTGTTTGTTTTTTGTTGGATTTAGATTGAAGTCTCCTATGATTAGTGAATACTTATATAGTGCTGCTTTTGTAAATATTGTTTCTTCAATTTTAGAATGAGGGTGTATATATACTAAGAATATATGCAGTCTGTCATTTTTAAAGGAAATTGTGAAATGCAGAGTTTCGTTTAAGTTGTTATTTAGAGTAGGAGAATTGTTCTTACCCATTTTTAAGATGGGATTGCACTGCACTATACTCCCTCCCCTGGTATTATTAACTCTGTTGCCCACTCGATGCAAAACATCCCAGTCCCTGTAAGTAATGTTACATTCTTCTTTTATTTTTGCTTCTACAAACATTGCACAGTGTATCTCGTTCTCCTCTATAAAATTATTGATCAGGTATTTCTTTGGTGTATAACTATTAATATTGTTGTAAAGTATTTTGATATCAGAGTTGAATTTGCCTGTTTGTATTGTTGTCTATAGGTTCAGTTGGTGACGGTTCGTTTGGGTCTTCCACATCAAACATGAGAATGTATACTCGATTGCCTGAAAAGACAGCTGTGGTATCTATTTTGTATTGTGACAAGAATCTTTTCTTCAGTTTAGACAGTAGTTCGTCCCTGTTGGTATGTTTGGGCTTGTTCAACTTTCTGATATAAGTATTTATGATGTCATCATGTACAGTAAGGGGTGCATGTATCCTGTTATTTTTCTTGCATATCTCTTCTATGTCTCTGGTTTTTTTGTTGAGGGGCTTGATGGTTACATTTGGTATACCTTCGATAGGTTTTTTGGGGTGTTTCGGGCATTTAGCCGACCATGCTAGATGTTCTTCAGAACCACATGCACTACATTTCGGTGGCAGATTTGTTTTGCAATTTGCCGTTTTGTGGGTACCTTGGCATTTGTTGCATTTAATTTGTTGGTTGCATTTTTCTGTGATGTGATCAAATTGGTAGCATTTGCTGCAAGGTATAGGTGTGGGATTTGGTGGGTGACTTGCGTATACCAGATATCGTCTGTTTTTGAAGAACATTCCATCGTTGAGCAGTATCTCAGATGTTGAAGCTTCACCAGTGATTAATCTTATATGAGTTGTAGGTGTGTTGTATGCTCTGGAAATGATTCTTCGGCAAAATCTGTGTTTTAGATTCATTGAATTCAGGTGTTGACTGATTTCTTCATCCTTTATGTATTTTTCGACTCCAGTTATTACCACTGAAAATGTTTGTTGTGGTTCCGTTCTTTCTTTTCCATGGATGTAGGGTTTGGTTTCTTTGTATTTACTGATGATTTTTTCAGTTTTCATTTCCTCCAGTGCTTTGATTAGGTTTTCTTTGACGTTGTTCGATTTTATAAGGTATCCTATTTTGGTTTTAATTATGATGTCTGTGGATTTAGGAAATTTTTTGCTCCATTCATCGGACATTTTAATTCTGTCTGCTATGAGATTTTCATCTACTGTGAGGTAAAATAGGTGTTGGTATTCTGTTTTACTTATTTCATACATTCTTGTTGAGTAATTTTTGATGGTTGATTTGTTGTATGTTTTATTTTGCGGTTTTCCATCTTGACATGTATGGGAACCTTTAGTGTTTATTGTGGTAGAAGTGGAGGGAATAACTGTCTCTGTTTCCATATCGACGATGTTATCAGAAACGTTATTTTTATCTCGTGGTTCCAGATGCGGTTGGCTGATTTCTGCTTCTGGAGTTTTGTTGTCATTCAGTTTTTTGTTGTTTGTTTTAGCTGTTGATTTCTTTTTTCGTTTTCTGTTTGCAGGCTTCTTGAATGATTGATCTTCTTCGGATGAATCTTCGGTATTTTTTTGGGAAGCACTCGATGACTGAGGCATATTTTGAGAGAAAAAGTTCTCAAAATCTGAAGCGCTGTAAGAGTTGTGGCGCGAAATTGTAAATTATTCCTTTTCCGCGTCGTAAACAATAATCGAATCGCTTGATAACGGATAAATAGACATGTGCTCTGCATGAGATCTTGCACTGTACTGAATTTCAAATAAATTGCGAGAATTGGCAATTTTGAACAATGTATCATACATATATGTATCAATTTAATATTAATATTAAAAATAGCTTGACAATATTGACGTTCATTTAGCAATGGAAAAGGTGCAATCAATCGATAGATGAGTTGAATTATTTTATTTTATTATAACTGCAGCCTAAGACACAAGTGAGATGCAATAAATGAATAATACATTAAAATCTAGCGTAATGAATTCTTCAACATGATTAACCTTCGGTCAGGCGCAACCCTAATCCTAACGATTTCGGGCGCAACTCATCTGCGAGATTAAGTCGGGAAATTCATGTTTTAATGAGGAAAATTTGCTAGAAAATGGGGAGGTCGTTGAAAAATAGTTTTATCATTCAAATACACATAATATATAAAGAAAATTGCAAAACATAAATAAAAATTGACGGTAGAAATTAATTAAAGATAAATTCTGCGGATTTCAATATAACAAGAATATTTGTATAAGAACAAAATGTAATTGTGATTATATATGAAACAAAAACAAGTGTCTAATACTACTGACAACCACTGCCAGGTGAACTAGAACAATGGAACTTTTATATTGTACGATATCAGTCGGTTCAGCATTCCTTTCTCTAGTGAAGTTTTGTTTCCTTTTATCTTTATATTTATATTTGTATATTTTACTACAATTTCTAGAAAACTTCCCGAAAATATGCTTTTGAAACATACAGTGATTTTAATTTACTTGAATTTTCTTGAGTTTGAAGCCATTACACCCTGAAAAAAAAAAATACTTGAAGACTCAAGCGGACTCATTTCAACTCACAGATTATATCAAGATTTGCAATAAATATGAAATATATCTTTACTTGTTCTTTCGTTCAGGTGTTGGGAGCGCGAGTGCACGACTTTTTCATCCAGAATTACTGAAAAAAACAAATTCGATGGTACTTAGGTTATCGAGCGCAATCGATCCAAGAGATTATTTCACTCTTTTCGACTAATATTAAGGCTCTGAGGAGGTTGATATTGCACATACATGATCGCGATATAAAATCAAGAAGCTATAGAAAGTCCCACCCCTGAGCGACAATCACCGCCGTGAGAAACTAGAAAAAACCATGCACTTAATCTGACAGATTAGGTGCGCCTGTCCGAGGGTTAATCAAGGATCACGTCATGTTCTACAGACATACGGTTCTCTGAAGAATGTCCATTTTTATTCAAAATTAATCACCCATTTTCTATTCATAGATTTTTTCCCTTCCTAAAAAGAAAAAAATTAGTAGCTTCTATTAAATGAATATATTGTTCATGCTAATGTTCATTTACATTACAATTTTACCTTCACAATCAGTAGAATTGTCAAAAATTTTCGTAGTACGTACAACCTTGTAGAGTAGAAGGGCTAAAATATGCTTGCAAATTCCAGACAATCTTGCTTAGTATCTGTATATAATCTTGTCAACCTTCACACCATCATTTTTATAAGACATCATTTCCTCAATATGATGGGGTTCTCCTTGTAGAATTCCAATGTTTTGAAATAATTTTTTCCCACATAGAATCAAATGATTGCATTGCAACAGTTGCTCACCCTCTATACAGCATCTGTGAGCATGTAGATATTGGAAAATTTCCTATAATTAGAGGAACCTTTGGTAAACATCTCGCCAGATGATCTGAAAAGCATTCAAAATTGAATAGTGCTCACCTGAATATTTTATATAAAATATAACAAAAAGCACAATATTACCTATACTTGCACTTACAATATAATCCACAGGATACACAATTGAGGAAACAAATTCGATTATTGATAATCAATAAACGTTTAAACTAAAAAATCCCATTAATACAAATAGAAATCTAATGTAAACACGAAACAATACTCGTTTCGGTAAACAGCTGATCGGCGAATACAGCGACACCATCGGTAATTATTTTGTCCAATACCTATATATTCCTATATATTTGAAAACAAAGTTACCTCGCCTTATTTGGCATCATCAGTATCAAAATCTTACATCTCCAACCTCATGATAAAAAGATCTGTGAGCCTGGGAATTTAAATTGACACTCATTTCAATGATTACCAATTTGAATTCTTCTATGTTTAAAAAATTTATCAGAGAGTTACACATAGCCTGCAGGTCTCATGTGCTAATTTTCCCATGCCATACAAAAAATATTTGTATCAATAGTGTCTCGTCAGCAGACCATTACTTGAAGCTCAGCTCATGGCAGCTTCATGACATCCTAGTGTAGTTCGGCGAGAATTCCAAAAATTTCTTAGCGTGAGCAAGCCTAGGGGCATTCCTCCAGATCGTTGTTTTGATCACTGCTTCCCATTGTTAGACCACTTTCTTGTATTAGTCTTTTCCCAGCCAACAGAAAGGTTCAAGTCAAACAGGCTTCAGTCTTTATGCTTTCTTCGCAAGTTCATCGGCTATTTCATTTCCTTCAATACTACAATGTCCTGGTATCCCTAGTAGAGTCACCTTATATCCTCTGGCCAGTTGTTTTATGGCATTACGGCATTCCCATTTCAGCTGAGACTCCTGGCTGTGCAATCTCAGAGTGGCTTGACTGTCGGTGGTGATATATACGGGGTGATTTTTATAAATGTTTCATCAGAACTTTTTGAGAAAGGAATCAAGATTTTGCATTTTTGTTTGAAACTACATGAACTTGTTGCATATTTTCAAGTAAAATAAACTTCCGGTTCAAATGTAATACCCTGTATCCATACTAATATTATAAATGTGAATGGTTGTGTGTTTATTTGTGTGTTTGTCCTTTATGGACTCGGGAACCAGATGACCGATTTTGATGAAACTTTCAATATATTGCACAGAATTTTTTTGGGAAGTTTCCATATAGGGTTCAACCCTATATAACTAAGAAATAAGAAAAAATATTGAATTTTCTTGAAAAATCCCGATACTTTCTGGCTTTTCGGGCGACGCTGCGTAAACTATAAGAGATAGAGAAACATGGTCAACGACAACTTTATAGTGCTCCGAATGTTCTTTGAAAAAGTCCGCGACGGCATATGTCTAACTGCCGAGGACAACCCACGATAGCCATTTTTAACATTTTCAATTCCATCCAAAGTAATGGTCAATTTGAAAAGGGCTTTTGACTGGCGTGGAATGAATTAATATAAAAATGAATTTGACTGTTATCTGCGGCATTTTATTCCTGATGAAAAATGCTCTCTACAGTAAAGTTTTCTAATGGATACTTTGAAAGATCTATCGGTTCTCTTCACTCTCAATCCTATCACTCATTTAAGAGGACACAATAAGTTTATTGAGTTTATAGATTTTATCTCAACTCTACTCCATTTTTATAATAATAATAATAATAAAAAGATACAGTAGGTTGAACAAGTGTGAATTTGAGCAACAAATTATTGAATTCACGCGAAATGAATGTTTATATGTGGGGTTGCAGACCTATCAGTACCGTTTTGAATTGAAATATAACGCTGGCGGAGCCATGGGTAAGAGCTTGTTTGCATATATATTTCAATTCTACACTTATTTGATGTATAATTTCTGGATTTTTTTGGATGAATTCTTCGAAGAGGTGTCCTGTTTCAATGGAGACATTTGTTTAGGAGATTTCAATTTAGATTTTAAAAAGAAATCGTTTCATTCAGAAAAATGTAAGTCAATTATTGTTCAGAATAGGATGAAACAAATTGTAGATGATTATACAAGAGTTGCTGAAAAAAGTTCGACACTTATTGATTATGTTATAACTAATTGTAAAAACCTTGTTCATAAAGTTAATTTGACGCCAAGAATCTCTGATCACTCTATTATATCGTTGAATTTGAAATCACTCGATAAGTCTGGTTCTAAAGTTCATTTTGTGACACGCCCATGTAGAGATTATAAATCTACTGAATTTCAAGATGTACTTAGAGAAACACAATGGAATAATTTAAGTGATGATGTGAACATTCTCGCTAAAAATTTCGTTGATTTCATAAGACGAATATTTGATATGATATGTCCACCAAATAAATTTGTAAAAAAACACAATAATGTTCTGCATTGGTTAAACAATGAAATTAAACAATTAATGGAGCATAGGGATATACAGTATAAAAATGCAGTTTTGGTTGGTTCGATCGATCAATGGAAATTATACAAAAGGTTAAAAAAATAATGTTGTAAAGAAATTAAAACAAGAAGAGAAAAGTATTACCATGAAATAATAAGAAATAGTTCTAATAATGAATTATGGAAAAACTTGAAAAATTAATTTGGGAATAAGCGGAAATCTGAAGTGAGTAACGTTAAATTCAATAATAGGTTATTAACTGACGCCCACGAAATAGCACAGAATTTTTTCGTTGAGGTATTGAGGATTTAGTTTCATATGTTAGAATCAAGCACAATCATATTTTTTATTTATCGAAGGTAGTCTAATGCGCCAAATTTTCTCGATTCTCCAGTGTATGTATGAGAAAACTCAGGTGTTATATGAAAAAAAAGTTAAAAAATACCTATGGATCAGAAGCTGGTATTACTACGGAAATTTCAAAGATATATTGGATTTGTGTGGTGCTTACTTGATGTTATCAATAATTCTTTAGAATATGGTTTTTTTCCTGATGTTTGGAAGATTTCTGTTGTGGTACCAATCGAGGAGTTCAGGGGCGTACATACTGTACCTATTTATGAAAAAGTATTAGGAATGATTGTGAGGAACCAATTATTGACGTTTCGTGCCAAACATTCTTGTGAAAGCTCAGTAGTATACCTGTGTAATGATTAGTTAAGGGATATTGACAGCAACAAGGTGATTTAAGCGGTATTTATCGATTTCAAGAGAGCTTTCGGAACAGTAGATTAGCAATTATTATTAAAAAAATTGGGGAGAATGGGAATATATGATTTTGTTTTTAATTGCTTCAGATCGTATTTAGAAGGAAGGACGCAATTGGTTAAATTTAATGGTGTTGCCTCCACCAGTATTGAAAACAAATACGGTGTTCCTCAGGAAACAACTTTAGGGAATTTGATATTTCTGTTATATATAAATGATATTATTAAACATAAAAACATTGTAAGATACTGGCATTTGCTGATGATACGTTGTTATATATTGCGGGAGAAAATAGTGATAGTTTGGTAATGTAATGAATTAAGATCTTGAAACCATAAATGACTGGATGGGAGATAATCGGCTTAGAATGAATTCAGATAAATCTAGCTATATACATAAAAGTATCCATAAATCTAAAAATATTCGAAGAGTCAACATCAATTGAGTACTTAGGAATAAAAATTGATCCAAATTCGACTTTTAACTTGCATGTTGATTATATAGCGGGAGAGATGGCATATAAAATTCATTTTATAGGTAGAATCGATGACAGAATAGATATGAGGACCAGATCATTGTTATTTAGGGCGATAGTAATACCACACTTGGATTCTTGCATATCTCCCACCCGCTACAAAAGTGACACAACTCAAAATTTACTTTTTTCGTTGTATGCTATGAATTGGATCAGAATATGAGCCTAGATTATATCATTGAAAATTTTTTGTTACATCAGTGGGTGCTCCATATATCATATTATAGATATCTACATATCAAACTTGGTGTCTATTTCATGTTCCCAATTAATTAGAAAATATTTAGCATTTGAATATTTTCGACTTTTAATTTTGAGTTGTGCCACTTTTGTAGCGAGGGTGTGATATCATTATTGGTCAATTTGAAATCTAACAGTATAGATAAGCTGCAGAAGATTTTGAATAAGGGTATGAGAATTGTTTTAAAATGTAGTAAAAGAACAACCATTAGGTTAATATTGGAGGCATTGAATTTGATGACCGTAAGACAGAGAATTATATTCCAAAACATTGGAACTCATATATAAAATTCAACATGAAATGTTGCCGAACTATTTGTCCGAAAAAGTAAAGTACAGGATGAGTCTTTGACTTGTACATATATTCAAACCATACATTAATATGATACAAGGAATAGGAATAACTTTTATGTCGATACATTTCGAAGTAACCTGTTCTTTCGAGCATTTCGGCCGTCTTCGAGGATTAGTTCTCGAAGTTTCTCCAGATCGAGTGTCTGGCATCTTCAGGAATTATATTCTAGGAGATGTTCTCACTGGCCATTTCGAAGTAGTTTAACATCGGGGTCAACACTGGTCAGGGGATTAATCTTGTATAATGAATTACCTTCTGAAAAAAAAGTTGTGATAGATATAAAAGTTTCAAAAGTTGTTAACTTCTTATATAAAGGAGCATTATGAATGAGTGATATTGTATTTATTTTCCTAAAAACTTCATTTCGGTTTTCTCTCCCAGTCTCTGAAACAAGAAACATTTAGAAAAAATTTTTTAAAAATATAAGAAAGGCCTCTGAGTAAAAATTCGAGCACTAATTTGTCAGGGGCTAAGACTTTATGAGAAGAAATTGTTGCCTAGTAATGAACAAAAAGAAAACACTTTGAACTCTTAAGCGTAATGTTTCGGAGTCTAAATCAGACTCCTTTGTCAGACAATAACTAGTTTTCATACAACTTTGTAGAATCGTCACAATTTTATTTTCGTCAATCAATAGATATTGTATTTTTATAGTTTGTAACTAGCAGATTTTGCTATTAAAAAGTATTATCAATATTATTATTATTTATAATATGCGCAACCACACAAGCATATGTTGAGTTATAGCCCAATTGTCACATGTTTTGTCAGAATGATTGTCACAAATTGGTGTTCATATCTTCAAAATGCCTCATTGTAAAGTTTTTGACGAGCAATCGATGGAAAGAACAAAATTATATGGTTGCCACTTGAAAAAAAATTAAATTTCCTAGTTTCATCAAGGCTCATTCTGAAGCCTCGTTTCAGACACCCTGTATGAAATTCTCTCATAAGTTATACCAGCAACAGCATCATCGTACTTGATTTAATTCCAATTTAATTGCAAAAAAATTATTTCACAATGAGGTAGATATAAACACTAATTTGTAACAATATTTCGGACAAAACATTGGACCATGTGGCTATAACTCAACAAGCGCTTGTGTGGTTGCGCTTATACATCAAATGGGCGTAAAATTGAAAATATGTTCACATACAGGGAGTTACAATTGAGACAACGAAGTTCACATTCGTTTCCGGTAGAACTGGATTTAGATTCTGCTTGAAAATATTTTACAATTAAAGTTCATGTACGCTAAAATAAAAATGCAAAATCTTGAATTCTTATTGCGTATGTGCGCTCCTTTGAGATTCCTTTCAAGGCACTCTTGAGCTCAGGTATAGACAGCTAGTGTCTCTACCTGTGACACAGAGAGTTCACTTCCAAGAGGTTTGCAGAGCCTTAATGTAGATTCACATACCCAAATACCCCTTTCTGTTTTCAATCCATTAGTTTACTATATGGATGACTTTTTGTCTATACGATTTACGAAGTTCGTTGCACTAAGACGTTGCACCAATGACCGTTTCGAATGGGCCGTCCCTATTTTTTTTAACAAAATTCCCATTAATTCTCCCAATAATGGCAGTTATGATAATTTGTAACTCAACATAATTTTATTGTTGTCGTGTTTTCTGGTTTTAATCATGTGATTGAGTATACGTTTACTAGCTACTTTCACCTCAAACTAAAAATGTTCTTTCCATAAAGTAGCGTGTATGGATTCAATGAGCGGTTTACATAAGCATTAAATTGTTTGGTATTTGACAGCAAGTTATGTTTATAGTTTCGTTGAGCAGCTATTATACATTTGTTTGTCCTATTGTTTTGCTTCTGGTGTTGTTGGTAATTTTCTTCTGTTACATGACTGCGCTGAACACCTCTCCAGTGGGCCATGGCTTCTGCTGGTTAACCTTTTGAGGTCTCCCTGGTATACACCTGTCTTTATTTATTGCCTGGAAGAACTTCCTATAATCCACTAGTTGTACTATGCTATCTAGCTCATGTGAATGGGTCTCATTTACAACTGAATAATCTGCCTTCTAGAATTATCTTTTGTAGATTGTTTTGGTCAGTTGAGTAGTTGTGCTGATTTGCGATCTAGCCAATATCAAAACATGATCATTCTTACCCAAAGGAGCATGTGATTTAAGGTCGGAATCTAGATTTCTCTCTTTGGTCATGAGAAGGTCAAGCAACTATGCTTAGTTGCTTTCAAATATAGTTGGGAAGGTGATGTGTTGGTTTATGATCGCACAATCAAACTTTCTGTGAAACCCGCCCATAAACAGCAAATTGATCAATAGTTCTTATCACATCATTTGAGGTTGTCATATATAAAATGAAAATTATATGAAATGTAAACTGTTTCATGCTATTGAAAGCATGTTTAATGTCTAACAGGATATCCATCAATCTTGGCATAATCTGAACTGTTGAATTTAAAACAAAATCGATTAATAATGAATGAATCAATCAATCAAAGTTGACACAACAAAAAAAAACAAAAAATATTCGGTTCTGGAAAAAGTGGTATGAAAAAAAGAATATAGAATAACTATCCTGGTGTTAGAGTTGATTGCCATATGACCTATTACATCGAAATGAAGGGTGGAGTAAGATAAGGGTGCCTATTGTCAACATTACGCTTCAATTTGTATGCACACCATCACCAATGATATGCTACAGAAATCCATACTACACATGGACATACCCGGAAAATTAATTAATGATATCCGATATGCGGATGACACAGTACTCATTGCAGATAGCTTAGATGATCTCAAGGTGCTCATGGATTCCTTGACTAGAGCTATTAACAGGTACAAACGTGAAATGAATATCGAAAAGACGAAATTTATGGTTATCTGTCTAGTGCTCTCGTTTATCGAAGTTAACAATAAACAAGTGAAGAAGTTTAAATACCTCAGAACATGGATCTGTGAGGATCATCCCCAGACTCTCGAAATCAAAACCAGAATGCTAGTAGAACTTCTTTCTTCAAATTGAGAAATCTCCTGTATGAACCACATCTGCAATTGCAATTTTTTAATTTTTTTTATTTATTTATATATTCTTCGGGATACAAACGGGGCTAACCGAAAAACAGTATCCACATTAAGAGTATACAATCAATAATTTCATATATACATTTTGTTAGATATTTTATTTTTATTTTATTTTTTTTTTTACAAGAAAGACCGCTCACAGGTGTAAACACCCAAAAAAGCGCCCACTGATAACAATCATTTAGACATTGTGAATCACTTACAATTAATTACAATATTAGGTTCATAGTGATAAATAAGATTTGAAACCAAGTCTATATATTTACACGAATATACTCTTAACCTTCTTTTTAAAAGAATTTAAAGTGTCTTCCGAAAACAAATCGACATCATTTACATGAGTGTTGCACAACTCCAACATTCTCGATACCGGTGAAAACTTCGCACTGTTGGTTCTATAAGTGGTAAGATGGAATACAGGGGGTTTCCTCAGATGTCTAACAGGAACATTAAAGTCAATTGATTCTAGAATTTCGGGACAATTTAGTTGGTTCGTCAATATCTTATAAAGAAAAATGATATCATTCATTTTTCTTCTGTCTTTCAAACTGATCATACGAAATTGCTTTAAACGAATAATATAATTGTTCGTATCACGAGACGTAAGGTAAAATCCTGTCCTGTAACTATGAAACCTAAGAAACCTAGCCTGTACCCTCTCCAATCTTTCGATATAGATATTATAATGAGGACACCATACCGATGATGCAAAGTTAAGCTTACTATGAACAAAGGCATAATAAAGCGCCAAAATTGCTTCACGACTATTGAATTGACGGCATTGTCGCATAATCCACCCAAGCACCCTATTACTAGAACCCACCAATCCGTTTATATGCTCATCGAATAGCAGCTTTGCATCTAGCACAACACCCAAATCCCTTACTATATCTTTTCGTTTCAAGGCAGTTCCAGAAACGGAATACGGATAGTTTATCACAGATCTATTTCGGGTGAATGAAACTACACAACACTTATCTGTGTGAAGGTTTAAACTAAACGCCTCACAGAACCGAACAAGGTTGTCCAGATCACTTTGGAGATCCAAACAATCCCGAACTCCCTGAATCCGTGCAAAAAATTTCAAGTCATCCGCGAACAACAGGAACTTACACACTTTGAGACATTTATTTATGCTGTTAATATAGATAACAAATAAAAGTGGACCTAAATGAGAGCCCTGAGGTACTCCGAAACCCGTGAAAAATGATCTCGATCTAAAACTCCCGATCTTCACGTACTGAGACCTTCCTGTAAGGTAGGACTCAAACCACTCCAACAATCTGCCCCCAATACCGACATTCCCGAGCTCATTCAGCAGGGTTTCAATATTAATTCGGTCAAAAGCCTTACTAAAGTCCGTGTATATGGCATCTACTTGTATACCCTGATCAAGACTCTTCTGTACATATTCAATGAAGCATATCAGATTAGTTTCAACTGATCTACCCTTGACGAAACCATGTTGCTGGGATATTATTCGAGATTTCATATGATGAAGCAAATGATTATACACCAATGATTCGAACACCTTCTCGAAGACACTCAGCTTGCTAATAGGGCGATAATTTTCAACAAAACTCTTATTACCTGTTTTAAAAATAGGGGTTATGCTGGCGACCTTCCAGACGTCAGGGAAAATGCCACTGCGGAGGGATTTATTGAATATCAACGCGAGAGGGATACTCAAGGAGGAATTACATCTCTTCACAAAAATTGGGGGTATAGAATCCGGACCAGCTCCTTTCTTTTCATCTAAGCTTAGCATTTGTTTTTTAACTTGATCAGTAGTTACAACGAGTGAGCCGAAAAAGTAATGATCAGAAGAGAAAAACTTATTATCGCATCTTTTAGATGGATCATGCCGAGTGAAAACACCCTCGAAGTAATCAGCGAATAAATTACATATATCATTTCCAGTTTCACCCATACGCTGTTTATATGATCATTTATTTGGAAGTCCTGAATCTCTAGAACCAACAGAGACGAAGTCAAAAAGTTTTTTTGGACAAGTTTTAACCTCGGATTGAAGTGAAATTAAATATCTTTCATAATCGTGTCTTATGAGATTCTTGGTTTCAGACCGCATAGCTTGAAATATTTTATAATCACCATAGTTGCCATAAATTTTCCATTTTTTGTGAACTCTGTTTTTTCGTTTTATCATTTTGATGGTTTCTCTAGAGAAATATGATGGATAACCTTTTACTTTTCTAACTATAGGGACATGTTCATCTATTAACTTATTTAAAATATCATAGAAAACAACTAAATCATCATTAAGATTTCGATTTACAAGCAGATCATCCCATGGTATATCAAGTAAACACTCATTAATTAAAGTGAAATTAGCCCTCCTAAAACTATAGAATGTGTTACTTATACGCAGCGGCTTGACAAGCCCCACTCTGAAAAGAAACTCCATAGATGGATGACTTCTGTCCTCAGGAACAATCGGATCAAAAGATCTCATCAGATAATTAATTTTGAAGCTGTTACAGAGTATTAAGTCTAAAATTCTATTGTTATAATTTGTAATTTCATTGAACTGCATCAGCTCAAGAAACGAAAAGGAGTCAATCAATCTTTGAGTCAACTTTCACAGGTTCTAGATATTTATTTGAGTCATCTCTCACCCAAGAAACCCCAGAACAATTGAAATCACCTAGCATCAGAACTACACTATCGCCAAGCAATGTTTTGATGTCATTCAGCTTAGACACAAGAGAGATCAACGCAGAGGAGTCATCTGGAGGAATGTAGACGCAACCCAAATAAACCCTCAATTGATCGATTGAAATCTGAATCCATAAATCCCCTGCACCACTTTGGAATTCTGGAACGTTGATTGGCTGCAAACCCTTCTTCACCGCCACAATATACAGAAAGTGAAAAAGAATACAAAACACTAAAACAAATAGTATATGGTCTAATTAGGGGCGACAACTTCAACGAGCCAGCAGGACATACTGAGCTCCCATAGCGCGAAAATATCCAACCAAAACACCTCGGAATCTCATATGCGTATGTGAGAACACATCTATTCCTGCAACTTGGGATAAGCTATTATATGTCCTCATCGATCTATTTAGTGGAGAATTTAAGTAGTAATAAGTACTGGCCTGTTCCACGAAAAAGATTTGCTTGAGTCTTGTGTTGAAACTTGGGACGATCAGTCCCATTTGACGAGTAATATCCATACAATCGAATATGTTGTTGACTATTTTGAAGACAAATGTAACATCGATTATCTGCATGTGCTGCTCAAGAGTTATAAGATTCAATCTCTTTTGATCACTCTCCAATTTATCGACATATATACTCTATAGCAAGGGTTCCATATAACCGAACCAAAACTTGAGGCACTGTTGACATTGGCCAAGTATGCAACACATTTCGGTTCCTGAATTCCTGTGCCGTTCTGAGCACAAAACAGAGAGTACGATTATTATTTTTTTGTGATGTACGCGAGAAATGATGTGATTGGAAATTTCATAAGCAATCGGTACGGCTGCAAGGGGCTTTCTACTGAAGCTGATAAAGCAGCACACGGAAAAGTTCAAAAATAAATGGTTTTCTCTGCAATAGAATGCAAAACGATTCAAGTCTTCCTGGATCAGTGATCGATAAGAGGGATGGGAAATTGATCTAAATATTTTCAGATCGTCGGCATACAGGAGAATCTTGCAGAATCGGGAACACTTGATAAGAGTTGTAATGGCCAAGTGCTATGTATTTTCCGTGTTGATATACATAAATATTGAGGAAAAACTCTCTTATAAGTATTGAATCAGTTGAGTACTGTACAGAAGAATCCTCAAGATTCCATGGACTAATAGGTTGACCAACCGTTGGATCCTGAACCAAATAAGTGAGTTGATACTGTCAAAAAGCATAAACTTTAATATTTTGGTAACATTAATCGAAGAGAGAAGTACGGTTTTTTGCAGCTTATAATGCAGGGAAAAATTTTGGGAAAGAGGTCAATTCTTAGAAGAAGAATTCAATAAAATGAAGGCTGCCATGATGATAGCAAACCTTCGTAAGGAGAAGCAGGCCTGGTCTGGCTCGACAGGCTAGATGCCGAATTTGAGGCCTCCTAAAGGCAATAATAATACGAGAACTAACGTGATTCAAAATAGTGATTTGGTTTGAAAATATTTTAAATGAACTCACCTTTTTTGTTTATCCCTTCTTTGAACAACAAGATTCATTATTATAGTACTACCTCTTATCGAAGGCTTATGACAAAACGATGTTAGGTAGATTCAATAATTTCTTGCTCAAATTCACACTCGTTCAACCTACTGTACCTTTCAAAGTATCCATTAGAAAACTCTACTGTAAAAAGCATTTTTCATCAGGAATGCATGCCGCAGATAACAGTCACATTGATTCATTCCATGCCAGTCAAAAGTCCTCTTCAAATTGACCGATATTTTAGATTGAATCGAAAATGTTCAAATTGGCTATCGTGGGTTGTCTTTGGCAGTTAGAAATATGCCGTCGCAGACTTTTATAGAACTTTCCGAGCACTACAGAATTGTCTTCAAACATGTTTCTGTATATACGTTGCTCTTATATACGTTGCGTCACCCCTAAAAGTCGGAAAATACCAAGATTTTTCATGAAAAATCGATATTTTTCTCATTTTTGGATAAAAGAGGATGAACACTACATGAAAACCTCCCAAAAATTTCTCTACAATATATTGAAAGTTTCATCAAAAACGGTCATCTGGTTCTTGAGTCCATAGAGGACAAACAAAGACACGGATATTTGTATTTATATTATAAGTATGGATTTAAAAGTGGTCATAACTGAAATAGAACGGTTGTTATGATGTTCTGATGGTAGGTCAACTGTGAACATCCGACAATGAATAACATAGGTAAATACCCAAATTCTGACAGTGTTTGGATTAAGGCTAGCGACTTTCCAAGATATGGGTGCTGTATATGTATATAAAGATACAAAACTATGTACGTGAATATGATCTCAGATCAAAATTCTGTTTCTTGCTAATAGAAGGCTGTATGTTTGAACACTAACTACATATGACATTCTGAAAAAAATTAATCAAAATGAAATCACACTGAATTCATATCAGAATCTTCAATTATTTGGTACATTTACCGGTGAACATTCAGTTCATCATAAAATCATTAACCATCAAATAATGTCAACAAAACTGAAATTGGCATTACTGGCAGTAACTTTGCCCCACCCAGTACATTACTAATTTCATGAACTCTATTAGTTCACCTATTTGTGTCAAATATTTGAAAACTCTTTTCATCTTCAGTTCTTCTATACATATAATTTTCAGTTTAAGGGCCGATATATTCACTTTCCCTGTAAAGTATGCCTTAACTTCTTGCTCGTCTAATTTGCTGATAACCTGTAAGAGATTTTGGGTATATTTATGCTCACTTAACCTCTCGGTAGCTACTGGAGAGATAAAAGAAGGTGAATGTTTATAAACGGTTAGATTACAAAGACATTTTGTGTCCTCTACCAGATAAGCTGTTAGAAAACGCCGCAAGTCCCAAAAGTTCGTAATTCATCCTAATGGTTATGTGTTATCTCTTCTCTGTCTGACCTTACATACAACTTGAGCTACTACCGACTGCCGCACGAAACCTCCGACTTCAAAGTTTACAAACAAAACTATGAGGTAGAATCCCTCTGGTAGACGTTTACTGACAGGTCGGAGTGGCCTGTAAATTTACCTACTCGGTAACTTAAATTTACACACGACTTCGATCTACTAGGAGACTACCAGACAGTTTACTGGTAGGTGAATAAATCGGGCCTTAGGATCGATAGATAACTGGTAAATTATCTGGTAGTGTTACCGGAAAGAAAGTCCTTGTTAAACGTATATTCACCTCCTAGAAGATCGAAGTCGGGTGTAAATTTTGGTTACCCAGCAGGTAAATTTACAGGCCACTTCGATCTATCAGTATCCGTTTACCAGAGGGATTCTACCTCATAGTTTTGTTTGCGAACTTTGAAGCCGGAGGACAGAAAAGAGAGAAGAAATAAGACATAACCATGGGGATTAAATACGAACGTATGCGACGTTTTCTAACAGCTTACCTGGTGACGGACACATTTGTCATGGATAGTCACTTTCTCCCTCTCTCATAATCATTTTGTATGAGCTTATCTTTGTCACCGAATATTATTAACCGTTTATAAACATTCACTTTCTTGTATCCCTTCAGAAGCTACCAAAAGGATAAATGAGCATGAATATACCCAAATTCTCCTACAGGTTATCTATAAATTAGATAAAATCTATAAATTAGATAGATCGACCCTAATTAAGATTAACCTGAAACTTTCACAATTATTGCGAAATTGAATTAATTACTTAACAAAATTTTCAGTGAAGAGAGACATCGGTGAAAGAGGAAGAGAGTTGGAACAAGTTCTCAATCAATATATAAATTTTGTAAAGCCAGCTTTTGATGATTTTTGCTTGCCAGTGAGTATGAAGATAATTTAATGCCCCTCTGCTTCCGGTTTCAATGAATAATATTTTAATTCTAGACTAAGAAATTTGCCGATGTCATCATTCCAAGAGGAGCTGACAATGTCGGTAAGTAGAGTATTTTTATTATACATATAAACTTAGATGAAGGCCTTTCGAGTAAGAGTTTTCACTTGAGTGAAAAACAGATAATCTTCAGTATTTCATTTACTAAGCTACAGTTCCTCATAATAAATTATTTTCTTCATCAAAATTTTGATAAGAGCATAAAAACTCATGGTTTTCCAAAGATACAAATAAGGAGCAAGTAGATCAAATTGTTGCTGTAGACAACAGAATTGCAGTATGCCAGTGTAGCTTTGCAATTTATTGCATGTCATTGTTTATTCTGGTGTTATCCCTCAAACACTTTGATTTTTATTTTTATCTTTATTATCTGAAAAAGTCCATCAGAAAAGAGCCATTCATATCGCCATAATGATATTTCTTTAATAAATGGAAAGCACATAATAAATTGTTTTGATTACAAATGGCAATTCATTCATTATGATAAATAGTGCTATTTATTATTGTTCATTCAGCAGCCACTTCAAATCTTCGGTTGAAGTGAACATCTGAATTTTATGAAAATTTTATTCTAAACATACTGAAAATGTTTTCTCTTGAATAAATATATTTTGGCATGTTGCATTGCAATTGATCGATATTCAAACTAATATTCCAGTTTTTGAATTAAAAGGTATAAATATTTCAAATGATTTTCTAATTAAAAAAAAAAAAGATATTTTGGTGAAATCAATTTCCTGAGGATGCTCTCATGTGTTTTCAATGAATATACACTTTCCCATATGTGTTTGAATAGTTATAAATAATATAGCATCAGAGAATGATGAATGAGATAAAAACAAGATCAGCCTGTGAATTTTCAGGGAACAACCATCAAGCAAAGTTGAAAAAAAAAAATTTACAACACTTGTTGATTGACCAAGTTTGCGAGTGTTATTTACCGTTTTATAACAGGATTAATGACTTGATATGAAATATGTAGATGTAGGTACAATTTGGTAAAAACACAGTTGCGTTCAGTGACTTCGTATTGAGCGTTACTCGATTTGGAACTAACTTTTCTCTAATACTTTTGAAACTGTTCAAAAGAAGACAATTTATGTGATTTGTGGCTTTATCATATACATTCTGGATGGAATATCTTTCAAGTTCTCCAAGCCGATAACATACCAAGTGTTCATTTAGAGTTTAGTAGGAGTGAATTTGAGATGACTTTATATTTGCAAGTAAAATTTGATTACCAGTATTAGCATATGTGCAAGAAAATCAAAAACGCAGGATTAATAAATTATGTTGCACGTCGAGAAAACGCCGAAATTTTCAGGAAATAGTAAAAGAATAATGATCAAAGTATTTCAGTGAAAAACGGATTAGAAAAGGTGTAAAGTTCTATCTAAGCGTTCTTGTTCTCATCTATAATTGCAAATTCAATGAAAATTAATCAAATTTGCTGTGTCTGAATATTCTGCTCTCTTCTGTTACTTCATTTCGCATCTGGTCCTTTCATTATCAGACCGCAATAACTGTTCAGAAGTATTCCTTATAACAGTTGCGCCGAGTGTACGAGTTACTTTTAAGTCCTTACTTCAAATTGTCAGATGAAAAAGTGGTTTTTCATTTGGTTTGAAGTGGTGCTTGTGTGGTAAAGTGAAATGGATAAATCCGAAGAGTGCTCATTAATGAAGAATATGAAGACTGTTTGGGAATGAAAAGAAATATGGTTCAACATCTTGTAAGGAAATCCTTTAATGAATATTATCTTCTAGAGAAAGGATTCGAAATTGTCAATCTTACAAAGACTTGAAAAGTCTTCTTTTAAAGACCAGAGCAATAAAACTTAAATTTTTGTAATTATGGAAACGAAAACATCGAGGAAAACATCATAGTAATTCATGCATCGAGAAAATTATTTCGGGCAACTCATAGAAAATCATAAACCGCATCATTTCGAAGCATTTCCTTTTTGAACAGATATTCAGGTGTCTGAAAACATATAACATATACAGGGTGATTCATAATTATTGGGACATAGGCTAAGGGCAGATTGTTTGGACCAAAATATGGCGATAAGATCAAATATACCTCAATGAAATACGGCTGTAGGAAATGATAGAGGGCGTTAAAGTTGAATTTTTTTCGTTTTTTTTTCTTAGAATTTCACTGCTAATAAATTTCACGGCTAACTGTATAATATTTTTTCGGAGTTCGAAAGTCCCTTATTAAAAGAATTAGAAAAAGCATAGAAGTCGGAGGAGGCCACAAAGAACATTTAATTTTATTTTACATTGTTTTTAATTATGCTTTATCGTCGAAATGAATGAATCGTTACTTCAAGTACCCTTTCCTTGCTCTGAACTGTTCAATTGTGTTTGTCTTAAAAACGAATGGAAAAATATACAGTGAAATTATTAGCAAAAACGAAAAAAAATCAACTTTAACGCCCCCTATCTTTTTCCACATCAATATTTTATTGAGGTATATTTGGTCCTATCACCATATTTTGGTCCAAAAAAGTCCCAATAGTTATGAATCACCCTGTATAGGTAAACGTATAATGATAAGAAGTAATATTGGTCAATTTTTAATTGTGGATATTTCATACTCATATAATCCACTGTTGTTCAAGTTTATTATTATCTCTAAGTAAATCTGTGCACTGTTTTTCTAGAACTATATTTGCTACCTCCTGTCCCAAATGACATTATACTCCTAATATGTGAACTTTAGTACTATTCCCTCTGATTGATTTACTGCAATTATTAACGATAAATATCTGAAGAAATTAATACAAGTTTTTTGTGTACCTTGAAATGTAACATCCGATCCTCTTAGAAGATAAATATTTCAAATTGAAACTAATTATAGAAACCCATCCAAGTTAGGAGAAGATTGATATAAATTGACTGTTTTTCTGTGATCAATTCATCTACCTCAATTTTGTATAAATGGGGTGGGGTATTGACGATTTCATTTTTCAGCTTTTTATATTGAAAATGAATTGATTCATAGTGCCTACTCGACAAAGTGACATGATCAAATTGAAAAATTTCTAGAGAACACATAATCTATTATGTCTGAGAGTAACTCAAATCCAAGATTGATAAATAGTTTTTAGAAAGTTTGGTAATAAAGACCAAAAGCTTATAGTAGTTTAGATGGGCTTAATGCTCCAATTGATCATGTGAATTACCCTTTTTTTGTTTCTGAGTACATAATGGCTGCATTCACCGAACGAAGAATGTTGCCACCTGTCCGCTACCGCTACCTAGCATAAACTGAAAGCGCTCTCAAAATGCCCGCTTCTCCAGAATGTCTTCAGTTTGTAGCGTATGTGCCACCGGACGATTCCGCAACAGTTCCACAACTGTTACATTCGGTGAATGCAGCAAATGGGATAAATTTTGCCAATGAGTTTTCAGACACCTGCATAGTTTATTGAAAATTCACCCAGTTCATTACAAACTTCAATCTATAAATATAATTTCATACTTCATCTCAGACTTCGCGAATATAAATATGCTGTGATAATTATTATTGAGTACATTATTTATATTGATCGGTAATATAGAATTACCGAACTTAATATATCGTATTGCATGATATTGTGAAGTACCTTCATTTGTGGTTAGGGACACTTCATTCCCAAAATTCTGACGATATTTATTTTCATGTTGCAGTGGCTATTGACCTGATTGTTTGTCACATCTTGGACATCATTCACGGAAAACCCAACGTTAACGGCATTAATGGTGTTAACTGTGGCACAGCGGAACACATTTTACGAAGAGAGTTAAGCAATTAACTCAACAGATCTGCCAATTAGCATTTACCATTTTTATACTTTTCTACATCGACTCATTCATATTTATATATGAAATCAAACATATTTATGTGAAACCAGTATTTTAGGTGATTAAATAGTTACAGTTCTTGATCTCTATTTTTGGAACCCTTTCATTAAATTTTGAAATACATCATTTTTATTTCAAAGCAGTTTGAGGCATATATTTAGAAAAGATAAAGTATATTTCTTGAAGACTTAACTGTATACTTCGAAGGGACATTTTACAAATAGTAATACAAGAGGGTGAGGGTTGTTACAAATTCTTGAATATGTGCCTTTTAGAATCAAGTATTTTTCATGCTTTCAGGTTTCAAATAATTTTTTGTGCTCTAGGTACATATTAATATAGATATGGTGAGTATAAGAGTTAAGGTTCAAAACTCATGTGTAAATACACGTCAACTATAGATCTTTGCACCTTTTCCTAATAACATTTTTTATTGTTGGTTGTTATCTTGCAGACACAGAAGATGAAATCTCAGCACAAAAATGTCGTATACTTTGTAGAACTGAAATAGGTCAAAGAACTCTTACTCATAGGTCATTTGAATAGAAATTTATGAAGTTTCTTCCATTCCTAATCTGCTATAAATTTACATAATCGCCTTTATTACAGTTGCAATTGACTTAATTGTCCAGCACATACGAGAATTATTAGCGGGTGGTTCGAGGATATCAAAGTCAGAACCACCAGAGAGTTCTGGTAGTTCCGAATCACCAACAAGAAGAGTTGTTACTTCTGGAGATCCTCTTCATAAGAGACCCCATTAAACGAATTAAAGCTCTAAAAAAAAATTGCGTTTAATTAGCCAACTATTCCAGCAATGCGAGAAATAGCAATATTATTTAAGCATATCTTAATGTTGTTGAGTACTTTCATATTGAAGCTATGAATCTGTAACAATAAGTAATGCCCACTATCACACAACTAAAACACAACCTAGCTTATCTCATATATGGCGTGTTTGATTCATTATTGAAATTTATCAAAGAACACTGATTCAACATAAAAATGTTGCAGCCTTGAAACAATTTTCCATAATCACAGATTTACTCTGAATGTCTTCATGCTGAAATGTTTAATTTCCGCAGTTACGCGGATTCTGTTTTTAATTGTTGTTACATGTTTAGTTTGAAATCTTTAAGAAATAATATTTAAGGAATATATTTTTTGAGACTTGACAGCCTTATGCTCAATGAACAATTGATTGATTTATTGGAATGGCTAAATTTGTTTTTCATAGTAAACCTATCCATTAGTTTTAGATTTTCCTATTTATAACTTGATGATGTGAATGTTGTGTTATTGTTTTTGGTTTTCAATTTGTTATTGTTCTTTGTTTTTTAAGTATGTTATCCTAATTAATAATGAAGTTACTGGTTCAAATTGAATCAGGGAATTGACTGAACTTTCTTCATACTGCGCCAAGCTTCCGAGAAATTTCGCTTTTTTCTCAAAGCCGACTATGATGAAACAAATTAGTTAAGAGTTGTACAGTATTCCAAGATTCAAGGATAGTTAGATTATCTATTTGAGACTATTATTTTGAAAGATATTCCCATTTTCGAGATTTCACTGATTATAAGAAATTGAATAATATGCTGATTGTTAATATTGACCTTCTAAATAGATATACAAATGAGAGAAAAATTGGCTGAGAGATCTTTCAAGATAGTTATCAAAGTGAATCTGAGGAATAAAAGAAGTTTTTTTATTATATAGTGAAGAGATAAAAAATCATTTGTTTCAGTCGATTTTCTGATTTGACCATAACATCTTTCTTTGAAGGCATTCAACCATGAAAAACGATGAAAATTTGGAAATTTCCTGAAATGCATATTCAACAACAATGACCATTGATTATATTCAAAGTTTAATCAAGCAATTTTTTCTCTATGAGTCCATATACAATGAAAAATGTTTGGATTCCAATATCAAAACTTTTTGCAATAACCTCCCAAAATAATAAACTTTGTAAATCCCAACAATACCCATTTTGTTGATTATATGTTACACTACCAGAAATTTTTTCTCTGAACAATTTACCATCAACAGCTTTGATGTAGGATGCCTTCAAAGAAAATTTGAATTGAACGTACACATATACTCTGCCATAGTAGTTTATTACACCCAATTTTTTCATGTTATTTTCAACATTATATTTTTTCAATTGAATTTTATTTGTTTTATACCTACTCTCATACTGTTAGTTTCAGACCCAAAGCCTTCATAGCTGCGCTGGTGGTTTTCTATATTTTTTATTATGGGCCCCTTCTTTTGATAACGTTGAGCATAGCTAGTTTTGGCTATGGAAGGTCGCGTGTCTATGTTGAGGTTTCTGTGGGATAGTCCCATCAGTGACTATCTGGGTCCAAAAAACATACCTGCTGGGCAGTGTTCATAAACTTACTCAGAGAGTAGAGTAAGAGTATGGCCATATGATCAGAAATATACTTCGGTCTTTACTCCACACTCGTCGTTCACAAACTTACTCTGACAAATGTCATTCAGAATTCAAATATGTGTTTAGGTTATGAATAATACTTTTGCATCATATACATTTTTTATTTATCATTTTTATATTGAATTGTTGCTATCATGAATGAATAATAGAAGTTTAAGAAAAAAATTCTCTTTAGTCGTACATTTTCAGTTGTGTCTTCGCAGTATAGTCAATTTTTCTTTTATTTGAAAAGCAGAGCACAAACGTGTTTTTTGATGATTGTGAGAAAACTGATAAATGTTCTCAGGACTTTGAATTACTTTTAATGAGACAGGAAGAATGAAAAAGGATATTATCCATACTTCCATACTAATATATAAATGTGAATGTCCGTGTGTTTGTTTGTGTGTTTGTTTGTACTCTATGGAATCAGGAACCAGGTGACCGATTTTAATGAAACTTTCACTATATTGTAGAGAATTTTTTTGGGGAGGTTTTCATGTACGGTTCACCCCTTTATAACGAAAAAATAAGAAAAAATATCGATTTTACATGAAGAAGTCGGTAATTAACACGGTACTTTCAGTCTTTTACGGCCGACGCTGCGTAAACTATAAGAGATAGAGGAACATGGTGACAATTTTGTAGTGCTCAAAAAGTTCTATGAATAAGTCCGCGACGGCATATGTCTAACTGCCGAAGACAACCCACGATAATCACTTTTAACATTTTCAATTCAATCCAAAATAATGGTCAATTTGAAGAGGGTTTTTGACTGGCATGGAATGAATTCATATAAAAATGAATGTGACTGTTATCTGCGGCATTTATTCCTGATGAAAAATGCTTTTTATAGCATAGTTTTCTAATAGATACTTCAAAAGTTACAGCAGGTTGACCGAGTGTAAATTTGGGCACGAAATTATTAAATTGAAGCGCGATGGCTTGGTGATGAATATCACGTGACTGTCTATCCTACGATACGAGATTATAAAAGCCCGGTCGCGATGAACTGCAATCATTTGAATTTGGACTAGGATCTTGAGAATGTCGCGTCGCATGTATGTGTAAGCTGAATCGGGGCAATAAGGAATTGCGTTATTTTTTTTCGGAAAGGTTTCGCGAATATTTTCATAACTTGAGTTCGTTTTTAGTTTTTTTTTATCGAGAGATATATTTATTATTTTTTGTTTGTTTATTATTGTTGAATATTTATCGTAATTACTTTTTCATTTTATTTTAGGTGGTGGGTTTTTTTTTATTTTCTATTTTTCTCCAATATGTCTTTTTAAATCTTCATTATTCTTTTATAATGCCTCCTAAACGTACGTCGGATTTTGGAAGACAATCATCACAAGCACGAAGGAAATGAGTTGCTCGATCCCAAGAGTCTCCGGAAGAACTAGAATCTAGAAGGGAGGAACAAGCTCAGCGTCAATCGAATCTCAGAGCTTCCGAATCGTCAAATGAAACAATACGTAGATTAGAAGAACGGGAAGCGAACTGGTTATTCTTCCTTCTTCTTTTATTAATAGTCCACGATATCTTCACGAGTATACACAAGACGCATTTGCTCATGTACGCAATTTCGGCAGACCTGATATTTTTGTTACCTTTACCTGAAACCCCTCTTGGGAAGATATCACTTATCACTTAATGCCTGGCCAGAAGGCTACAGATAGACATGATTTAGTGGCCGGAGTGTTTCGTTTGAAAGTTCAAAAATTATTGAATGTTATCACGAAGGGAAAGATTTTTGGAGAAATTCAATGTTTTATGTATTCTGTTGAATGGCAAAAACGAGGATTACCTCACTCACATATTTTATTTTGGCTCAAGGAGAAGCTACACTCTAATCAAACACACGATATAATAAGTGCCGAAATTCCAGATCCAGACCAAGACAAAGATTTATATGATACAATTGTCCGGAATATGGTACAAGGTCCATGTGGTATATTAAATGAAACATTGCACAATGTGTATAGACGCAGAGCACCATAGGATGGTGGTAGATACATAACTATCCGAAATCGGAGCGGAGAAGATCAGAAGATATTGAATAATACCTGGATAGTACAATATTCCCCAGTCTTTTGCAAGATATTTAATGCTCACATCAATGTTGAAACTGGCAGTTCAGTCCGTGCCATTAAATACATATGTAAATACATGAATAAGGGTAATGATCAGGCGATATTTAATTTGAGGAACCAAGATGGAATGAGGTACAGTCGTTTCAAGCTGGACGTTATGTCAGTAGCAATGAGGCGGCATGGCGAATTTTCGGGTTTCCCTTACATGAGAGATATCCAACCGTTATCCATCTTGCCATACATTTGGAAAATGGGGAGCGGGTTTATTTTAACGAGAACAACTTCCGAGAGAGGGCATCTTCCCCAACAAATACCACTCTCACAGAGTTTTTTCAATTTTGTCAAATAGATTCCTTTGCGAAAACTTTATAGTATGTTGAAGTACCTCGATATTATTCCTGGAACGCATCCGGAAAGGAATGGAAAAGTCGGGTACAGGGAGCGCCTGTTGAAAACTACCCAGGGATAAAAGCCTCTGATGCCCTTGGTCGTATATACACCGTCAATGTGACAAATTTGGAATGCTATTGTCTTCGATTGCTATTACATCATATAGGTCCAACTAGCTTCAGATTCCTTAAAACTGTGGCGAAGAATGTCTAACGTATAGAGAAGCATGCGAACTTTTAAATCTATTAGAGAATGATAATCACTGGGACAATACTCTGGAAGAAGCTGTCCACCTGCTACAATAAGAGAACTATTCGCAACCCTTATATCATCTTGCGGTCCCTCAAATCCCCAACAGCTGTGGGATAAGTACAAGGAATACATGGCTGAGGACATTTTGCATTAGCTACAGCAAATTCATGAAAATATGACGTTCAATGAATTTATTTATAATAAAGTCCTTGCAATAATTGAGGACAAAGTATCAGCTATAGTCGGGAGAAAACTTAATGATTTTGGTATGGTAAGCCCTCCTCGAACGAACACTATCGGTAGAAATGATGAAATTATTCGAGAATTAAATTATGATTTTGAAGCATTACAGCAAAAGGTTGACGAATTAGTGCCTAGGTTTCTGCCAGAACAAAGACTAATTTTCGACAAAGTATTGCAGCAAGTGGAATCAGGAAATGGTGCACTATTCTTTCTGGACGCGCCGGGGGGTACTTCTAAAACTTTTTTCTTGAATCTTTTGCTAGCTCAAATCAGAATCATGAAATAGTCCTAGCAGTAGCTTCCTCTGGTATAGCGGCCACAGTACTAGACGGAGATCGGACAGCACATTCTGCTTTGAAATTGCCATCTCACCCAAGAGGAGTACCTATCTGTAATTTTACAAAGAATAGTGATCGAGGTAAAATGCTCCAGCAATGCAAATTGCTGGTCTGGGACGAGAGTACAATGACCCACAAAAAAGCTGTAGAAGCTCTCAACAGAACTCTGAAGGACTTGAGAAATAGTTCGCAAATCATTGGAGGAATGGTTGTGATACTAGCTGGAGACCTCCGACAAACTTCACCAGTAATTCGCAAGGGCACACCTGCAGACGAAATTAAAGCTTGCTTTAAGTCGTCAATATTGTGGAGGGATGTTGAAAAATTGTGCTTGAAAACAAATATGAGATTTCATCTCTACAATGATGATCGTACAGGACACTATGCAGATAACCTCATTAAAATAGGAGATGGTCGTTCGGATGAAGACGTTGATGGGTTCGTATTACTTACTACAGAATACTGTCATCTGGTTCAAAGTGTTCTGATAAGATGTTAGTATCCTGATCTACAGTCCAATATGAAAGATGATCAATGGTTATGTCAGAGAGCAATTTTAGCTCCAAAAAACAAGACAGTAAATGATATCAACTTTAGAATTTTGAAAGGAGTGTCAGGGGAAGTATTAGAATATCTTTCCATAGATACAGTCTTAGACACGGAGCACACTACTTCATATCCTGTAGAGTTCCTGAATTCTCTAGAATTGTCTGGTGTGCCATCACATAAGATACAACTCAAGTTGGGGGTGCCAGTTATGCTAATGCGTAATATTTAATGACACCTAGGCTATGCAATGGGACCAGGTTGAGAGTGACACAGCTAGGTCGAAATATTATTGGTGCTTCTATTTTAACAGGAGTTGGCAAGGGTGACAAAGTACTTATCCCTAGCATTCTGATTATACCTACCGATCTCCCGTTCCAGTTCAAGAGATTGCAATTTCCTATCAAAGTCAGTTTTGGCATGATTATGAATAAAGCGCAAGGAAAAACATTGAAAGTAGCTGGGGTACATTTGGAAAAACCCTGTTTCTCTCACGGTCAGCTTTATGTTGCTTGCTCATGGGTATCTGATGCACAGAATTTGCATATTTTGGCACCGAAGAGAAAAACGCATAATATAGTGTAATATAAATGATACGCGAGCGGAGCCGCGGGTTTAAGCTAGTTGTCTATAATCTTCTCTTGCAAGCAGAAAATTAAAATGTTATTACATGTTTCGTTGTTTTATTGACTTTACGCCAGAAAAAAATTAAATACTTCGTAACAAAAAATAGTTTCATTTGAGGAAGCTAACAAAAAGAAGTTAAAAAAATATTGTATGAAAGATAAAGCAAAATATGAATGAATCTTGACAGATCTAAACTCTCGAATATAACAAAATATCAACGTAGATTCCAAATCAGGTACAAAAAACAGTTATTGTGGGACTTTTCATGTCTCGATTTATTTGAACTTGAACGGACCACTCTAGGTTCTGCAATACAGGGAAAAACTCTTTTTTTCTTTACCATTATCTCTTGGTAAAGTTCACTTTGAGCTTCGTTAATTCACTGCTAGCAATTTCATTAAATTTATTAATCATTAAAGTAATTCTTTCAAATATTTCTTTATTTCACAGAATAGTTGTTTCACTTGAAAAATTAAATGTTTCGAAATTCGTTATTGAAATGAAACAAAACCAGAAATAAATACTAATTTGAATAATATTCAAGTTTCAAAAAGTACGCGGGAGCAGGACAGAATGAAAATCGTACGTCACAACTGTCAGAGTATGTGTTTACTCTCCCAAATAGCAGAGTATGCAGAGCTTACTCAGAGGAAGTTTATGAACGCTCACAGAGTATACTCCGAGGAAGACAAAGCAAGTTTGTGAACGCTTCAGAGTAAGGGAGCTTACTCTGAGTAAGTTTATGAACGCAACCCTGGACTCATATTTGCACTATCAGAATTATTACAAGGTACTTATAAACGTAAGAAGGCAACAGTTTTATTTCTCAATCAAGAAGTTATAAACTTTTCACATCAGAAAATATGTATTAGCAAACCTCTGAGAAGCTATATGTTCAGATTGGTGTTCATTTACTTGTATTTGTCCGAAGTTTCCATGATATCAAGGGAAGAAGATCAAAATATCATGAAAACTTTATATAAATGTAGCCAATTGGGGATTTCTCGATTTACTCAGGGGCGGTAGAGATTCCTTGTATTTGTTCAAGTCTCTCCACCAAATAGCGCCATACACAGGGTGTACCAAGTTGGACGGCCTCTTGGACGTTTCTGGGGATCCGGACCCAATTAAAATCCAAAAGTTGGGGTTGACATTCTTACATAGGACAGACGAAACAGTATTTAAAGCTGAGGATAGGACAACACAAAAACGATTGTAAAAATCACAATCAGGCCAAAACAAACAAAACAGCATTAGCCCTGCACCACTTTGACACAGGTCATGATTTTAAATTTGAGGAAACAACAATTGTGGATAGAGAATCCGATTGGATCAAGCGCAATATAGCGGAGATGATACAAATTCAATTAACGAACAATGTGAATCTGAGAACGGACTGTTTGGGTTTGAGTACCATCTACCATAATCTCTTGAATTTATTTTCCCGGCATAGAATTTAAATAGTATAATTATTTTACAAGGTATTGCTCATTTGTGATATATGTTTGTTTTATTTATACGACTCGGTTGTGTCAGTGTTTGTGCGGGTGGGAGCGTCCCGTCATTCTAGTACATTCGGATAACTAGTTTTCACACATCTGTACGGCAGCGAAACACGTAAATGATATTATTTATTCCATCATATGACTTAGCAATCCGCTGACCTGTGCGAACATTTTTTGAGTATCCAGTATTTATGAATTTCAAATGGAAAGTTGACGGACGTTAGCCGCTTCCGAGGTATTAATGTTGCAATTTTTATGTTATTTGTACTTATCCATGTGTTGTTTTATAGAGTTTTGAAGAAGCAACAATAAAGTTGCGAAACGTCGCTCGAAGGAATGACTTATCGTCTTTTTCCAAAATTAACAGATTCCACTCCCACGAAAACTTATCTATATATTTGAAAGAAAGGAATACGACAGAGTCAAATACTGTTTCAAATATTCCAGTTCTCCAGAAACGTCTGATAGATTGTCGAACTTGGTAGACCATAAAAGATCACGTAATTAAAAAAGAAGATCATCGGACATTCAGATTAAGCTAGTGCGAAATAATTACATGCTGAAAAGTATACAATATATCACTAATCTGACAATTCAAAGGCGACGATAGGACAGAGGAGAGCCATGAAATTGAAGAAAAAATATACGTGTGGCCCTCGAGGACTGCCACGGTAAAGCTATTGCATAGAATTTATTCAAAAATAAGAAAATGATATTGTTGATTTAAAATATTTATTTATGATTTTACAATACAAGGAGGTTATTCAGAAATGTTCATCATTGAAACTATAGGTTCATGGTAACTGAAATAAGAAACCTAAGTTTGAGACTTAATGACTTCTACATAACTTGAAAATTCCACGTCAATAGTCGTCCCCGTGGCGTAGCAATAACTGTTAAACTTGCCAATTCGCGATATTTTTCTGATGGTTTAACGAACGAAACCTAAACAATGAAAGTACAGTTATTATTCTCGAAAAATAGAGAAATATTCCTGAATTATATTCAAAAATCATGAAGGGTTTACAGTCATATATTCGACATATCACTTAATCACACTCTGTGCTAGACTATTTTTAAGATTTTTTTATATAGCGGCAAGCTTTTCGGCATTTATCTTTGAACGTCGCCACATGATCGTTTTATTTGGGGTTCGGCGGCTTATTTGACGTGTTGTTCTTCAGGCGGCTTGCGGCTCACCTGTTATTGCAGAAATTATTGTCAATTTTCCAATCAGGCTATTTTCATGAAGAAGGCTTTATTTCCATTTCCATTCTAGAAGTGAGACAAAGGAGTGTAATACCACGTTGTGAGTTTGTTCACATTCAAAGACAAAGTTTTTAATATTCTGACTTCCTTAGTGCTTTAAGTTTCAGGATTACAATTTCATTGAAGGTTAGTTCTAGAATTGATTGCGTAGCTGTAATTTATCCGTTGAGAAATGTCTTTCGTATTATTTCATCATTCATTCATTTCAATACTGAAAAAGAAAGAGTTCTTGAATGCGCAAATTAGAAACGGCAGATATTAAATAAAATGTCAGAGCGGAAAAGAAATTATTCGAGTGGAGCTTACAAAAGAGAACTACAGAGAGAAAAAATGCATTTTAAAGGTTTTTTTTTTATAATTTTAATAAGCCTTCACCTGAGTCACATTCTATTATTCAGCACAGTGGCGTATCAGGCTTCAAATGGGGCCCCAATATTTTCATCATATTGAGCTTGCCGTTTCGCTACCTTTTTCTGATGATATAATGAACAAAACTAAAACAATGCTTTTCGGGACTCTTTTCAAACATCGCCAAATGATCATTAATTGGGCTTAAAATAATCAAAAACAAACAAACTTCAAACTTTTATTTTTATTATTTTAGGAATTCAATGTCGCAAACACGTCTATTAGATGTTCAAGCCTACTCCAGCTTCGAACAAGAACCTTGGATATCGACAAGTTGATAGACATGTTTGAACGAAAAAATTGGAAAAGATAAATGAGATTTTGTTAAATGATTTTTCAAGTTCTTTATCACATTGATTTATTACTAATTATTTTTATATCAGAATCTATATGATTTTGTTTAGAAATTAACGCTATTCAGTATTTTATATTATTTTTATAACATTTTCTTCAATATTTCTTTTTGAAAAACGTCAGGGGGAACTTATCATACATAACATAGATCTATAGAGGAGGCCCCCAAATTTTGCGCTACGCCACTGAGTGGTCCCATATTTTGTTGTGGATTCTTGTGGATCGTTATTCATTTTCAAATTCAATTTTTTAGAGAGAAAAGTTGTCAACCCCTCTGATTTTTTATCAGCGGAGTTAACCTTCGGTCAAGCGCAACCCTAATCCCCACGGTTTCGGGCGCAACTCATCTGTGAGATCAAGTCGGCAAATTCATCTTTTAATGAGGAAAATTTGCTAGAAAATGGGGAGGTCATTGAAAAATAGTTTTATTCTTCAAATACACATAATATATAAAAAAAATTCCGAATCATTAATAAAAATTGTCGGTAGAAACTGAGGTAACATAAATTTTGCGGATTTCAATATTACACAGATATTTGTATGCAAACAAGATGTAATTGTGCTTATATATAAAACAAAAACACGTGTATATTACTCCTGACAACCCTAGGTAAACTAAAACAATGAAACTTTTATTTTGTACCATATCAGGCAATTCAGCATTTGTTTCTCTAGTGAATTTTCGTTTCCCTTTATCTATATACTTATATTTCATCATATTTTCCAGAAAAATGTTCGAAAGTATGCATTTGAAACATATGGTGATTTTGATCTACTTTCATCTTCTTGAATTTGAAGCCATTTTATACCCTGAAAAAAATTACTTGACGACTCAGGCGAGCTCATTTCAACTCACAGATTATATCAAGAATTGCAATGAATATAAAATATAAATTTACTTGCTCTTTTGTTTGGGGGGTTGGGAGCTCGAGTACACGACTTTTTCAAACAGAATCCAGAAAGAATTTGAATTGGTATCTCTTGAGGACAGACGTAAAATTAACGAAGTCATATTCTGGTCGAAGGTTTTGCATGGGGATCTGCAGGCCGCTGATATTCTTGAAAAAATCACAATCAACATCCCGTCATTCAACCTGAGGCAAATTGAGGTCGTTCAAATCATAAAACCATAGAATGCAGAGCTAAAACTAAAAATAATCAGAAATCTTTCAAAAAAGAAGAAATTTATCTAGCTACAAGGGATAAACATGAAAATATCAATAGTTGGTGCCTCGATAGTGGTTGCACATCTCATCTTTGTTTCACGGGAAAAAAGTTCAGTGAAATCGATGAAAATTCTGAAAAAGGTTGGTTGAAACACCTATACAAGGAAAAGGCATAGTGTCGTTGACATTTCCAAATGAAAATGATATAATAAACTTAACAAATACACTTTAGGTACCAAATCTTTCAACAAATTTGATGTCTGTCAGCAAAATTACCGACAAAGGATACACAGTGTTATTTAAAAAAATAATGCAATAATTAAAGATAAAAATGGACAACCAATACTGAAGGCTCAGGGAAAAGATAATTTATACTTTATACAGAGTAAAATCTCATCCAACCAGGAACAAGAAAATTCATTTTATTCGCCTAAACTGATGCTATGGCATGAAAAACTAGGACATGTTAATGCAACTGATCTTAAGGCTGCAATGAAAGAAAAAAGAGTAAATGGTTTGGATTTCAATGCGTCAGACAAATTGAATGACTGTGAAATATGCATTAAAGTAAAAATGACGAGATTACCATTTACTCAAAGAGAAAATGGAGTAGAACATATTTTAGAGAAGTCTCATGGTGGTTCTCAATATTTTGTCACTTTAACGGATGAATACTCCAGATACTGCAAACTTTATTTTCTTAAACAAAAGAATAAAGTTCTAGAATACTTCGAAGGGTACAAAAATGAGGTAGAAAATGAACATGGCAGAAAAATTTAATTATTTCAAAGTGATAATGAGAGATCTGAATATGTGAATAAAGAATTTGAAACATTTCTGAAACAAAGTGGTATCAAAAGAAGATTATACTGTACGTACATACCTCAACAAAATGGCATTGCTGAGGGGAAAAACAGGTCATTGCTTAATAAAGCACGATGTTTAGTGATTGCAGCTGGACTACTACTTAGATTTTGGGCCGAAGCAATCAACACAGCGAACTGCTTGATAAACTGATCACCATCAAGAGCAATAGATGGTAAAACACCATTTGGGTTCATCGTTTGCCATCAGTCAAACATCTACATGTTTTTGGATCTAAAACATTTGTTTTAAACAAAATCCCAATAGAGGAAAGTTTTCACCACATTCAGAAGAAGGAATTTTTATGGGGTATTCGGAAATATCTAAAGCATATAGAATATGGATGCCAAGTAAAAAAAAAAATCGTTGTTTCAAGAGATGTGAAAATACTTGACAACAAAATGCCTGAAGTTTACGAAAATGAAAATAATTATGATTTAATTCAGTATGATACAAATTATGATGAAGAAGAATATAATGAAAGAAAAGAAAATGTAAATCGAAACAGAAATGTCGACATTCTCGTTAACATAGAAAGAACTGATCAGAGAAATCGAGAATTGCAGAATATCTATCCAGGTAATGATGAAGAATATCAGAGAGAATCCCTAGAAGAAATTTCAGATGAACAAGAAGCAAGACCAAAAAGAAACATTCAAGCACCTAAATGGACGGAAGATTATGTTTCATACTTCATTGGAGAGAAAGATGCTGAAGAAGATAATGATTAAATATGGGATGAAGCTATGAAAAATGAAATTCGAGTACACATAAGGAATGGTACCTGGATAATTACTGAGAAAAATTAAAATAAAAACATAGTCATAAATCAGATGATATTGGAAGAAAAATTCAATGCTGATGGAAGTTTAGAAAGAAGAAAGGCAAGATAAGTAGTGCGAGGTTTCAGTCTACGTCCAGGAATTGACTTCACAGAAACTTTTGCACCTGTAGCGAAATTCAGCTCTATTAGACTCTTTTTAGCTCCAGCAGCAGAAAAAAATCTTAAACTAAGTCAAATAGATATAACCACAAAATTTTCAAATGGTGGAATTGAAGAAGAAATTTTTATGAAAATTCCAAACAATTTCGAAAAATATCTCCAAGAAATTAGTTTAGAAGAAAGTATGAAAGATGATGTTGGTTTTTATTCGAAAGCCGTCAAAATGTTGCAAGATCTGAAGAAAAATTCGCAAGAAAAAGTGTGTAAACAAGCCGGAAGACAATGGTTCAAAAGGTTAGACACAAAATTGAATCATCAAATTCAAATTGAATCATCCGATGCAGACCCATGTATCTACATATACCGCAAAGGCGGAGAAAAGGACATTATTGCAGTATATGTGGATGATATGATTGTGGCAGCATCAAATAAACAAATTTTCAATTTCATAAAAGAGCAAATTATGATATGAGGGATTTGTGAACTTTAAATTATTGCCTTGGAATTGAATTCAAACAAGGTAGTGATATTATAACAGCAAATCAACAAAAATACATAAATCATATATTGTTCAAATTCGGAATGTCAAATTGCAAGATCGCTAAGAGCCCCATGGAGGAAAACTTAAAACTGGAAAAGGGAAATCCAGGTAAATTAGGAAATATTCCTTATCAAAACCTAATTGGAGCGTTGCTGTATTTATCAACAGAAACACGACCGGATATTTCTTTTGCAGTCAGTTATTTGAGTCAATTCAATAACTGTTACAGTTCGAGACATTGGATTGCTGCAAAACGTGTGCTGAGATATTTACAAGGTACAAAGCATTATGAACTGAAATTCAAAAGGACTGGAGAAGATATCACTGGATATGCTGATGCAGATTGGGGTGCATGTCAAATTGACAGAAGATCTTATACTGGTTATTGTTTCATTTTTGCCAACTCCTCAGTCGGTTGGGAATCGAGGAAATAAAGGACAGTAGCATTGTCAACAGCAGAAGCTGAGTACATGTTGTTAACAGAGGCATCAAAAGAAGCAGTTCATCTTGAAAATCTCATAAATGATATGGGATGCCATCATGAAACAATTTTAATATACAACGACAATCAAGCTGCACAAAAGATAGCATATAATCTGATTGTGAGCATGAAAATCGAAACATATCACAATAAAAGAGCACTTCATAAAAGATCTTGTGAAGAATGGTGACATATATTCAAATAAGTTATAACAAAGTCCTTGAATGGAAATCGTCATTTAATATTATTGAAGGGCATTGGATTCTACTTAAGCAGTTCGTGAGGAGGTGTGTTAGAATGAGATTATTCGAATATACACTCCTGCTTGTTTTATTAGTTACCTTATAAAACATTATGACAGTAGTAGATTTTTATATTGAATGTCAATCAGTCATAATTAAAAATACTGTTCGAGTTGATTATTTCTTACGGAATAAACTGTGTACTCTATCTTGCTCCTAGAATTTATTGAAAAAAGAACTGGTTTCAGATAATTTTGAACTGAAATAACGATATCAACATCTAGTGATCGATATTAATAATATTCATCATATATTGACAAATGTCAATCAAAAAACAAAATACTGTCACGTTGAATGAAAACTAGTAATTGTCTGACGAAGGAGTCTGATTTAGACTCCGCAACGTTCCTCTTAAGACCGGTGTGAACTTGGCAGACCGTTTCCAGCGGCCTCCAGCGGCCAGTTTGGCGAAAGCACCCGAAAGGCGGGATCAGTGGCGTGCAAGGCGATCAAAAATTATTACCTGAAATCTGTTAAAATTCGATATCTCGGAGAATATATGTTAGAGCATATTGGTATTTCGTGTGCTAGATTATATTTCCAATATCGATATTACCAGAAGGCGATCGACTTCCCGTGGGAGCACGGGCTAGTTTATACAACCTTTAACTTTGAAAAATTCATATCTCGGAAACTATTCTTCGGAACACATACAGATTTTGCATGTGGGTTAATCATATCGATACCAATCACCACTGAAAAAATGATCGACTTCTCGTGGGACGGAGGGTTTGTTTTTTCAACCCTTAACATTAAAAAATTCATATCTCGGAAACTATTCTTCGGAACACATACAGATTTTGCATGTGGGTTAATCATATCGATACTAATCACCACTGAAAAAATGATCGACTTCCCGTGGGACGGAGGGGTTGTTTTTTTCAACCCTTAACCCAAATAGACCTACCGTTCCGTATAAAGAACACCTATCTAAAAGTTTTCTATTCATGCTCAAAATAAAGAAACAAAGAAGGCGTCAATATAAACACATAAATTAATGCTTTCTTCAACACTGAATATAACCTAAGAAGTGCTTCAGTATTCAAATTCACTTTAAAGCCATGTTTACTTCATAAATATATCAATTGTTGCAATACCTCTTTTTTTCCGGTGGTGTATTTTTTCATATGTATTTAATTAATCGCTTTTGCGAATAAAATAATTATATCTATGGTTGGATGAATAATATTAGAGGCGAATTCATCTTCTCCATGATTTCAAATCCTGATTTTTGCTACGTAAATGAAGGCGTTCTTTTAACGGAACGGTAGGATTATCGCCTACTATATTACCTGAATATATTGTTATAACTATTGAAAAATAAACTGACTCTGCATGAGATACTACATCATGCAGATAATCTGGATATTATTTCAGAACCACCTGATAGTAAAATTTTCTTCTGCACATAATTCAATAGTTTTCTGTAAGTGAAATAACAATAATGTTGCTTATGCGCCTACTAATTTCTTATTCGTATTTCCATGCACCAAACAAAGTAATAATATATTCACCTTGAGAAAAAATATCATTGACCAACCAAAACTCATGCAACATTAGAATATATGGGGGGCGTTGACTGATCCCGTAAAAACATGAGTTAGAATCGTATTTCGACAAGGACAAAAATTGTATTTCCCACTTCTTGCACAGTGCTTTGACATGGTTGTTCAAAACGCAGAAATGGTAACAAACTAGACTAGCTATCATCGCAACAAGATTGCTGGAAACTAATAGAAAAACAACAAAAACAGGACCATCTAAGCAATCGAAGAGTTTACACCAATCTTCAAGATAGGTCAGAGTAGACCAGCTGATTGTTTACCAGAATAAAATAAAAAAATTGTTAAGTGTGGCATAAAAACTAATATTTTATAAGTATTAAATATAAAATAGCATAACATCCGAAAAATTGCTTCTATAATTACGACATATTATAATTCAATGTTCAGTTTTCATAGAATGAATTTTAGTAGCTCAAAAACCTACCGTTCCTTTAAAAGAACACCACAAATTTTAACTTTTCGTGAAAAATAAGTACACATCAAGATGAAAAATATGAAAAGGCCCCATTTAAACCATAATCTGACACAATTCTCATTGAAATGAAAGAAAAAAAATTTCAGGTCTATTTGGGTTAACATTAAAAAATTAATATCTCGGAAACTATTCTTCAGAACACATACAGATTTTGCATGTAGGTTAATCATATCGATACTAATCACCACTGAGAAAATGATAGATTTCCCGTGGGACGGAGGGGTTGTTTTTTCAACCCTCAATTTTGAAAAATTCATATCTCGAAAACTATTCTTTGGAACACATACAGATTATGCATGTGGGTTGATCATGTCGATACCAATCACCACTGAAAAAATGATCGACTTCCCGTGGGACGGAGGGTTTGTTTTTTCAACCCTTAACATTAAAAAATTCATATCTCGGGAACTATTCTTCGGAACACATACAGATTTTGCATGTGGGTTAATCATATCGATACCAATCACCACTGAAAAAATGATCGACTTCCCATGGGACGGAGGGGTTGTTTTTTCAACCCTTAACTTTGAAAATTTCATATCTCGGAAACTATTCTTCGGAACACATACAGATTCTGCATGTGGGTTAATCATATCGATACTAATCACCACTGAAAAAATGATCGACTTCCCGTGGGACGGAGGGTTTGTTTTTTCAACCCTTAACATTAAAAAATTCATATCTCGGGAACTATTTTTCGGAACACATACAGATTTTGCATGTGGGTTAATCATATCGATACCAATCACCACTGAAAAAATGATCGAGTTCCCGTGGGACGGAAGGGTTGTTTTTTCAACCCTTAACATTAAAAAATTCATATCTCGAAAACAATTCTTCGGAAGACATACAGATTTTGCATGTGGGTTAATCATATCGATACTAATCACCACTGAAAGAATGATCGACTTCCCGTGGGACGGAGGGGTTGTTTTTTCAACCCTTAACTTTGAAAAATTCATATCTCGGAAACTGTTCTTCGGAACACATACAGATTTTGCATGTGGGTTAATCATTTCGATACTAATCACCACTGAAAAAATGATCGACTTCCCGTGGAACGGAGAGGTTGTTTTTTCAACCTTTAACATTAAAAAATTCATATCTCCTAAACTATTCTTCGGAACACATACAGATTTTGCATGTGGGTTAATCATATCGATACTAAACACCACTGAAAAAATGATCGACTTCCCGTGAGACAGAGGGGTTGTTTTTTAAACCCTTAACTTTGAAAAATTCATATCTCGGAAACTATTCTTCGGAACACATACAGATTTTGCATGTGGGTTAATCATATCGATACTAATCACCACTGAAAAAATGATCGACTTCCCGTGGGACTATGGATGCCCTTTATGGCATTCGGATGTGTGAAGTTTGAAGACTTCTTTGTAGTTTATATAAAAATATAAACACAGATACTTCAGAGCTATATTTTCCACAAAATTATATTCCAAGTATTGTTGAGCTTTACGGAATCTTGAGAATTTTTGATTTCTCAATTGACATTTGCCAATACATGATGATCATAGATTAATATTAATAACTATGAAGGTGAAATTGCTACTTCATTTCAAAATTTTCTGAAATCAGTTCCATTTTCAACAAATTTGTGATAAGTCACAATATAAAAATTAGACAAAACAGAGATTTTTTCAGTTCCATTATGAACCGATTTCAAGCGAATAACCTGGTCCTCATTGGTAATTACCAACTAGGACCAACTGCATTCAAGCGACTTCGGTCATTGTAGGTTATAATCATTTTACAAGGAATATCCCTGAAGACTATAACCGTAGATAACCGCAGGCAGGACCGTAGATAACCGCGGTCATTACTGGTTATTCGCTTGAAATCGGTTATTGTTTCAAACAATGTTCACTGCCATTTTTTGGTGACTTGATATACCCAGAGAATCAAAAATATGTTCTGATGGCTATAATTCACTAATGTGAATCCAATATTGTAGAAAGTTCGTGTCTGAAAAAATGTGACAACACATTTTACCTCTGAGGTGCTGAAATATGATCCACACTCATCGAACAATTTAACAGATTATCAGTTTCACCCAACGATGTCCAAGCCGACTCCTTGATTCTTATTTTATAACTATCAGGTTCCATCATTATTTGTGTTATTCTAATCCATCATGTCATTGCCTGTATTGGAGGTCACATGATCGCGATCTACCAATATCTCTACATTTTATGTTATTCTAATTTTCGTATTTCGAAAGGTGTTGATGTTTCTCCTGTATAGGTTTTTCCACAAATACAGGAAATATTGTGAATACAATTTTTTTGAACTCTGTTTCTTATTCGAAGGTTTAGTTTTTGTTATTTCAGATCTTAAATCATTTCGTGTTTTGAAAACGGTTCTCCTATTGAATTTAGGACCAATTCTTTGAATTTTTTCTGAATGTCCGTGATCATGAGAAATCCAATTCAATGACATTCTTTATTCTTGACGTCCCTGATTATCATTATACTCTCCAAATTTGAAATAATTTTCTAGATGAAATTCGTGGGATATTTATTATCCTCAAGTATACTTTTAATGAAATTAATTTCATAATTTCTTATTTCATTTGTATATGAGATTAAATGAGCAGGGACGGGCCGGAGCCAAATTTTGGGAGGGGGGAATCCATCGAAAATTTTCCAACTGGACAATTAATTGACAGGAATCTGTTATGTATATTTTGATATAATATTTGTTTCGGTATAAAAAAATTAAAATGATTAATTTCAACAGAGTTAGGAGAAATAATTTTTTTTTCCATCTATACCTATCAATTGAGTAGATTTTATGAAGTTTGTTTTATTCATAAAGAGTATCTTGATGTTACTTGACACTTTGAGAAACATTTGTTTGTTTCCTAGTTTTGTAGCTTCACTTTATTTCGTGGAATCTGGGAGCGAAGGCACGGCTCATTTTCATCAGAAAAATTTTTTTTCTGAAAAATCTATTCTTTCATTCCGTGAAAAGAGTAAATATTGGGAATCAAAGTAATGGGAAAATAACGTTGATTTTCCAATTACCCAACATTCAATAATGTAAATTTCTCTATTTTATAAAATCGTTTTTTTTTGTGAGGAGTATTTTGAGGTATGTTCGAAACTTTGAGACACACTTTTTGTTTTAGTCTTCAATTTAGTTCAGTTTCATTTTTTGGTGTATCTCAAAATTTCAAGCATCTGAAAACCAAAAATTTTTCACGAAAAAGCATATTCCATAAATATATATGTATACACGGTTGAATGTTTGGTAGATGAAAAATCAAAGTTAATAACTTACCACTTTGATGAGATTCAAAATATTTAAACTAATAGGATCAAAATTTTCAGAAAATATATTTCGTTTGATAAAAAATTAGCCTTACTTTTGTCTACAGATTTTATGAAATAAAGAAAAGCAAAATAACTCTCTACTTTACACAGAAAATGTGTGTCATAAATCGAGATACTTCTTGAAAAACAGATTCCCGATTTGGAAGGGAAACGGTTTCGACCTAATCACTCATATTGAAGAAACAATTTGAACAAAATTTCCTGATTTGAGTTGGCGATTTCGAACTCTTTTGCAGCGTTTATTGCAATGAGTGTTTGGATTTTAATTGAGGATATATTTGGTGTTTTGAAGGATTGTTGTTGTGACTTCCGATATTCTGTGGTCACTACCGGACTACCCATAATTTTCTCTCACACTTGTTTTCCTTCTTGCATTTTATATTCATACATTTTTCTTTTAATTTTCCATAAGACACCACATAATTCAAACTTCACTTTGAATCTTTTTTGGCTCATTATTTAAATTTATATACACATATTGTTTATTCGCAAAACTATAACACAATGTAGAAAGAGCGTACCTAATGATGATAGTGCTTATAAGAAAGTAACAGCTTAAATTTATGATACTAGATGGTTTTTTATGACACATTCCATGCAACGTAACTGAAAAATTTACAACTGGGTACCTACTTTTTGGGGCCGCATCTCTTCCATGTACTTGATGGTGAAAATATTGGGTTTTCAGGAAAATAAATACGGTAATAAAGCTTTCATGATCAGATTTAATGACATTGAGTCTTCCGGGCTCATTGACCGTGGTCGATTAATAATTATTCTACCTAACGTTTCGCCTACATCTGTGGTAGGAATATGCAGAATATTCTTGGTTTGAGACTGTAACTCGACCGTAGAACTACTCAATAAAGTTGTCGATAACTCTACAGTCGAGTTGCAATATCAGACCAAGAATTCTCCGAAGATGCATGCCGCAGATGTCTTCTTCTACTTCCATCTTCCATCGAACATTGAAAACCATCACAGCAATGTGGATGTTGTTAACTGCTTCAATTCTGAGCTACTGCATCTGAACCATCCTCTCAGGTTCTTGAGTCAGGATACTGCATCTAATCTACCCACATTTCTCCTTCCTCTAATAATGCCCTGCATACTGATTTGCAGCAATCTGTACCTTTGCCCTCTCATGACATTTCCCAAGTCTCCAGTTTCCTTCTTTTGACAGTCTACAGTATTCCTGGTTCACTCAATTATTCTGGTTACTTCCATGTTTGACACTCTTTCAAACCATGACATTCGTAGAATTCTCATGTAGTACTGGAATTCAAAGCCAGGCGATCTACCTAAAAGAATCTGTTTCAGGGTCCACGCCTCCATTTCATACAGAAGCGTAGAGAACACATAACACCAAAGCATCCTTGAACGTAGCGTCAACTTTATATCTCGACAACAAAAAAATTTAAGTATAATGAAAGCAGTACCTGCCATCTCGATTCGCGTTTAGTCTCTATCCGATGTTATCCATGTTCCCAAATACCTATTGTTGTGAACTCTTTCTATTGTCCCGTTTTCGATAATTCTATGGATGCTTCCAATTGTCGATTTCATCATCATTATCATCATGCAGCGCTCAAAGTCCACTGCTGGACATACGCCTCTCTCGAGTTTTTCCACAGGGCTCTATCCTGTGCTACTTGCATCCCTTTGGAGTGAATGCGCCTCAAATGGTCATGCCATCTAATTGGAGGGCGGCCCTTATTCTGATTTGATTCTTGTCTCGGTCTTCACTCCAAAATTTTTCTCATCCACCTGAAGTCATTGATTATTTCGACAGTGTAGATTTCCCCTCAACTGCGTCTGTCAGTTTGGTTCTCCTTCGTATCTCCCTGTTTGCTATTCTTTCAAAGATAGTCCCAACATTGATCTTCATGGCATACTGCGTTGCCTGGATTTTCTTCACGATGCCTTTTGTAAGGGTTAGTGTTTCTGCGCCGTGGGTTAGCACTGCCAAGATGCATTGATCAAATACCCTTCATTTCAAGCTTGTTGGTAGTGCTGATTTGAAAATGTGATTTAGTGATGACCATACATTTAGTGAATCTTAAGGCCATAGTCATTGCAACATGCATCGAGACGTTCCATTATGTTCTTTAAATCGCTTTCATATTATTAGTCATTATCACTGTGTCGTCTGCAAAACGCAAGTTGCTCAGAATTTCTCCATTGATAGGAAATGCCGTTTACTGAGTTGTAATTTATTTAGATTTTACCAGTGCTTTCGACCGTGTTCCGAAGAAACATCTGCTATACAAGCTTGAGCATTTTGGTATTCGAGAAACTCTGTTTAAATGGATTGAATCTTTCCTCAGCTCCCGTCAGTTCTCTGTCAAAGTCGGCAATTCTTTATCTGCTCTATTTGATGTAACCAGTGGTGTTCCCCAGGGGTCTGTGGTCGGACCACTGCTGTTCTTGGTGTATGTTGCTGACCTTCCGTCATCTCTGAAGAGTTCATGTGCATGCTACGCTGATGATATCAAGTTCTATTCGGATTCTTCGAGCGTGAATCAATTGCAGTGCGATCTCGATACTGTGTATAGGTGGTCGTGTGACTGGCTACTACCTTTAAACGTACAGAAGTGCAAAGTGCTTCATCTTGGCAAGAACAATCCACGGCATGAATATTTCCTGAACGGTGTAGGAATTGAATCTATCACACAGCATTGCGATCTTGGAGGGACTATTTCACATGACTTGAGCTGGTCGGCTCATGTTCGGAATATCTGTGCACGAGCAAATAAGATTCTGTACCTCATGCGGAAGTCCTTTCCCCTGTGTTCAGTTAAGACCTGCAGAATACTGTATGCATCATATATTCGACCCCATCTGGAGTATGCAGGTCCTGTCTGGTATCCTTCCCTAGTGCAGGATCAACAACTTCTAGAGGGTATTCAACGCAGGGCAACCAGAATACCTTATGGCTCCCGACGACCTTCTTATGAAGACAGATTGCGGAGTTTTGACCTAACCTCTTTCATGAAGCGTCGCGAGCCTGGTGACTTAATAGTGACATTCCGGGCAATGCACGGTTTTTTCGGCAGTGATCTCAGTGCTCTGATCACTATGAACAATAATTCTTTGCGTGGTCATCGTTATAAATTGAAACGTGAGGTGTTCCGGTCAAGATGCAGACAGGAGTTTTTGTGCAACCGCGTTTTCGATGTGTGGAACTCTCTTCCCGCTGAAGTGGTTTGTTCTCCGTCGGTTAACATTTTCAAGAACCGATTGGACAGATATTTCCAAGGCTGATGTGTGTGCGTGGGAGGAAATGGGTGAACATTTTTCGTTCGGGGTTGGATGAACTTTGTTCTCAGTTTGGTCTGTTTAGGATTTTCTTGGTATACTTGTATACAGGTCTTATATTTATGTATCACACCAAATGTTTGTATTTACTTTGTATTTTGAAAGTTTATAGGCTATTTGCCTCCTTTCTTATTCTAATAACTAATAATAATAATAATAAATAGGGCTTCTTTGAATATTTCTTCGCTTTTTGATGTTGAAAAGTAACGGGGATAGTACACAACCCTGTCGGACTCCTCTCTGGTGTTCTGGTCTTCAACTCTTACTCTGGCTGTCTGATTACAATGTAAGTGAGATATAACATTTATATTCCGACTGTCAATATTTTTTCGCTTCAGTATTCAGTTTTTCCTAATGAACTTTATCAAAGGCCTTCTCAAAGTCCACGAAACACGAGTGAATATCCTGATTCATGTCCATGCATCTCTGGGCCAACATATCAAAGCCGAACAGAGCCTTTCTCGTGCCCTTATGAGGTCGGTCACTCCCTAGATACTTACTATTTGGCAACAAGCTCCGAGCTGTTTTTGTGCCAAAGTATGTCAGTTTTCTGTTATGTTTGTTTAGTTTTCTTGAGATTGATGGTAGTGAAAAAAATAACAATTCCAACCAAAGACGGAGATATTTGCGGGGGCTTCCACAAAATTGAAGGTAATTTAAGGTGGAATTTCAATAGACAAAGTCATTTATCAGATATTTCTGAACAATTGGGGGACACCTGGAAGTGTCAGAGAGCTTTTTATTCGAAGAAGAAAAATTGTTGAGAGGCATTCTCACTGAGCTACGCACTCACTAATTATCTCCAGAAACATGGTGGGTGCCTGCACCAATTATATCCACTGATTGCTCAATTTACTAAACGTGTACAAAATTTCATGTCAATTAAGAAATTTTTAAACTGTTATTGCGAAACAGTGGGTTTTAAGGTCAATATAGGGCTCTAGCCTACTTTGTATCAGATTATTAGGTAAGTATACCGAAACTGCTCATAAGCTGAAAGTAAAGCCAAATATTGCCATCCTGAGGAATATTGATTTCTGGCTTCAACATTTTCAGCTAGATCAAGCTGTGACTCTGAGAAAATATTTTACTACACATTTTCTACGCATAGTACTGTTCACTTCAAAGCCACAAGATATAATTATGAATTCATATTACCATAACATGAAACAGCCATGTTCACTAGAAGTTACATTTACCAATCCATCTCACTTTATAATACATTGCCTTCTGACTTCGAAATACAGAATATTGATAAGTTTAAGTATAAATACTAGACCTTTTTACTAAATGAGCAATGATTCACATTGACCTTGATATATCTGTCTGTGTGTAATTATATTTACTGTGTAAATGTATGTATAAATTGTTTCTGTCTGGTTTGATCTTGCTGTGGTTTGAGGGGATGTGCTGTCTGATTTCTTTATAATTTTATTATCAGCCATCCCGTTATTTTTAATTTCGGTGAAATTGTGCTATATTGGTCTGGCTTCGTACATCATTGTGGGGTCAAGTTGAATAGCTCGCTAGACTTCGCCCTGGATGTCATGATTGCCAGGCATACTCGTATGGTAAAATGCCACAGAGTTGGGAAGAAATTGACCAATCAAAAGACTCCAAGGCCTATTTTAATGGAGTTTGAATCGGAATCTTCGAAGGTCGAAGTATATCGCAATAAAAAGTTCCTTAAGGAGACTAACCTCGTTTTAGTGGAAGAACTCAGTGCCTCAAATTATAAATTGCTGAAAAGGGCTAAGGAACGAGTCGGTAAGAAGGACGTTTGGTCTCTTAATGGCAAAATTTTCATTAAATGGAAGAACGCTAAGCATTGCATCAGAAACTCTCTTGATTTGGAAAATATCATTAATGGCACCTCACAGGGATGATGGAGTAGCTCGACGTGCGATATGCGGAGAAGTGTGTGCAAATCATTCTTGTCCTTATATTTAGACTTATAAAAGAAGTTCTTTTTTTTCTTCTTCAATTTGTGTTGCTGGTCTGCTGCTTTAGTCACTGAGCAATCACACTTTAGTGAATAATTTTTCTTTTGTTTTTCAATATATTTTGAGCTATGAAAGATTTTACTGTAGCATTTTATAATGTACGATCTTTAGGGTTTCATATTGTTGGGTTGTGCGAAACTTGGTTGCATGATGCGGTGCCCACACAGATAGTTAAAATCGACGGATATCACTTAATACGTCGAGATAGGGGATCGGGAGGGGGAGGTATTGGAATATACATATATGAGTAATCATTTGCAATATGAACTTCTACATGAGGTAAGTAGTGTGTATTCTGAACAACTATGGATTAAGGTTAAAATTAATAAAAAGTCAATAATTGTCTGTGTGATGTATAGACCCCCTTCGGGTAATTTTTCAGAGTTTGTTGAATCTTTTGAGTACTCTGTGCTGAGATTTCACCCTTCGAATAGTGAGGTCATTTGCGGTGGTGATGTGAATGTTGACTTCCTCAGGGTTGACGATCACAGGGTCCGTAAGTTGGCGCAAATGTTTGAACTCTTTAATTTCAGGCAAATTGTTAATGTTCCCACAAGAGTCACTGAGAGTTCTTCAACTCTCATTGATATCATTCTGGTATCGCTTGAGGATGATGGGTCGGTTTTTGGTTCGGATGATGTTGGTGAGCTGTCGGATTACGTTTTGATTTACGTCAAGCTTAATTTTGTTCAGGAAATTTCAGGAGCTCGTTTGATAAAATCACGGTCACTTGGTAAGATTGATCGGGAAATACTGGGTGAATTATTTTTGTTGACACCATTCAACAATATTTTATCGCTTGAGGATGTTGACTTAATTGTAGATTTGTTTACAAAGCTCCTACTTGATCTTTATGATTACATCTCACCGTTGAGGCAGGTCACATTGAATCGAAGATTCAAGCCTTGGTTTACCGGGGCCATCAAATTGATGATCCGACAAAAAGATGAAGCTTCCAGAAGATTCAAAGCTTCCGGATCTCTGAAACACTGGGAATTTTACAAGCGGGTTCGGAACGCAACTACAAGTGCTATTAATGCGGAGAAGAGATCGTATCTGAATTACTGTACTACCACTAAAACGAACCCAAGACAACTATGGAAAAGTTTGAACGAAATGGGGGTTCATAACAAATTTAAATCCACCAACATACCTGAATATTTGAACAACTCCAAATCTATTAATGATTTCTTTCTAAAACTTCAACAATTAAAAGTTGCTGATGGTGAGTTGATCAATTTTTTTCTTCATCATCGCTGAAATTCTTTGAGGAGAGGCTCACTTTCTCTCTTATAGGTGAGGGCGAATTAATATCTATTTTGTCAGCGATGAAATCTAATGCTACTGGCCGAGATGGGGTGAACTTGGAAATGGTTAGGATGTGCTGTCCACAGGTTTTGCCATTTCTCCTAAACATCTTCAATTCATGTATATTAAGTTCTGTTTTTCCCGCCGCCTGGAAAGTTGCGAGGGTGGTTCCTCTGCCTAAAAAATCTAATATACTTGGTTACGATGATGTTCGACCAATTGCTATTTTACCTCTATGTTCAAAAGTACTCGAAAAAATCATAGCATCCCAGATACGGGCACATTTAGACAAGTACAATATCTTGCCGCAGCTCCAGTCAGGTTTCCGCCAGGGTCATAGTTGTTGCACAGCGCTTTTGGATGTAGTTGTTGAGATCTTGAGAGCAGTCGATTCTGGTGAGACTTGTGTGCTGATACTTTTAGACTACTCAAAAGCATTCGACCGAATTAACCATGAACTCTTGATTGCAATACTCAGGTATATAGGCTTCTCGGAATCTGCTGTAGAATTTATTCGCAGCTATTTGACGTCTCGATCACAATATGTGGAAACAGATAAGGGTTGTTCAGATGAGGGAGCTGTTTTTTGTGGCGTTCCACAAGGTTCCGTACTCGGGCCCTTACTTTTCTGTATTTATACAATATTCATTGCAAACAGGTTAAAGTATTGTATCGACTTCAGCTACGCCGATGACAAGCAATTACTGCACACTTTCTTGTCCTCAGACGTGGATCAGGCATGTGCTAGGATAAACGACGACCTATAGGCGCTTGCACATGATTCCGGTAGACATCACCTAGACCTGAATACGACGAAAACAAAATTAATATTGTTTGGCAAACATAGGGAGCTGCTTAAAGACAAGTTGAATGTTGTATTGCACAATGTCAAACTGCCTTGCGAGACTTCTGCAAGGAACTTGGGTGTTCTGATTGACGCAGACTTGAGATTCAGAGAGCATCTGACAGAATGCATTCAGAGGGCATACGCTAACCTGAAAAATCTATATCCTCATCGTCACTATCTCACAACTAAGTTGAAGGTAGCGTTGACCGAATCGCTAGTTCTGAGCCATTTCAATTTTTGCGATGTTGTTTACGGCCCTTGCCTAACCAGCGAATTCAAGAACAAAATATAGATGGTTCAGAGATCATGTTTGAGATATATATACGGCATTAGGAAATATCGTGTTATACATAAGCTCACTGATTGCAATTGGCTGGATATGGAAAAACGTAGAATATTTCACTCTGCAGTACTCTTTCATTTCGTTATCCTCTATAAGACGCCCCTATACCTGTACAGGGTGATTCATTTATCTTGGTAACCCCAATTTTCTCGAAAATGCCCGAATATTTTTTCATTCTGTGAATGGCGTTTTGAACAAGTCAATGTCGACTTGAGATGCGCATAAAAATCTGCGGAATAAATAAAGACGCCAGGCGTCGCGGCGCTATCAAAAATTTTTTCTCCAGGGACATTCCATTTTCATCATGTCATTCGAAAGATAATTTCAATTTGAACTTTTTTTTCGAATACAATTTTTGTCCATTTCTTACCGTCAGCGAACTGCAGCGTGTTTTATGTTGATTCTATTCTATTTATTTTTTTCTGTATTGTGGTAGTATGGCTTGATTTGGAGACATGGATATGATTTTATGCCTTGAATTCAAGGAGGCAAGATTTCTGAACAATCTGCCTCTTTAAATAAGATCAAATATATGGATACAGCAAGATAGGGCTCCATGTCATAACGCTGCCATTGTGAAGAGATATTGAGATTAAGAATTCGAAAATGAATGTATCCTTATATTTTGTCCAAAGTGACTTATGGTGAAATAGGGAGATGATTTAACTTGTGTATTGATCATAATGGCTAGATGAACTAAATTTGATTATGTTCCGTAAAATGACGGAGGCTGTGTAACTATTTTTCTATTATTTTATTCATTGAATATTATATCTTATAATAATAAACATTTTTTTAATAACAAATGAAAAGTTTCGAATCATATGTTCTATATACCGGCCATTATGATCCATACATAAGTTATTTCATCACTTTGGTCAAAATATTTGGCACATGCGTTTCTTATCTTCAATTTCAAATAGTCCAAGTTATTAGAATCAGTTTGGTATACCATATATTCAAGGGGACCCCTCAGAAAGTAATCCATGAGCGTTAGTTCTGGCGATATCTGATGGATCCATTGGTTTCAATCCATTTTTTTCCGAAATCTTGATCTAAATATCTCTTGAGAATGGCACCGTGGTGGCATGAAGCCCCATCTTGCTGTAGCCACATATTTCATCTTATTTGAAGGAGCACATTGACCAGAAAACTAGCCTTCTTGAATTCAAATCACAAAATCACATCTATGTCTCTAAATAAAGGCATACTACCACAATACTGAAAAAAATAAATGGAATAGAATCAATATAAAACACGCTGCAGATCGCTAACGGTTAGAAATCGATAAAAATTGTATTCGAAAAAAAAATTCAGAATGAAATTATCTTTCGAATGACATGTTAAAAAAGGTATGTCCCTGGAGAAAAAATCTTTGATAGCGCCGCGACGCCTGGCGTCTTTATTTATTCCGCAGATTTTTATGCGCATCTCAAGTCGACATTGACGTGTTCAAAACGCCATTCACAAAATGAAAAAATATTCGGACGTTTTCGAGAAAATTGGGGTTACCAAGATAAATGAATCACCCTGTACAATAAAGTTAGATTCCATTCAGATGTCCATACTTTGAACCTTCGACATCGGGGACTACTCGCGCCGGCTCCTCATTCTACTTCTATTTTCACCAGGTCGTTTACGTACAATATTTATAGACAATACAATGATCTGCCACTACCCTTGTAATCTTATAGCTTATGTTCCTTTAAGAAGAGATATAGAAAATATTTGATGGATGACATATTCCAAAGTTAACTCTGTGTGGGTATGCTCATCACGAACTTTTTTTTTCTGTTTAGCTTACTTGAATATTATGTAATTTTTGTGGTTGCTCTACCTTTTGTTTTCTGTCTACAGTGTGCGGTACATATGTTTAATTTGACCTACAAATTTAATAATTCCTGGGAACTTACTCATAATCAGTTTATACTGTCGTAAGTATCCCTCTTGCAGACAGTTGTATTTCTTTTTTTGATTCATTCAGAGTTGTATTATGTTTTATACTTTCTGCAAATAAATATTTACTTTACTTTACTTTAAAATTCTATTTCTCTGAATGAAGACATTATTCATTCATTTATTTAAATTTTTTTTATTTCAGTATAATTTTTCTAGAAAGTTTTTTGAAAAACATTGTTGAATGACAATATTAAGAATATACGTCCCAAATATTGTCATATGTCGCTATTTAGATCATACGTCCCAAATATTGTCATATACATGGTTTCTTCGCGGAAACAATCCTAATCCAAATTCAAGGTTCTGAATTTTTGTTTTGATGTTATGAAATTGAATTATAAAATTTTTTCAAGCAAAATCCGTTTCACTGGAAACGAATGTGACCTTCGTTATTTTATATGTAAAACCCTGTATATTCAAACATAGCTTATGTTCCTTTAAGAAGAGATATAGAAAATATTTGATGGATGACATATTCCAAAGTTAACTCTGTGTGGGTATGCTCATCACGAACTTTTTTTTTCTGTTTAGCTTACTTGAATATTATGTAATTTTTGTGGTTGCTCTACCTTTTGTTTTCTGTCTACAGTGTGCGGTACATATGTTTAATTTTGACCTACAAATTTAATAATTCCTGGGAACTTACTCATAATCAGTTTATACTGTCGTAAGTATCCCTCTTGCAGACAGTTGTATTTCTTTTTTTGATTCATTCAGAGTTGTATTATGTTTTATACTTTCTGCAAATAAATATTTACTTTACTTTACTTTAAAATTCTATTTCTCTGAATGAAGACATTATTCATTCATTTATTTAAATTTTTTTTATTTCAGTATAATTTTTCTAGAAAGTTTTTTGAAAAACATTGTTGAATGACAATATTAAGAATATACGTCCCAAATATTGTCATATGTCGCTATTTAGATCATACGTCCCAAATATTGTCATATACATGGTTTCTTCGCGGAAACAATCCTAATCCAAATTCAAGGTTCTGAATTTTTGTTTTGATGTTATGAAATTGAATTATAAAATTTTTTCAAGCAAAATCCGTTTCACTGGAAACGAATGTGACCTTCGTTATTTTATATGTAAAACCCTGTATATTCAAACATAGATATTTGAATTCTTTGTTCAATTCAACCCTAATTTGATGTATAATATGTGCAACCACTCAAGCGATTGTTGAGTTATAGTCAATTTTTTGTCATAGAGATTGTCACGAAATAGTGTTTCAAAATTCCTCATTGTGAAATATTTTTCTCGCAACAGTTGAATATAGAGATGATGCTATTGCTGGTATAACTTGTGAGGTAATTGTATACGTATCTAAAACAGGGCTTCGAAGTGGGCCTTAATAAAACTATGAAATAAATTTTTTTCAAATGGCAACCATATTATTTTCCGATCAATTGCTCGTTCAATTCTATCAAGAGCATGGTTTTCTCATCATTGAATAAAATTCGAAATTTGGGCCAACACAAGATATGAAAGAGAGGGAGATCTGTGACCTTTTATCATCTACGTGCGTGGGGTGTAAGAGTTACTGAACTCAGATATATATCAATTATTAACTAATTAATTATGTCTGCCAAAATTTTTTAAAAACGCCCTTTTTCTGTTAACACTTGTATTTAAGTATTATACCATATCATGAAAATATGAACACCTCATGAACGATTCATATGTTCAATTGTATTCTGATCCTTTTTCTATAATTGAAGAGTGGAAATTCAAAAGGGTCTAAGTGCCACTTTCACGAAATTTTAGATTTCATTTGTTATGGGGTCTATGTGCCAAGGCCAATAGCCTACGGAACGGTCAATGTGCTATCCGCTTCCGGCAGTCATCATTTTTGATGGAAAAAACTGCGCATGTTCTAAGTGCCATAATCTGTTTCACGTTAAAAGGGTCTAGGTGCCAAATTATCAATATTGTAAGTATACAAAATGGACACACAAGCCGATAATATTGCAGTGAAAAGGCGGCAAAAAGGGACCGAGAGTGTCAAAACAGAAAAAAAAATATGCAGATTTGTTGGTTTGCAACATACAGATTATAAAAATATCCACTTGAACAAGAGCAAATTCAATACGAAATCAGCAGACTCACTTTATGCTCCTGTTGCAGGTGGCATGTTCTAGTGAATATTTCTACAATTAGAACATTATCATCATTTTTCTTCGCAGAATCCAACGCAATCATAAAAAAATAGGGTTTCTAATTTGAAAAATGAAAGTTATGAGCTAATCTTGATCCCTATTTTTGAACCAACATTCGAAACACCCTGTGACGGGTTATTCAAAATTTTGTAAATGTACAATATTTCCACAGTCTTCGCCTTCAAAAACGTGAAAACGGTTTGTGCCTACGATATCTAGGTTAGGAATAACAAACATAACACCGACTACTCTAATCTTCCTTTTTTCTTAAGTTTTTTCTCGATATTTTGGAAAGTATTTTGACGAATGCAACGATTTGAGTACGAATGTATTCAGAATTGCAGACTCTATCAAATTCGAAAACAAAAAAACAGAAAAAAAAATTTTTGAAATTTTTTTTTTCTCCCTTTACAACTGAAAGTGGTCAGGCTCCAAGAATATTTCAGATGGGTACACCCTGTATATGTAGTTTTATTTCATTCTGTATTTTGTACCGAATAACAGTTTTAAATTTTTTTTCAAACTTTTTTCATAAGTTCTAGACATGTTTTATGTAATATCTCAGTTCGAATTTTTTGGCACTTAGACCCTTTTGAATTTCCACTCTTCAATTGTCTTTTGAAATATTAATTTCCGTTGTCACAGGAACGCAGAATTTGAATTATTCATAGATGCCATTTGAAGTAATGGAAAATTTAATTACGAAATCCCTCACAATCTAGAACTGCGTAAGAGTGAAGTGCTAACTTTCCATAATCAAACAATCTAAATTTGTTACGGGGATCAATTGCTTCATCTGAATAGCCGCATCCTATGGTAAAAAGTGATTTTGGTTTAGTTCACCGTTTCTTTTGGCGGCTTGCACCATTGAACTTGAAGAAGATATAAGGTGGAACATTATACCTCATCCCAGTCCATTTGAAGCTGAATTCACTCTAGAAATTGAGAATAGTCAGTTCGAGTAATTAATCACTAGGCACATATCAAATTTGATTCACATTTGTAGTTAACCTGATACCTTGGAAGGGAATATGAAATAAAATTCAACATGAAAACATTTATCTCTTTATTACCGATTATTACACATTTATTCCTTTGAATTTATACTATTTTATTGTCATTCTATTGTGATTAAGTAACCATTGATTGTTTGGTCATTTCCTATACTCGAATAGTGGGCTGCTTCCTGTTCACAAATATACAATTTCAATTGTAATGTACACATTTTGAATTGACATGTTTCGACAAATTTGATGAAACAAATGAAGAATTTGAATATAATATTAATATGGATATAAGAATTTCGAACATATTCAGCTGAAATTTTTATTGTAGTACCAGAATGTGTACATCGAGATATGTTCATATTTTTCCTGACAAAGGTCGAAAACATGAGCAAACTTGGAAAAAGTGAAAAAATTTCACGATACCCATTGTATATCAATGATTATGCTGAGTCATGTATCAAAACTTTTTGTTAAAACTGTCCAATCCAATAATCTCATTTTTGGTCTCTTGGAGCTATCAAACTGGGATTATAAACGATTATTTTTGGTCGTTCATATTTCAAAAACATTAGTAGCTATCATTTGAAGACTAAGCACTGTACTGGAAATATATTATCTGGTTAGCACAGAAGGAAATCATATAGTTTTTTTTTCGCCTTCGTCCGACGTAAAAAAAGATGATAGCAGTGTTACCTGAAGTGAAATGTACTCTCACATAAAAAATTCTTGTGTGGAAATAGACAAATTTTCTATGTCGATTAATGATCACCAGATTAACTGGAATGTCATGAATTTAGCCTTGGCTTGCACAAACGATTTCTTGTCTTGCAACTGAATAGTCGCAATCGCGAAGAAAGAAATTCGAAAATGATTCGTGCACTCGCTTGCGAATATTATCCCAACTAAATTCAGTAAGACCATGGATTTTCCTGATAACCGCTTTCAACTGAATTTTCGCAAGTTCGACTCATTCCAATTGGGGAGGGACAATGGCGTATTTTAGTCCCAGCGCATGTGCGTACATTTCCATTTAACTGTTTATATTTCATTTTCGCTACTGAACAATCGCGCGACAGAAAATCGCAAGTGCGTGGCTACCCTTATCCGTATATTTCGTTCAATAATAGCTTTTCTTATTTGAGTTATATTATTTTTGCCTCAAGATTTTTGTTGGGGAGACACTTTCATTCCTTGAGCCATAAACTTCCCTGATTTTCGAGATCTTGCAGATTTTCATTCATTTGTTAATACCACAAATCGAAAGTTGTTCCTTTTAAATCTGATTTAAATGTTTTTATAGACAGAGTTCATTGAAATCCTACATGTCTGCTGCAATTATTTATTTTTATGTTCTTTCTACATCTGAAAAAGCTGAAATTTAGGTACTCTTCATGAGAACCACGACTGAATAGGAACAAAGCTATTGGTATAAAGTTATTTTCCCGTCGATTACGAAAAGAGATACTTTTCTGAGAGCTTTCTTCTGTCAAAAATTTTTGCTCTATCCGCAACTTTTTTGGCAAGCTTCGGAAAATTAGAAAATATATTGGCCAAAAATTAGTACATACGGAACATTGTCCATGATTTCCGGTAATTTTACGGAATTAGAGGCTATTAATTAAGAAACAATAATTATAATTGGAACTTTCTTTTTCTCTGACATTTTCAAGACATTATGAATATCACTTTGAGGATGGATCTCTGCAATCAACTATTACAAATGAAAATGCAGAATACCCGGAGACAGTTAACGTTCTTGCAAAATCGACGGATTTATAGATGCAAACGAGAAACTATACAGAGAGGGCAAAATTGGTGATACATAATCTACAACTTTTCAAACGAAAGAAAAAGAGGATACTGAATGATACATTACGGTTTTGTTCTTCAGGTAAACTGATGATGCCATCAACTGTATTCTTCTATGTTATTTTCTTTTCGAGTTGAAATTTGAGTGATTTCAATTCTGGTCATTATTTTCGCTTCTATGTTTGGGCTAGGATGCTGAAATAAAAACATTTTACATTCACTTTTTCATAGCACCAAGTGCGTCTATGTTTTTCCCAAGAGGATGAATATATATAGTTATATCTCACCAAGAAAACTACTTGACAAAAACATAGTACGCTACTTGATAGCTATGAAAAAGTGCCTTTTTGCTGTTTTCATTACAACATCAACATCCTAACAGAAACGAAGATAATTACCGAAGTTGAAGTTACCCAAATTTCAATTTTGATCTATAACTCGAAAACAAAAGAGGATAGAGGAACGCAGTTGTTGGCAATATCCGTTTCCTCTACCTCTTTCTGTTAAAAAGTTGTAATTCAGGTATCACCAATTTCGCCTACTTGTGAAACCGATAGTATATCATCAATTGACAAATACGAGATCAAAACTAATCACAACCGTCATTCATATTATGTTATCTTCATTCGTGTTCATTGCAACTTATTTGAAGAATACAACTGTGACTCAAGATACTTTCAAACCGGTTTGGTACTTTGAAAATAATTGCTGAATTTGCATTTTATTATTCTTTTTTCTAGGAAAATATTTTTCGCAGGTAAGAAACTCAAGAGACAACTCTGTTTATTATATGGTTATTGTTACTACGAAAATAATTTGAAATTGAAAAAAAATCATTGAGGTACAAATTTTTTTCACAGAATTCGTTCGGACAGTCTGTACGACGCCATTGGTGAAAATTAAACATCGTTCCGTTTCGGAAGCAATCTGTCTTGATGCGTATTTGTAACATTCCAAAATGCAAGAAGTCTACGGTGTAAATAAAAAATCCCTGAAACCATTTTTTTTTCAATTTAAACACACTGATTCTCAGAAACAATGCATCAGAGACCCATAGTTCAAAGGAACTTTATATCATAAAATCATCTGAGGATTAGAATCTCGAGCTTAGGGAACCTTATTCTGAAACACCCTGTAATTAATCACTTGGTCTATGACATACTGATCTGGAATAAAATCATGGTAACAGGTTAAATTCGAATGAATTCGAATTCCTATGTTTCCATTATTTTATTCCAGATCTGCTGTATATATGTTCTGTTTGAAAATGAATTAATCACGATTATTACGGAATTCCTAGTTTTTCATAACAGCTTTAAATATGTAATGAATATTTTCATTGGCATGATCGAATCTTTAATTGTTAATCGCTTGTGGAAATGTGTGATGTGTAATAGAAACTAACTAATTTTGCTATTTGTTCCTTTTTATTGTTCCACGGTTACTGCATTCTCCATTCAGTTCAATTTTGAGCATTTCATTCGATCTGTGAAGTAACTTTAGCATAAAAATCTGCTACACAAAAAAAACCTTCAATGAAGGCGAATTAAGGTTCGGAATTAATCGGCTCAACTCGGTTATCCCAATGATTTACCATAGAGAAGTTCAAACTACTGCCAATGAGAATGCATATTTTTCATCATCACCAATCTGAATATATGTTTTGAGAATGATCCCATGCCGGTATACCTACGTTATAGGTGCCAATAGGTTCTCGTTTCCATAACACCTTGCTGCTAGTAGTAACAACTTTTCAGAATTTGTATTGTTTAGGGCATGGACCAGTGATATTGTGAATTCCATGGATATTTACTAATAGAATATGAGCGACGATATAACCTCATCTTTCAAGAGATCAGTGAAATTGTGAGTTCATGAAACAGATATGTAGTTTCCTATGTCTATTTTAAGTTACCAACCAAACGTTGGGTACCTAAAGTTAACGTATGTGGGTGCCAACGTTAATTCTATTCATCAATCGAAAGCCGAAGGTCGAAAGACTGAAAACCTTTTGCGATGTTTCATTTATGAACATAAAGGTGAAGTTTCGGTTCTCGAAATATCGGGTTCCTTAGCCCCACATCAACAAATTCAAGATATTCAAGCACATACGAATGTTTTGTGATAGATTGAAATGGGAGATCGACTGAAAAAAGATTAACGGAATAATATTCACTTCAAATGACACTTAGCATGCATCAACTATTAATATTCTTATGGAATACTACACACAATTTCAGTCTTCCTTACTATCTTCTCACAACAAACATACTACTTTCCTCCACTATTGAATTTTTTCCAGAAAGAATACGAGTAGGCCATGAGCGAAAAAATACACTTGCAATATCTGTCATAATTTGGAATTCAGGTAATTCGGAAGTCCCCCTTCAAAATTCTTGTGAAAGTTTTTTTAAACTGTTGATTAGCTAAAGCATAGCAAAAAGGATTCAGAGGACTGTTAGCATAACACAAAAAATAAGAAAACATGTAGATATGTTCATTTATACAGGGAGGTTTGGTACAAAATCCTTCTACTAAAGCGAACACGTGAAATGGTGTCCAACAAACCACGAAAGCTCCTAGTATGAAGGATATGGTCCGCAATGCCTTTCTTGCTCTATTTTCCGATTTGGATTTCTGACGAATGAATCCCTTAAATGGTTCTACATGGGGTTTTTTCAATCTCTTACCAATCTTCTTGATAAAAGTTTTTTTCTTTGGAACATCTTTCAATCCTATTTCAAAGGAGACTTCTGTATTAACTTGTGTAACTTTAGTTGAAGTTTCAGGGGGGTTTGATGGGATATTACCTGATGGTTGATTTTCTACATACGGTGTACTGCATTCGGATGGAGACCCTCTCGAATCTTGGGTATCGTCTGTTCTCGAAATCTCGTTTGTTGATTCTTGTATGGTGAGTTTTTTGGAATTCGATGTTATCGACTTGGCAGCAGATTGGGTAGAACGTAGAAGGGCGCTCTGCAGCAAATTTGTGTTAGGTACAATCATAGGAGCTTGTGCAGATGTTTCGGTTATTGTACAAGATGATTGAGAACTATCACACACTGGGGAAGGGAGTACTAATGAGCTCTCGTCCATGAAACGTAAATCTGCTTCATCTAACCCTACGATAACATCGTAAGTACCTACAGGTTCTACATGTAAACTACTTGGCCTTTTTTGGGAGGGTTGCTTCACTAATTTATCATTCTTCATAGATGCTGGTTGAGAGGGAGAAGTATTGGGAATGATATGGTTCAAGCCAGGATCTGATACGTTGAAAGGATCAACACATACACAATCACCTACCGTGGAATTCTCCGATGAATTGGAATTTTTCTCGAAAATTTGAGGCAGAGAGAATGGAAAAGAAGAATGCCTTTGTGATGGAACTTTGTTATCGAGGACATCTATATTGAAATTATTCGAAGAAGTTATGACTCTCAACGGAACACTTGAAGGCAGTACTAGACCTACAAGCGAAGATCGCTTCCGCATTATTTCTGCTTGCTTATCTTTATCCTGCTTAGTTTTATTTGTAGACTCTTCATCAGATTCAAATCCAGGGCTACTCGACTTTTCAGATTTCGCAATTTCGACCGGCATCTGTGAGAAGATCACGTTTGAGAACTTTTGATTGTTACTTGTAGCGGTACTACTCGTAGTTGTTGGTGTCGTACTGCTATTTTTTGTATTGCTTTTCGCCTCTCCTGCTTCTTGTTGATTGCTAGTAGTTCTTTCTGAATTGTCGTCATTAGTCTTTAGTGTATTGCTTTGAAATTTATCTTGTGTTAAGAGTGTGCTTTGTGTTTTCGATAGTCCTATACCAGCTGCTCTTCCTGCCATTCCTGACATTGCCCCTGCACTAAGAGCTACCATTGATTGTATCTTACGCTGTTTCATCTCGCTTTTTTTCTGCATATCATAAGCAGTTTTGTAAATACCTCCGTACAATATGAAGAGAACGATAAGAGTAGTCCAATAATATCCTATTATAAGAGCTGTATTAAAAATGGGATCCTTCAAGAACTGTACGGTACATTCTCCTGGTAGAAGATCCCTATACCCAATGAAGTGCTCCCATCCGAATATGCTCGAGAAGAAAAGGAGAGCTGGAATTATCCAAGTTATTGTCACCATGTAAATCACACGATTTTTTGTTCTCCAGCTCCTGTAACGAGCTGCAATCTTGACGGAACAATATCGATCTATAGTGATGAGTAACACTGTGTACTGAGATACCAGACATACTGTATAATCAACGGAGAGCCACAAATCGCACAGAAGGGGTCCAAGGTCTTCACGATGCCTTTTGTAAGGGTTAGTGTTTCTGCGCCGTGGGTTAGCACTGCCAAGATGCATTAATCAAATACCCTTCATTTCAAGCTTGTTGGTAGTGCTGATTTGAAAATTTGATTTAGTGATGACCTTACATTTAGTGAATCTTAAGGCCGTAGTCATTGCAACATGCATCGAGACGTTCCATTATGTTCTTTAAATCGCTTTCATTATTATTCATTATCACTGTGTCGTCTGCAAAACGCAAGTTGTTCAGAATTTCTCCATTGATAGGATATGCCGTTTACTGAGTTAAATAGTGCTTCTTTGAATATTTCTTCGCTATTAGATGTTGAAAAGTAACGGGGATAGTACACAACCCTGTCGGACTCCTCTCTGGTGTTCTGGTCTTCAACTATTACTCTGGCTGTCTGATTACAATGTAAGTGACATATAACATTTATTTTCCGACTGTCAATATTTTTCCGCTTCAGTATTTAGTTTTTCGTAATAAACTTTATCGAAGGCCTTCTCAAAGTCCACGAAACACGAGTGAATATCCTGATTCATGTCCATGCATCTCTGGTCCAACATATCAAAACCGAACAGAGCCTTTCTTGTGCCCATACTATTATTATTTGGCTTCCATGAGATTCAACAATTTTGCCGTTTATTTTTTGGAAAATGTTTAGGGTGTGTGACTCATTGAAGCTATTGTTCTATGTTCTGAGCAGGTTGTTGCATTAGACTTTTTAGGAATCGTTATATTATAAAGGTTGATCGCATCCTTTGTTTGAGAATGATGCCAGTTTCAGATAGGCGAAGCATTAGGTAAAATAATTCCTAAAAGACCAATGGCAATAACCCGGAAGATTCTTATGAGGTCGGTCACTCCCTAGATACTTACTATTTGGCAACGAGCTCCGAGCTGTTTTTGTGCCAAAGTATGTCAGTTTTCTGTTATGTTTGTTTAGTCTTCTTGAGATTGATGGTAGTGAAAAAAATAACAATTCACACCAAAGACGGAGATATTTGCGGGGGCTTCCACAAAATTGAAGGTGATTTAAGGTGGAATTTCAATAGACAAAGTCATTTATCAGATATTTCTGAACGATTGGGGCACCTCACATTGGAAGTGTCAGAGAGCTTTTTATTCGAAGAAGAAAAATTGTTGAGATGCATTCTCACTGAGCTACGCACTCACTAATTATCTCCAGAAACATGGTGGGTGCCTGCACCAATTATATCCACTGATTGCTCAATTTACTAAACGTGTACAAAATTTCATGTCAATTAAGAAATTTTTAAACTGTTATTGCAAAACAGTGGGTTTTAAGGTCAATATATTGCTCTAACCTACTTTGTATCAAAATATTAGGTAAGTATACCGAAACTGCTCATAAGCTGAAAGTAAAGCCAAATATTGCCATCCTGAGAAATATTGATTTCTGGCTTTAACATTTTCAGCTTGATCAAGCTGTGACTCTGAGAGAATATTTTACTACACGTTTTCTACGCATAGTACTGTTCACTTCAAAGCCACAAGATATAATTATGAATTCATATTACCACAACATAAAACTGCCATGTTCACTAGAAGTTACATTTACCAATCCATCTCACTTTATAATACATTGCCTTCTGACTTCAAAATACAGAATATTGATAAGTATAAATGTTGTGGACCAAGTGATAAATCCGGGCATTTTTCATAATGCCCGGGCATTATGAATAATGACAAAGCATTTCGGGCAAAGTGATTAATTATGGTTTGAAGTTTCTTATTTATCACATTGCCCTGACATTATGAATATTGCCCAGTCGTGTTTGGGCAATGTGATAATACACTTCTGTATGGGCGAAGAATGATAATAATAATTTATTAATGCCCCTCGAATAATTACAGGGAATGTCAAGCAAGGCTACAATTATATACAGATATATAGCATAACAATATAACAATCATAAATTTCGAAATATAAACATTTAAATGATATACTAACACACATAATCACAGACAAACAAAGAAAGTAATGGAAATGACAATCGCTAGTCTTTATAGATTAGGAACAAAATATGGTGTAAAAAAATTGATCATCTATAGAAGGAGATTTCACTGAGAGAGGTTTTGAGTTAGTCATCTAAATGTGGCGGACAAGGATAAAGTCGTTATAGTTGTAAAGGTGGCTGTGAGTCGAACAAATGCAAAATTATGCAACTCGAAGTAAGCAGAAATTGTTTCAATAAATAATTAGGACTTATTTTGTGTTTTTCTATTTTTTTGAAGTATAAGTCATTTTGAGTTTGAAATCTCTAAGAATGATATCATCTAGGAAGAGAAAGAATATGTTTTTTTTGTGATTATTGTTTTGTTTTTTGTTACATATATGTTTCCAATAAAATTATGTCAATCATTTGAGGTTTTCTCTAAGTTTTACTATTTGCTCAAAGTAAAATTCATTTCTCTACTTCAGAATGAGTTCATTACACTTCTAAAAACAGTGCTGTAATGAACTCCATAACACCATTGTTTTCAGTTATATTTTTGGTTTTTTGGTTGTCTACATTGACATTCGATCCAATCAGATTCCAACAAAAGTCGATTGTCAATATGACATAATTTGAATTTATATCAGAATACCTGCAAATCAAATTCAAATCCCATAATGTGTCAGTTTTCGTAACAGTCACACCAACTGCCAAGATACAATACAAAAGTTAATAGGATGTATAATCTCAATTGTTCATTGAATTTCGACAATATTTCATTAAACTTGACTGAAATAGAGAAAATATCGTCTAACACTCGTTGCAGAAGGCAATTCCAACACTCATGCTTTCGAATTTCGCATTCGTTAAGTTTGAAGATTCTAAGAATTATATCATCTAAAAAGAGGAAATATTATCTATTTTCGTGATTAATGTTCTCTTTTTTGTTAAACATATGTTCAAAATAAAATTATGAGAATTAAAACCAGGGTTGAATCACTCTGCCCGATATGAAATATGCATTATTAATAATGCCCGGGCAATTTGATTATTTCAATACTTATTATCACATTGCCCTCTCATATTGGGCATTATTCATACTGCCCGGGCATTTTTCATAATGCCCAATTAATCACTTGGTCCATAACATAAATACTAGACCTTTTTACTAAATGAGCAATGATTCACATTGACCTTGATATATCTGTCCCTCCCGTTATTTTTAATTTCGGTGAAATTGTGCTATATTGCTCTGGCTTCGTACATCATTGTGGGGTTAAGTTGAATAGCTCGCTAGACTTCGCCCTGGATGTCATGATTGCCAGGCATATTCGTATGGTAAAATGCCACAGAGTTGGGAGGAAATTGACCAATCAAAAGACTCCAAGGCCTATTTTAATGGAGTTTGAATCGGAATCTTCGAAGGTCGAAGTATATCGCAATAAAAAGTTCCTTAAGGAGACTAACCTCGTTTTAGTGGAAGAAAAATTTTGATTTTACAGTAGCGTTTTATAATGTACGATCTTTAGTGTTGCACTTGGCTGATTTCAGAGACTTTCTTCTTGAATCTGGGTTTCATATTGTTGGGTTGTGCGAAACTTGGTTGCATGATGCGGTGCCCACACAGATAGTTAAAATCGAGGGATATCACTTAATACGTCGAGATAGGGGATCGGGAGGGGGAGGTATTGGAATATATATAAGTAATCATTTGCAATATGAACTTCTACATGAGGTAAGTAGTGTGTATTCTGAACAACTATGGATTAAGGTTAAAATTAATAAAAAGTCAATAATTGTCTGTGTGATGTATAGACCCCCTTCGGGTAATTTTTCAGAGTTTGTTGAATCTTTTGAGGACTCTGTGCTGAGATTTCATCCTTCGAATAGTGAGGTCATTTGCGGTGGTGATGTGAATGTTGACTTCCTCAGGGTTGACGATTACAGGGTCCGTAAGTTGGCGTAAATGTTGTCTTTAATTTCAGGCAAATTGTAAATGTTCCCACAAGAGTCACTGAGAGTTCTTCAACTCTCATTGATATCATTCTGGTATCGCTTGAGGATGATGGGTCGGTTTTTGGTTCGGATGATGTTGGTGAGCTGTCGGATTACGTTTTGATTTACGTCAAGCTTAATTTTGTTAAGGAAATTTCGGGAGCTCGTGTGATAAAATCACGGTCACTTGGTAAGATTGATCGGGAAATACTGGGTGAATTATTTTTGTTGATACCATTCAACAATATTTTATCGCTTGAGGATGTTGACTTAATTGTAGATTTGTTTACAAAGCTCCTACTTGATCTTTATGATTACATCTCACCGTTGAGACAGGTCACATTGAATCGAAGATTCAAGCCTTGGTTTACCGGGGCCATCAAATTGATGATCCGACAAAAAGATGAAGCTTCCAGAAGATTCAAAGCTTCCGGATCTCTGAAACACTGGGAATTTTACAAGCGGGTTCGGAACGCAACTACAAGTGCTATTAATGCGGAGAAGAGATCGTATCTGAATTACTGTACTACCACTAAAACGAACCCAAGACAACTATGGAAAAGTTCGAACGAAATGGGGGTTCATAACAAATTTAAATCCACCAACATACCTGAATATTTGAACAACTCCAAATCTATTAATGATTTCTTTCTAAAACTTCAACAATTAAAAGTTGCTGATGATGAGTTGATCAATTTTTTTCTTCATCATCGCTGAAATTCTTTGAGGAGAGGCTCACTTTCTCTCTTATAGGTGAGGGCGAATTAATATCTATTTTGTCAGCGATGAAATCTAATGCTACTGGCCGAGATGGGGTGAACTTGGAAATGGTTAGGATGTGCTGTCCACAGGTTTTGCCATTTCTCCTAAACATCTTCAATTCATGTATATTAAGTTCTGTTTTTCCGCCTGGAAAGTTGCGAGGGTGGTTCCTCTGCCTAAAAAATCTAATATACTTGGTTACGATGATGTTCGACCAATTGCTATTTTACCTCTATGTTCAAAAGTACTCGAAAAAATCATAGCATCCCAGATACGGGCACATTTAGACAAGTACAATATCTTGCCGCAGCTCCAGTCAGGTTTCCGCCAGGGTCATAGTTGTTGCACAGCGCTTTTGGATGTAGTTGTTGAGATCTTGAGAGCAGTCGATTTTGGTGAGACTTGTGTGCTGATACTTTTAGACTACTCAAAAGCATTCGACCGAATTAACCATGAACTCTTGATTGCAATACTCAGGTATATAGGCTTCTCGGAATCTGCTGTAGAATTTATTCGCAGCTATTTGACGTCTCGATCACAATATGTGGAAACAGATAAGGGTTGTTCAGATGAGGGAGCTGTTTTTTGTGGCGTTCCACAAGGTTCCGTACTCGGGCCCTTACTTTTCTGTATTTATACAATATTCATTGCAAACAGGTTAAAGTATTGTATCGACTTCAGCTACGCCGATGACAAGCAATTACTGCACACTTTCTTGTCCTCAGACGTGGATCAGGCATGTGCTAGGATAAACGACGACCTATAGGCGCTTGCACATGATTCCGGTAGACATCACCTAGACCTGAATACGACGAAAACAAAATAAATATTGTTTGGCAAACATAGGGAGCTGCTTAAAGACAAGTTGAATGTTGTATTGCACAATGTCAAACTGCCTTGCGAGACTTCTGCAAGGAACTTGGGTGTTCTGATTGACGCAGACTTGAGATTCAGAGAGCATCTGACAGAATGCATTCAGAGGGCATACGCTAACCTGAAAAATCTATATCCTCATCGTCACTATCTCACAACTAAGTTGAAGGTAGCGTTGACCGAATCGCTAGTTCTGAGCCATTTCAATTTTTGCGATGTTGTTTACGGCCCTTGCCTAACCAGTGAATTCAAGAACAAAATACAGATGGTTCAGAGATCATGTTTGAGATATATATACGGCATTAGGAAATATCGTGTTATACATAAGCTCACTGATTGCAATTGGCTGGATATGGAAAAACGTAGAATATTTCACTCTGCAGTACTCTTTCATTTCGTTATCCTCTATAAGACGCCCCTATACCTGTACAATAAAGTTAGATTCCGTTCAGATGTCCATACTTTGAACCTTCGACATCGGGGACTACTCGCGCCGGCTCCTCATTCTACTTCTATTTTCACCAGGTCGTTTACGTACAATATTTATAGACAATACAATGATCTGCCACTACCCTTGTATATCTTATAGCTTATGTTCCTTTAAGAAGAGATATAGAAAATATTTGATGGATGACACATTCCAAAGTTCAATCTGTGTGGGTATGCTTATCAGGAACTTTTTTTTTCTCTTTAGCTTACTTGAATATTATGTAATTTTTGTGGTTGCTCTACCTTTTGTTTTCTGTCTACAGTGTGCGGTACATATGTTTAATTTTGACCTACAAATTTAATAATTCCTGGGACTTACTCATAATCAGTTTATACTGTCGTAAGTATCCCTTTTGCAGACAGTTGTATTTTTTTTTTCTGATTCATTCAGAGTTGTATTATGTTTTATACTTTCTGCAAATAAATATTTACTTTACTTTACTTTACTTTATAATTCTATTTCTCTGAATAAAGACGTTATTCATTCATTTATTTAAATTTTTTTTATTTCAGTTTAATTTTTCTAGAAAGTTTTTTGAAACACATTGTTGAATGACAATATTAAGAACATACGTCCCAAATATTGTCATATGTCGCTATTTAGATCATACGTTCCAAATATTGTCATATACATCCAATCCTAATCCAAATTCAAGGTTCTGAATTTTTGTTTTGATGTTATGAAATTGAATTATGAAATTTTTTCAAGCAAAATCCGTTTCACTGGAAACGAATGTGACCTTCGTTATTTTATATGTAAAACCCTGTATATTCAAACATAGATATTTGAATTCTTTGTTCCATTCAACCCTAATTTGATGTATAATATGTGCAACCACTCAAGGGATTGTTGAGTTATAGTCAATTTTTTGTCATAGAGATTGTCAAGAAATAGTGTTTCAAAATTCCTCATTGTGAAATATTTTTCTCGCAACAGTTGAATATAGAGATGATGCTGTTGCTGGTATAACTTGTGAGGTAATTGTATGCGTATCTAAAACAGGGCTTCGAAGTGGGCCTTAATAAAACTATTAAATAAATTTTTTTCAAATGGCAACCATATTATATTCCGATCAATTGCTCGTTCAATTCTATCAAGAGCATGGTTTTCTCATCATTGAATAAAATTTGAAATTTGGGCCAACACAAGATATGAAAGAGAGGGAGATCTGTGACCTTTTATCATCTACTGCTTACGTGCGTGGCGTCTAAAAGTTACTGAACTCAGATATATATCAATTATTAACTAATTAATTATGTCTGCCAAAATTTTTTAAACACTTGTATTTAAGTATTATACCATATCATGAAAATATGAACACCTCATGAACGATTCATATGTTCAATTGTATTCTGATCCTTTTTCTATAATTGTCTTTTGAAATAATTATTTCCGTTGTCACAGGAACGCAGAATTTGAATTATTCATAGATGCCATTTGAAGTAATGGAAATTTTAATTACGAAATCCCTCACAATCTGGAACTGCGTAAGAGTGAAATGCTAACTTTCCATAATCAAACAATCTAAATTTGTTACGGGGATCAATTCCTTCATCTGAACAGCCGCATCCTATGGTAAAAAGTGACTTTGGTTTAGTTCACCGTTTCTTTTGGCGGCTTGCACCATTGAACTTGAACCGTATACCTCATCCCAGTCCATTCAAAGCTGAATTCACTCTAGAAATTGAGAATAGTCAGTTCGAGTAATTAATCACTAGGCACATATCAAATTTGATTCACATTTGTAGTTTACCTGATTTATTGGAAGGGAATATGAAATAAAATTCAACATGAAAACATTTATCTCTTTATTACCGATTATTACACATTTATTCCTTTGAATTTATACTATTTTATTGTCATTCTATTGTGATTAAGTAACCATTGATTGTTTGGTCATTTCCTATACTCGAATAGTGGGCTGCTTCCTGTTCACAAATATACAATTTCAATTGTAATGTACACATTTTGAATTGACATGTTTTGACAAATTTGATAAAACTAATGAAAAATTTGAATATAACATTAATAATGGATATAAGAATTTCGAACATATTCAGCTGAAATTTTTATTGTAGTACCAGAATGTGTACATCGAGATATGTTCATATTTTTCCTGACAAAGGTCGAAAACATGAGCAAACTTGGAAAACGTGAAAACATTTCACGATACCCATTGTATATCAATGATTATGCTGAGTCATGTATCAAAACTTGTTGTTAAAACTGTCCAATCCAATAATCTCATTTTTGGTCTCTTGGAGCTATCAAACTGGGATTATAAACGATTAGTTTTGGTCGTTCATATTTCAAAAACTTTAGTAGCTATCATTTGAAGATTAAGCACTGTACTGGAAATATATTATCTGGTTAGCACAGAAGGAAATCATATAGTTTTTTTTTCGCCTTCGTCCGACGTATAAAAAGATGATAGCAGTGTTACCTGAAGTGAAATGTACTTTCACCAAAAAAATTCTTGTGTGGAAATAGACAAATTTTCTATGTCGATCAATGATCACCAGATTAACTGGAATATCATTACTTTAGCCTTGGCGCGCACAAACGATATCTTGTCTTGCAACTGAATAGTCGCAATCGCGAAGAAAGAAATTCGAAAATGATTCGTGCACTCGCTTGCGAATATTATCCCAACTACATTCAGTAAGACCATGGATTTTCCTGATAACCGCTTTCAACTGAATTTTCGCAAGTTCGACTCATTCCAATTGAGGAGGGACAATCGCGTACTTCAGTCCCAGCGCATGTGCGTACATTTCCATTTAACTGTTTGTATTTCATTTTCGCTACTGAACAATCGCGCGACAGAAAATCGCAAGTGCGTGGCTACCCTTATCCGTATATTTCGTTCAATAATAGCTTTTCTTATTTGAGTTATATTATTTTTGCCTCAAGATTTTTGTTGGGGAGACACTTTCATTCCTTGAGCCATAAACTTCCCTGATTTTCGAGATCTTGCAGATTTTCATTCATTTGTTAATACCACAAATCAAAAGTTGTTCCTTTTAAACCTGATTTAAATGTTTTTATAGACAGAGTTCATTGAAATCCTACATGTCTGCTGCAATAATTATTTTTATGTTCTTTCTACATCTGAAAAAGCTGAAATTTAGGTATTCTTCATGAGAAGCACGACTGAATAGGAACATATTGGTATAAAGTTATTTTCCCGTCGATTACGAAAAGAGATACTTTTCTGAGAGCTTTCTTCTGTCAAGAATTTTTGCTCTGAAGAGGCACTATCCGCAACTTTTTTGGCAAATATATTGGCCAAAAATTAGTACATATGGAACATTGTCCATGATTTCCGGTAATTTTACGGAATTAGAAGCTATTAATTAAGAAACAATAATTATAATTTCTTTTTCTCTGACATTTTCAAGACATCATGAATATCACTTTGAGGATCTCTGCAATCAACTATTACAAATGAAAATGCAGAATACCCGGAGACAGTTAACGTTCTTGCAAAATCGACGGATTTATAGATGCAAACGAGAAACTATACAGAGAGGGCAAAATTGGTGATACATAATCTACAACTTTTCAACCGAAAGAAAAAAAGGATACTGAATGATACATTACGGTTTTGTTTTTCAGGTAAACTGATGATGCCATCAACTGTATTCTTCTATGTTATTTTCTTTTCGAGTTGAAATTTGAGTGATTTCAATTCTGGTCATTATTTTCGCTTCTATGTTTGTGCTAGGATGCTGAAATAAAAACATTTTACATTCACTTTTTCATAGCACCAAGTGCGTCTATGTTTTTCCCAAGAGGATGAATATATATAGTTATATCTCACCAAGAAAACTACTTGACAAAAACATAGTACGCTACTTGATAGCTATGAAAAAGTGTCTTTTTGCTGTTTTCATTACAACATCAACATCCTAACAGAAACGAAGATAATGACCGAAGTTGAAGTTACCCAAATTTCAATTTTGATCTATAACTCGAAAACAAAAGAGGATAGAGGAACGCAGTTGTTGGCAATATCCGTTTCCTCTACCTCTTTCTATTGAAAAGTAGTAATTCAGGTATCACCAATTTCGCCTACCTGTGAAACCGATAGTATATCATCAATTGACAAATACGAGATCAAAACTAATCACATCCGTCATTCATATTATGTTATCTTCATTCGTGTTCATTGGAACTTATTTGAAGAATACGATTGTGACTCACGATAATTTCAAACTGGTTTGGTACTTTGAAAATAATTGCTGAATTTGCATTTTATTATTTTTTTTTTCTAGGAAAATATTTTTCGCAGGTAAGAAACTCAAGAGACAACTCTTACTGTTAATTATATGGTTATTGTTACTACGAAAATAATTTGAAATTGAAAAAAAATCATTGAGGTACAAATTTTTTCACAGAATTCGTTCGGACAGTCTGTACGACACCACTGGTGAAAATTAAACATCGTTTCGTTTCGGAAGAAATGTGTCTTGATGCGTATTCGTAACATTCCAAAACGCAAGAAGTCTACGGTGTAAATAAAAAATCCATGAAACCATTTTTTTTCAATTTCAACACACTGTTTCTCAGAAACAATGCATCAGAGACCCATAGTTCATAGGAACTTCATATCATAAAATCATCTGAGGATTAGAATCTCACCCTGTAATTAATCACTTGGTCTATGACATACTGATCTGGAATAAAATCATGGTAACGGGTTAAATTCGAATGAGCTCCGAGTCTGGTAAAACAATGGAATAATATAAACCTCATTGCGATTCGATAATCGACTGGACTATTGGAATGGAAAATCTTGTCAGCGGTGATACGTCATGAGCTAAATTCACACAAAGCGGTTTCTGGTCGGCCATTCATCTAAATCGCACGCTGATTGATGTCGGCTTGAATGCAAGGTTCCATTCACCAATCAGCGTGCAATTTGGACGACCGCCATGAAACCGGCCGACTCAAAACCGGTGTGTCTGTGTGAGTTCCGCGATACCCGGTGCGCTGGCATCGAGTGTCGGGGCCTGAACACCAGCCACAATTTGGACAGTACTTAGAACTCCTGGCAGACATCCCCGATTCATATCGAGATTTGCTATTCCAACAGTCCAGTACCTTATTTGCCACGAGGCTCATTCGAAATTAATATTGATATTCCTATGTTTCCATTATTTTATTCCAGATCTGTATATATGTTCTGTTTGAAAATGAATTCATCACGATCATTACGGAGCTTTAAATATGTAATGAATAGTTTCATTGGCATGATCGAATCTTTAATTGTTAATGGCTTGTGGAAATGTGTGATGTGTAATAGAAACTAACTAATTTTTCTATTTGTTCCTTTTTATTGTTCTACGGTTACTGCATTCTCCATTCAGTTCAATTTTGAGCATTTCATTCGATCTGTGAAGTAACTTTAGCATAAAAATCTGCTACACAAAAAAAACCTTCAATGAAGGTGAATTAAGGTTCGGGATTAATCGGCTCAACTCGGTTATCCCAATGATTTACCATAGAGAAGTTCAAACTACTGCCAATGAGAATGTATATTTTTCATCATCACCAATCTGAATATATGTTTTGAGAATGATCCCATGCCGGTATAGCTACGTTATATTTTTGCCAATAGGTTCTCGTTTCCATAACACCTTGCTGCTAGTAGTAACAACTTTTCAGAATTTGTATTGTTTAGGGCATGGACCAGTGATATTGTGAACTCCATGGATATTTACTAATAGAATATGAGCGACGATATAACCTCATCTTTCAAGAGATCAGTGAAATTGTGAGTTCATGAAACCGATATGTAGTTTCTTATGTCTATTTTAAGTTACCAACCAAACGTTAGGTACCTAAAGTTAACGTATGTGGGTGCCAACGTTAATTCTATTCATCAATCGAAAGCTGAAGGTCGAAAGACTGAAAACCTTTTGCGATGTTTCATTTATGAACATAAAGGTGAAGTTTCGGTTCTCGAAATATCGGGTTCCTTAGCCCCACATCAACAAATTCAAGATATTCAAGCACATACGAATGTTTTGTGATAGATTGAAATGGGAGATCGACTGAAAAAAGATTAACGAATAATATTCACTTCAAATGACACTTAGCATGCATCAACTATTAATATTCTTATGGAATACTACACACAATTTCAGTCTTCCTTACTATCTTCTCACAACAAACATACTACTCTCCTCCACTATTAAATTTTTTTCCAGAAAGAATACGAGTAGGCCATGAGCGAAAAAATACACTTGCAATATCTGTCATAATTTGGAATTCAGGTAATTCGGAAGTCCCCCTTCAAAATTCTTGTGAAAGTTTTTTTAAACTGTTGATTAGCTAAAGCATAGCAAAAAGGATTCAGAGGACTGTTAGCATAACACAAAAAATAAGAAAACATGTAGATATGTTCATTTATACAGGGAGGTTTGGTACAAAATCCTTCTACTAAAGCGAACACGTAGAATGGTGTCCAACAAACCACGAAAGCTCCTAGTATGAAGGATATGGTCCGCAATGCCTTTCTTGCTCTATTTTCCGATTTGGATTTCTGACGAATGAATCCCTTAAATGGTTCTACATGGGGTTTTTTTCAATCTCTTACCAATCTTCTTGATAAAAGTTTTTTTCTTTGGAACATCTTTCAATCCTATTTCAAAGGAGACTTCTGTATTAACTTGTGTAACTTTAGTTGAAGTTTCAGGGGGGTTTGATGGTATATTACCTGATGGTTGATTTTCTACATACGGTGTACTGCATTCGGATGGAGACCCTCTCGAATCTTGGGTATCGTCTGTTCTCGAAATCTCGTTTGTTGATTCTTGTATGGTGAGTTTTTTGGAATTCGATGTTATCGACTTGGCAGCAGATTGGGTAGAACGTAGAAGGGCGCTCTGCAGCAAATTTGTGTTAGGTACAATCATAGGAGCTTGTGCAGATGTTTCGGTTATTGTACAAGATGATTGAGAACTATCACACACTGGGGAAGGGAGTACTAATGAGCTCTCGTCCATGAAACGTAAATCTGCTTCATCTAACCCTACGATAACATCGTAAGTACCTACAGGTTCTACATGTAAACTACTTGGCCTTTTTTGGGAGGGTTGCTTCACTAATTTATCATTCTTCATAGATGCTGGTTGAGAGGGAGAAGTATTGGGAATGATATGGTTCAAGCCAGGATCTGATACGTTGAAAGGATCAACACATACACAATCACCTACCGTGGGATTCTCCGATGAATTGGAATTTTTCTCGAAAATTTGAGGCAGAGAGAATGGAAAAGAAGAATGCCTTTGTGATGGAACTTTGTTATCGAGGACATCTATATTGAAATTATTCGAAGAAGTTATGACTCTCAACGGAACACTTGAAGGCAGTACTAGACCTACAAGCGAAGATCGCTTCCGCATTATTTCTGCTTGCTTATCTTTATCCTGCTTAGTTTTATTTGTAGACTCTTCATCAGATTCAAATCCAGGGCTACTCGACTTTTCAGATTTCGCAATTTCGACCGGCATCTGTGAGAAGATCACGTTTGAGAACTTTTGATTGTTACTTGTAGCGGTACTACTCGTAGTTGTTGGTGTCGTACTGCTATTTTTTGTATTGCTTTTCGCCTCTCCTGCTTCTTGTTGATTGCTAGTAGTTCTTTCTGAATTGTCGTCATTAGTCTTTAGTGTATTGCTTTGAAATTTATCTTGTGTTAAGAGTGTGCTTTGTGTTTTCGATAGTCCTATACCAGCTGCTCTTCCTGCCATTCCTGACATTGCCCCTGCACTAAGAGCTACCATTGATTGTATCTTACGCTGTTTCATCTCGCTTTTTTTCTGCATATCATAAGCAGTTTTGTAAATACCTCCGTACAATATGAAGAGAACGATAAGAGTAGTCCAATAATATCCTATTATAAGAGCTGTATTAAAAATGGGATCCTTCAAGAACTGTACGGTACATTCTCCTGGTAGAAGATCCCTATACCCAATGAAGTGCTCCCATCCGAATATGCTCGAGAAGAAAAGGAGAGCTGGAATTATCCAAGTTATTGTCACCATGTAAATCACACGATTTTTTGTTCTCCAGCTCCTGTAACGAGCTGCAATCTTGACGGAACAATATCGATCTATAGTGATGAGTAACACTGTGTACTGAGATACCAGACATACTGTATAATCAACGGAGAGCCACAAATCGCACAGAAGGGGTCCAAGGTCTTCACGATGCCTTTTGTAAGGGTTAGTGTTTCTGCGCCGTGGGTTAGCACTGCCAAGATGCATTAATCAAATACCCTTCATTTCAAGCTTGTTGGTAGTGCTGATTTGAAAATTTGATTTAGTGATGACCTTACATTTAGTGAATCTTAAGGCCGTAGTCATTGCAACATGCATCGAGACGTTCCATTATGTTCTTTAAATCGCTTTCATTATTATTCATTATCACTGTGTCGTCTGCAAAACGCAAGTTGTTCAGAATTTCTCCATTGATAGGATATGCCGTTTACTGAGTTAAATAGTGCTTCTTTGAATATTTCTTCGCTATTAGATGTTGAAAAGTAACGGGGATAGTACACAACCCTGTCGGACTCCTCTCTGGTGTTCTGGTCTTCAACTATTACTCTGGCTGTCTGATTACAATGTAAGTGACATATAACATTTATTTTCCGACTGTCAATATTTTTCCGCTTCAGTATTTAGTTTTTCGTAATAAACTTTATCGAAGGCCTTCTCAAAGTCCACGAAACACGAGTGAATATCCTGATTCATGTCCATGCATCTCTGGTCCAACATATCAAAACCGAACAGAGCCTTTCTTGTGCCCATACTATTATTATTTGGCTTCCATGAGATTCAACAATTTTGCCGTTTATTTTTTGGAAAATGTTTAGGGTGTGTGACTCATTGAAGCTATTGTTCTATGTTCTGAGCAGGTTGTTGCATTAGACTTTTTAGGAATCGTTATATTATAAAGGTTGATCGCATCCTTTGTTTGAGAATGATGCCAGTTTCAGATAGGCGAAGCATTAGGTAAAATAATTCCTAAAAGACCAATGGCAATAACCCGGAAGATTCTTATGAGGTCGGTCACTCCCTAGATACTTACTATTTGGCAACGAGCTCCGAGCTGTTTTTGTGCCAAAGTATGTCAGTTTTCTGTTATGTTTGTTTAGTCTTCTTGAGATTGATGGTAGTGAAAAAAATAACAATTCACACCAAAGACGGAGATATTTGCGGGGGCTTCCACAAAATTGAAGGTGATTTAAGGTGGAATTTCAATAGACAAAGTCATTTATCAGATATTTCTGAACGATTGGGGCACCTCACATTGGAAGTGTCAGAGAGCTTTTTATTCGAAGAAGAAAAATTGTTGAGATGCATTCTCACTGAGCTACGCACTCACTAATTATCTCCAGAAACATGGTGGGTGCCTGCACCAATTATATCCACTGATTGCTCAATTTACTAAACGTGTACAAAATTTCATGTCAATTAAGAAATTTTTAAACTGTTATTGCAAAACAGTGGGTTTTAAGGTCAATATATTGCTCTAACCTACTTTGTATCAAAATATTAGGTAAGTATACCGAAACTGCTCATAAGCTGAAAGTAAAGCCAAATATTGCCATCCTGAGAAATATTGATTTCTGGCTTTAACATTTTCAGCTTGATCAAGCTGTGACTCTGAGAGAATATTTTACTACACGTTTTCTACGCATAGTACTGTTCACTTCAAAGCCACAAGATATAATTATGAATTCATATTACCACAACATAAAACTGCCATGTTCACTAGAAGTTACATTTACCAATCCATCTCACTTTATAATACATTGCCTTCTGACTTCAAAATACAGAATATTGATAAGTATAAATGTTGTGGACCAAGTGATAAATCCGGGCATTTTTCATAATGCCCGGGCATTATGAATAATGACAAAGCATTTCGGGCAAAGTGATTAATTATGGTTTGAAGTTTCTTATTTATCACATTGCCCTGACATTATGAATATTGCCCAGTCGTGTTTGGGCAATGTGATAATACACTTCTGTATGGGCGAAGAATGATAATAATAATTTATTAATGCCCCTCGAATAATTACAGGGAATGTCAAGCAAGGCTACAATTATATACAGATATATAGCATAACAATATAACAATCATAAATTTCGAAATATAAACATTTAAATGATATACTAACACACATAATCACAGACAAACAAAGAAAGTAATGGAAATGACAATCGCTAGTCTTTATAGATTAGGAACAAAATATGGTGTAAAAAAATTGATCATCTATAGAAGGAGATTTCACTGAGAGAGGTTTTGAGTTAGTCATCTAAATGTGGCGGACAAGGATAAAGTCGTTATAGTTGTAAAGGTGGCTGTGAGTCGAACAAATGCAAAATTATGCAACTCGAAGTAAGCAGAAATTGTTTCAATAAATAATTAGGACTTATTTTGTGTTTTTCTATTTTTTTGAAGTATAAGTCATTTTGAGTTTGAAATCTCTAAGAATGATATCATCTAGGAAGAGAAAGAATATGTTTTTTTTGTGATTATTGTTTTGTTTTTTGTTACATATATGTTTCCAATAAAATTATGTCAATCATTTGAGGTTTTCTCTAAGTTTTACTATTTGCTCAAAGTAAAATTCATTTCTCTACTTCAGAATGAGTTCATTACACTTCTAAAAACAGTGCTGTAATGAACTCCATAACACCATTGTTTTCAGTTATATTTTTGGTTTTTTGGTTGTCTACATTGACATTCGATCCAATCAGATTCCAACAAAAGTCGATTGTCAATATGACATAATTTGAATTTATATCAGAATACCTGCAAATCAAATTCAAATCCCATAATGTGTCAGTTTTCGTAACAGTCACACCAACTGCCAAGATACAATACAAAAGTTAATAGGATGTATAATCTCAATTGTTCATTGAATTTCGACAATATTTCATTAAACTTGACTGAAATAGAGAAAATATCGTCTAACACTCGTTGCAGAAGGCAATTCCAACACTCATGCTTTCGAATTTCGCATTCGTTAAGTTTGAAGATTCTAAGAATTATATCATCTAAAAAGAGGAAATATTATCTATTTTCGTGATTAATGTTCTCTTTTTTGTTAAACATATGTTCAAAATAAAATTATGAGAATTAAAACCAGGGTTGAATCACTCTGCCCGATATGAAATATGCATTATTAATAATGCCCGGGCAATTTGATTATTTCAATACTTATTATCACATTGCCCTCTCATATTGGGCATTATTCATACTGCCCGGGCATTTTTCATAATGCCCAATTAATCACTTGGTCCATAACATAAATACTAGACCTTTTTACTAAATGAGCAATGATTCACATTGACCTTGATATATCTGTCCCTCCCGTTATTTTTAATTTCGGTGAAATTGTGCTATATTGCTCTGGCTTCGTACATCATTGTGGGGTTAAGTTGAATAGCTCGCTAGACTTCGCCCTGGATGTCATGATTGCCAGGCATATTCGTATGGTAAAATGCCACAGAGTTGGGAGGAAATTGACCAATCAAAAGACTCCAAGGCCTATTTTAATGGAGTTTGAATCGGAATCTTCGAAGGTCGAAGTATATCGCAATAAAAAGTTCCTTAAGGAGACTAACCTCGTTTTAGTGGAAGAAAAATTTTGATTTTACAGTAGCGTTTTATAATGTACGATCTTTAGTGTTGCACTTGGCTGATTTCAGAGACTTTCTTCTTGAATCTGGGTTTCATATTGTTGGGTTGTGCGAAACTTGGTTGCATGATGCGGTGCCCACACAGATAGTTAAAATCGAGGGATATCACTTAATACGTCGAGATAGGGGATCGGGAGGGGGAGGTATTGGAATATATATAAGTAATCATTTGCAATATGAACTTCTACATGAGGTAAGTAGTGTGTATTCTGAACAACTATGGATTAAGGTTAAAATTAATAAAAAGTCAATAATTGTCTGTGTGATGTATAGACCCCCTTCGGGTAATTTTTCAGAGTTTGTTGAATCTTTTGAGGACTCTGTGCTGAGATTTCATCCTTCGAATAGTGAGGTCATTTGCGGTGGTGATGTGAATGTTGACTTCCTCAGGGTTGACGATTACAGGGTCCGTAAGTTGGCGTAAATGTTGTCTTTAATTTCAGGCAAATTGTAAATGTTCCCACAAGAGTCACTGAGAGTTCTTCAACTCTCATTGATATCATTCTGGTATCGCTTGAGGATGATGGGTCGGTTTTTGGTTCGGATGATGTTGGTGAGCTGTCGGATTACGTTTTGATTTACGTCAAGCTTAATTTTGTTAAGGAAATTTCGGGAGCTCGTGTGATAAAATCACGGTCACTTGGTAAGATTGATCGGGAAATACTGGGTGAATTATTTTTGTTGATACCATTCAACAATATTTTATCGCTTGAGGATGTTGACTTAATTGTAGATTTGTTTACAAAGCTCCTACTTGATCTTTATGATTACATCTCACCGTTGAGACAGGTCACATTGAATCGAAGATTCAAGCCTTGGTTTACCGGGGCCATCAAATTGATGATCCGACAAAAAGATGAAGCTTCCAGAAGATTCAAAGCTTCCGGATCTCTGAAACACTGGGAATTTTACAAGCGGGTTCGGAACGCAACTACAAGTGCTATTAATGCGGAGAAGAGATCGTATCTGAATTACTGTACTACCACTAAAACGAACCCAAGACAACTATGGAAAAGTTCGAACGAAATGGGGGTTCATAACAAATTTAAATCCACCAACATACCTGAATATTTGAACAACTCCAAATCTATTAATGATTTCTTTCTAAAACTTCAACAATTAAAAGTTGCTGATGATGAGTTGATCAATTTTTTTCTTCATCATCGCTGAAATTCTTTGAGGAGAGGCTCACTTTCTCTCTTATAGGTGAGGGCGAATTAATATCTATTTTGTCAGCGATGAAATCTAATGCTACTGGCCGAGATGGGGTGAACTTGGAAATGGTTAGGATGTGCTGTCCACAGGTTTTGCCATTTCTCCTAAACATCTTCAATTCATGTATATTAAGTTCTGTTTTTCCGCCTGGAAAGTTGCGAGGGTGGTTCCTCTGCCTAAAAAATCTAATATACTTGGTTACGATGATGTTCGACCAATTGCTATTTTACCTCTATGTTCAAAAGTACTCGAAAAAATCATAGCATCCCAGATACGGGCACATTTAGACAAGTACAATATCTTGCCGCAGCTCCAGTCAGGTTTCCGCCAGGGTCATAGTTGTTGCACAGCGCTTTTGGATGTAGTTGTTGAGATCTTGAGAGCAGTCGATTTTGGTGAGACTTGTGTGCTGATACTTTTAGACTACTCAAAAGCATTCGACCGAATTAACCATGAACTCTTGATTGCAATACTCAGGTATATAGGCTTCTCGGAATCTGCTGTAGAATTTATTCGCAGCTATTTGACGTCTCGATCACAATATGTGGAAACAGATAAGGGTTGTTCAGATGAGGGAGCTGTTTTTTGTGGCGTTCCACAAGGTTCCGTACTCGGGCCCTTACTTTTCTGTATTTATACAATATTCATTGCAAACAGGTTAAAGTATTGTATCGACTTCAGCTACGCCGATGACAAGCAATTACTGCACACTTTCTTGTCCTCAGACGTGGATCAGGCATGTGCTAGGATAAACGACGACCTATAGGCGCTTGCACATGATTCCGGTAGACATCACCTAGACCTGAATACGACGAAAACAAAATAAATATTGTTTGGCAAACATAGGGAGCTGCTTAAAGACAAGTTGAATGTTGTATTGCACAATGTCAAACTGCCTTGCGAGACTTCTGCAAGGAACTTGGGTGTTCTGATTGACGCAGACTTGAGATTCAGAGAGCATCTGACAGAATGCATTCAGAGGGCATACGCTAACCTGAAAAATCTATATCCTCATCGTCACTATCTCACAACTAAGTTGAAGGTAGCGTTGACCGAATCGCTAGTTCTGAGCCATTTCAATTTTTGCGATGTTGTTTACGGCCCTTGCCTAACCAGCGAATTCAAGAACAAAATACAGATGGTTCAGAGATCATGTTTGAGATATATATACGGCATTAGGAAATATCGTGTTATACATAAGCTCACTGATTGCAATTGGCTGGATATGGAAAAACGTAGAATATTTCACTCTGCAGTACTCTTTCATTTCGTTATCCTCTATAAGACGCCCCTATACCTGTACAATAAAGTTAGATTCCGTTCAGATGTCCATACTTTGAACCTTCGACATCGGGGACTACTCGCGCCGGCTCCTCATTCTACTTCTATTTTCACCAGGTCGTTTACGTACAATATTTATAGACAATACAATGATCTGCCACTACCCTTGTATATCTTATAGCTTATGTTCCTTTAAGAAGAGATATAGAAAATATTTGATGGATGACACATTCCAAAGTTCAATCTGTGTGGGTATGCTTATCAGGAACTTTTTTTTTCTCTTTAGCTTACTTGAATATTATGTAATTTTTGTGGTTGCTCTACCTTTTGTTTTCTGTCTACAGTGTGCGGTACATATGTTTAATTTTGACCTACAAATTTAATAATTCCTGGGACTTACTCATAATCAGTTTATACTGTCGTAAGTATCCCTTTTGCAGACAGTTGTATTTTTTTTTTCTGATTCATTCAGAGTTGTATTATGTTTTATACTTTCTGCAAATAAATATTTACTTTACTTTACTTTACTTTATAATTCTATTTCTCTGAATAAAGACGTTATTCATTCATTTATTTAAATTTTTTTTATTTCAGTATAATTTTTCTAGAAAGTTTTTTGAAACACATTGTTGAATGACAATATTAAGAACATACGTCCCAAATATTGTCATATGTCGCTATTTAGATCATACGTTCCAAATATTGTCATATACATCCAATCCTAATCCAAATTCAAGGTTCTGAATTTTTGTTTTGATGTTATGAAATTGAATTATGAAATTTTTTCAAGCAAAATCCGTTTCACTGGAAACGAATGTGACCTTCGTTATTTTATATGTAAAACCCTGTATATTCAAACATAGATATTTGAATTCTTTGTTCCATTCAACCCTAATTTGATGTATAATATGTGCAACCACTCAAGGGATTGTTGAGTTATAGTCAATTTTTTGTCATAGAGATTGTCAAGAAATAGTGTTTCAAAATTCCTCATTGTGAAATATTTTTCTCGCAACAGTTGAATATAGAGATGATGCTGTTGCTGGTATAACTTGTGAGGTAATTGTATGCGTATCTAAAACAGGGCTTCGAAGTGGGCCTTAATAAAACTATTAAATAAATTTTTTTCAAATGGCAACCATATTATATTCCGATCAATTGCTCGTTCAATTCTATCAAGAGCATGGTTTTCTCATCATTGAATAAAATTTGAAATTTGGGCCAACACAAGATATGAAAGAGAGGGAGATCTGTGACCTTTTATCATCTACTGCTTACGTGCGTGGCGTCTAAAAGTTACTGAACTCAGATATATATCAATTATTAACTAATTAATTATGTCTGCCAAAATTTTTTAAACACTTGTATTTAAGTATTATACCATATCATGAAAATATGAACACCTCATGAACGATTCATATGTTCAATTGTATTCTGATCCTTTTTCTATAATTGTCTTTTGAAATAATTATTTCCGTTGTCACAGGAACGCAGAATTTGAATTATTCATAGATGCCATTTGAAGTAATGGAAATTTTAATTACGAAATCCCTCACAATCTGGAACTGCGTAAGAGTGAAATGCTAACTTTCCATAATCAAACAATCTAAATTTGTTACGGGGATCAATTCCTTCATCTGAACAGCCGCATCCTATGGTAAAAAGTGACTTTGGTTTAGTTCACCGTTTCTTTTGGCGGCTTGCACCATTGAACTTGAACAGTATACCTCATCCCAGTCCATTCAAAGCTGAATTCACTCTAGAAATTGAGAATAGTCAGTTCGAGTAATTAATCACTAGGCACATATCAAATTTGATTCACATTTGTAGTTTACCTGATTTATTGGAAGGGAATATGAAATAAAATTCAACATGAAAACATTTATCTCTTTATTACCGATTATTACACATTTATTCCTTTGAATTTATACTATTTTATTGTCATTCTATTGTGATTAAGTAACCATTGATTGTTTGGTCATTTCCTATACTCGAATAGTGGGCTGCTTCCTGTTCACAAATATACAATTTCAATTGTAATGTACACATTTTGAATTGACATGTTTTGACAAATTTGATAAAACTAATGAAAAATTTGAATATAACATTAATAATGGATATAAGAATTTCGAACATATTCAGCTGAAATTTTTATTGTAGTACCAGAATGTGTACATCGAGATATGTTCATATTTTTCCTGACAAAGGTCGAAAACATGAGCAAACTTGGAAAACGTGAAAACATTTCACGATACCCATTGTATATCAATGATTATGCTGAGTCATGTATCAAAACTTGTTGTTAAAACTGTCCAATCCAATAATCTCATTTTTGGTCTCTTGGAGCTATCAAACTGGGATTATAAACGATTAGTTTTGGTCGTTCATATTTCAAAAACTTTAGTAGCTATCATTTGAAGATTAAGCACTGTACTGGAAATATATTATCTGGTTAGCACAGAAGGAAATCATATAGTTTTTTTTTCGCCTTCGTCCGACGTATAAAAAGATGATAGCAGTGTTACCTGAAGTGAAATGTACTTTCACCAAAAAAATTCTTGTGTGGAAATAGACAAATTTTCTATGTCGATCAATGATCACCAGATTAACTGGAATATCATTACTTTAGCCTTGGCGCGCACAAACGATATCTTGTCTTGCAACTGAATAGTCGCAATCGCGAAGAAAGAAATTCGAAAATGATTCGTGCACTCGCTTGCGAATATTATCCCAACTACATTCAGTAAGACCATGGATTTTCCTGATAACCGCTTTCAACTGAATTTTCGCAAGTTCGACTCATTCCAATTGAGGAGGGACAATCGCGTACTTCAGTCCCAGCGCATGTGCGTACATTTCCATTTAACTGTTTGTATTTCATTTTCGCTACTGAACAATCGCGCGACAGAAAATCGCAAGTGCGTGGCTACCCTTATCCGTATATTTCGTTCAATAATAGCTTTTCTTATTTGAGTTATATTATTTTTGCCTCAAGATTTTTGTTGGGGAGACACTTTCATTCCTTGAGCCATAAACTTCCCTGATTTTCGAGATCTTGCAGATTTTCATTCATTTGTTAATACCACAAATCAAAAGTTGTTCCTTTTAAACCTGATTTAAATGTTTTTATAGACAGAGTTCATTGAAATCCTACATGTCTGCTGCAATAATTATTTTTATGTTCTTTCTACATCTGAAAAAGCTGAAATTTAGGTATTCTTCATGAGAAGCACGACTGAATAGGAACATATTGGTATAAAGTTATTTTCCCGTCGATTACGAAAAGAGATACTTTTCTGAGAGCTTTCTTCTGTCAAGAATTTTTGCTCTGAAGAGGCACTATCCGCAACTTTTTTGGCAAATATATTGGCCAAAAATTAGTACATATGGAACATTGTCCATGATTTCCGGTAATTTTACGGAATTAGAAGCTATTAATTAAGAAACAATAATTATAATTTCTTTTTCTCTGACATTTTCAAGACATCATGAATATCACTTTGAGGATCTCTGCAATCAACTATTACAAATGAAAATGCAGAATACCCGGAGACAGTTAACGTTCTTGCAAAATCGACGGATTTATAGATGCAAACGAGAAACTATACAGAGAGGGCAAAATTGGTGATACATAATCTACAACTTTTCAACCGAAAGAAAAAAAGGATACTGAATGATACATTACGGTTTTGTTTTTCAGGTAAACTGATGATGCCATCAACTGTATTCTTCTATGTTATTTTCTTTTCGAGTTGAAATTTGAGTGATTTCAATTCTGGTCATTATTTTCGCTTCTATGTTTGTGCTAGGATGCTGAAATAAAAACATTTTACATTCACTTTTTCATAGCACCAAGTGCGTCTATGTTTTTCCCAAGAGGATGAATATATATAGTTATATCTCACCAAGAAAACTACTTGACAAAAACATAGTACGCTACTTGATAGCTATGAAAAAGTGTCTTTTTGCTGTTTTCATTACAACATCAACATCCTAACAGAAACGAAGATAATGACCGAAGTTGAAGTTACCCAAATTTCAATTTTGATCTATGACTCGAAAACAAAAGAGGATAGAGGAACGCAGTTGTTGGCAATATCCGTTTCCTCTACCTCTTTCTATTGAAAAGTAGTAATTCAGGTATCACCAATTTCGCCTACCTGTGAAACCGATAGTATATCATCAATTGACAAATACGAGATCAAAACTAATCACATCCGTCATTCATATTATGTTATCTTCATTCGTGTTCATTGGAACTTATTTGAAGAATACGATTGTGACTCACGATAATTTCAAACTGGTTTGGTACTTTGAAAATAATTGCTGAATTTGCATTTTATTATTTTTTTTTTCTAGGAAAATATTTTTCGCAGGTAAGAAACTCAAGAGACAACTCTTACTGTTAATTATATGGTTATTGTTACTACGAAAATAATTTGAAATTGAAAAAAAATCATTGAGGTACAAATTTTTTCACAGAATTCGTTCGGACAGTCTGTACGACACCACTGGTGAAAATTAAACATCGTTTCGTTTCGGAAGAAATGTGTCTTGATGCGTATTCGTAACATTCCAAAACGCAAGAAGTCTACGGTGTAAATAAAAAATCCATGAAACCATTTTTTTTCAATTTCAACACACTGTTTCTCAGAAACAATGCATCAGAGACCCATAGTTCATAGGAACTTCATATCATAAAATCATCTGAGGATTAGAATCTCGAGCTTAGGGAACCTTATTCTGAAACACCCTGTAATTAATCACTTGGTCTATGACATACTGATCTGGAATAAAATCATGGTAACGGGTTAAATTCGAATGAGCTCCGAGTCTGGTAAAACAATGGAATAATATAAACCTCATTGCGATTCGATAATCGACTGGACTATTGGAATGGAAAATCTTGTCAGCGGTGATACGTCATGAGCTAAATTCACACAAAGCGGTTTCTGGTCGGCCATTCATCTAAATCGCACGCTGATTGATGTCGGCTTGAATGCAAGGTTCCATTCACCAATCAGCGTGCAATTTGGACGACCGCCATGAAACCGGCCGACTCAAAACCGGTGTGTCTGTGTGAGTTCCGCGATACCCGGTGCGCTGGCATCGAGTGTCGGGGCCTGAACACCAGCCACAATTTGGACAGTACTTAGAACTCCTGGCAGACATCCCCGATTCATATCGAGATTTGCTATTCCAACAGTCCAGTACCTTATTTGCCACGAGGCTCATTCGAAATTAATATTGATATTCCTATGTTTCCATTATTTTATTCCAGATCTGTATATATGTTCTGTTTGAAAATGAATTCATCACGATCATTACGGAGCTTTAAATATGTAATGAATAGTTTCATTGGCATGATCGAATCTTTAATTGTTAATGGCTTGTGGAAATGTGTGATGTGTAATAGAAACTAACTAATTTTTCTATTTGTTCCTTTTTATTGTTCCACGGTTACTGCATTCTCCATTCAGTTCAATTTTGAGCATTTCATTCGATCTGTGAAGTAACTTTAGCATAAAAATCTGCTACACAAAAAAAACCTTCAATGAAGGTGAATTAAGGTTCGGGATTAATCGGCTCAACTCGGTTATCCCAATGATTTACCATAGAGAAGTTCAAACTACTGCCAATGAGAATGTATATTTTTCATCATCACCAATCTGAATATATGTTTTGAGAATGATCCCATGCCGGTATAGCTACGTTATATTTTTGCCAATAGGTTCTCGTTTCCATAACACCTTGCTGCTAGTAGTAACAACTTTTCAGAATTTGTATTGTTTAGGGCATGGACCAGTGATATTGTGAACTCCATGGATATTTACTAATAGAATATGAGCGACGATATAACCTCATCTTTCAAGAGATCAGTGAAATTGTGAGTTCATGAAACCGATATGTAGTTTCTTATGTCTATTTTAAGTTACCAACCAAACGTTAGGTACCTAAAGTTAACGTATGTGGGTGCCAACGTTAATTCTATTCATCAATCGAAAGCTGAAGGTCGAAAGACTGAAAACCTTTTGCGATGTTTCATTTATGAACATAAAGGTGAAGTTTCGGTTCTCGAAATATCGGGTTCCTTAGCCCCACATCAACAAATTCAAGATATTCAAGCACATACGAATGTTTTGTGATAGATTGAAATGGGAGATCGACTGAAAAAAGATTAACGAATAATATTCACTTCAAATGACACTTAGCATGCATCAACTATTAATATTCTTATGGAATACTACACACAATTTCAGTCTTCCTTACTATCTTCTCACAACAAACATACTACTCTCCTCCACTATTAAATTTTTTTCCAGAAAGAATACGAGTAGGCCATGAGCGAAAAAATACACTTGCAATATCTGTCATAATTTGGAATTCAGGTAATTCGGAAGTCCCCCTTCAAAATTCTTGTGAAAGTTTTTTTAAACTGTTGATTAGCTAAAGCATAGCAAAAAGGATTCAGAGGACTGTTAGCATAACACAAAAAATAAGAAAACATGTAGATATGTTCATTTATACAGGGAGGTTTGGTACAAAATCCTTCTACTAAAGCGAACACGTGAAATGGTGTCCAACAAACCACGAAAGCTCCTAGTATGAAGGATATGGTCCGCAATGCCTTTCTTGCTCTATTTTCCGATTTGGATTTCTGACGAATGAATCCCTTAAATGGTTCTACATGGGGTTTTTTCAATCTCTTACCAATCTTCTTGATAAAAGTTTTTTTCTTTGGAACATCTTTCAATCCTATTTCAAAGGAGACTTCTGTATTAACTTGTGTAACTTTAGTTGAAGTTTCAGGGGGGTTTGATGGTATATTACCTGATGGTTGATTTTCTACATACGGTGTACTGCATTCGGATGGAGACCCTCTCGAATCTTGGGTATCGTCTGTTCTCGAAATCTCGTTTGTTGATTCTTGTATGGTGAGTTTTTTGGAATTCGATGTTATCGACTTGGCAGCAGATTGGGTAGAACGTAGAAGGGCGCTCTGCAGCAAATTTGTGTTAGGCACAATCATAGGAGCTTGTGCAGATGTTTCGGTTATTGTACAAGATGATTGAGAACTATCACACACTGGGGAAGGGAGTACTAATGAGCTCTCGTCCATGAAACGTAAATCTGCTTCATCTAACCCTACGATAACATCATAAGTACCTACAGGTTCTACATGTAAACTACTTGGCCTTTTTTGGGAGGGTTTCAACAGTTGCTTCACTAATTTATCATTCTTCATAGATGCTGGTTGAGAGGGAGAAGAATTAGGAATGATATGGTTCAAGCCAGGATCTGATACGTTGAAAGCATCAACACATACACAATCACCTACCGTGGAATTCTCCGATGAATTGGAATTTTTCTCGAAAATTTGAGGCAGAGAGAATGGAAAAGAAGAATGCCTTTGTGATGGAACTTTGTTATCGAGGACATCTATATTGAAATTATTCGAAGAAGTTATGACTCTCAACGGAACACTTGAATGCAGTACTAGACCTACAAGCGAAGATCGCTTCCGCATTATTTCTGCTTGCTTATCTTTATCCTGCTTAGTTTTATTTGTAGACTCTTCATCAGATTCAAATCCAGGGCTACTCGACTTTTCAGATTTCGCAATTTCGACCGGCATCTGTGAGAAGATCACGTTTGAGAACTTTTGATTGTTACTTGTAGCGGTACTACTCGTAGTTGTTGGTGTCGTACTACTATTTTTTGTATTGCTTTTCGCCTCTCCTGCTTCTTGTTGATTGCTAGTAGTTCTTTCTGAATTGTCGTCATTAGTCTTTAGTGTATTGCTTTGAAATTTATCTTGTGTTAAGAGTGTGCTTTGTGTTTTCGATAGTCCTATACCAGCTGCTCTTCCTGCCATTCCTGACATTGCCCCTGCACTAAGAGCTACCATTGATTGCATCTTACGCTGTTTCATCTCGCTTTTTTTCTGCATATCATAAGCAGTTTTGTAAATACCTCCGTACAATATGAAGAGAACGATAAGAGTAGTCCAATAATATCCTATTATAAGAGCTGTATTAAAAATGGGATCCTTCAAGAACTGTACGGTACATTCTCCTGGTAGAAGATCCCTATACCCAATGAAGTGCTCCCATCCGAATATGCTCGAGAAGAAAAGGAGAGCTGGAATTATCCAAGTTATTGTCACCATGTAAATCACACGATTTTTTGTTCTCCAGCTCCTGTAACGAGCTGCAATCTTGACGGAGCAATATCGATCTATAGTGATGAGTAACACTGTGTACTGAGATACCAGACATACTGTATAATCAACGGAGAGCCACAAATCGCACAGAAGGGGTCCAAGGTCCCAATAGCCCATTAAGACGTAAACAGTGAAGAAAGGCATAGAAACCGTTCCTGAAATAGAGAAAAGTAAAAGTTACAATATCTTTAACAACTGGTTGAATACTAACTTAGTTAACAAAACGAACTCAAACTTACAAAAGGTACACGGATAAAATCAGAAATCAAGGTATAAGGTGATACCGCTTGTGTTTATTTCAATTAAAAAAAAATTAAAACTATCTATATAACCGTCTCTAAAATACGAAATCTCAATACATTTGTGAAGACAAAGAATCTGAATGAACAAATAAACCGGAAGTCAAAAAAGTTCCTTTCTAACGATCTGCAATATCCTCCAATTCTCAATTAACAATTCAGCAACGGGTCCTGTGCAATTGATGTTTTAGGTCGTAGTAGATATATCCTATTCTAATCTTTTGTGTTTTGGACGTGCCCACAGTCTGTTCAAAGAACTTGGAATTAGAACTAGGAATTGTTAGAATTTTTCTCGCAAACAGCGGGGAATAAGAGGAACTAGTCAAATCTGGAGACCGAACATGTATGTTCGATTTTTAGATTTGGTCGACATGGTGTAACGAAGTAAATATGCTAAATACTAAACATGAACTGTCATAAACAATTATCAATCATAAATTGATTCTACATAGTGGCGTCACATACAAATTACACTGAATTTCAGAAAATCGAACAGAAAGAGCTTTCGATAACGCGTTTTTTTGAATTTCTTATTCTAATAAGTGAACTTGGTACATACCGATAAGCATATCCGTTGCTGCCAAAGAAGCGATAAAATAGTTGCTGGGTTGTCTTATATTCCTGTCGCAAATGAACGCCAGGAGAACGAGAATATTTCCACCAACCGTCAGAATGATGCAGACTGCAATTCCAATAGCAATGAGAACAGCCTGCCATAACGGGAAAGGTGGTAGAACGGGAGTGAGAACATCTATGTCTTCTTTTCTTGTTTGGTTGCTTTGGATACTGGAATTCCAATTCGTGAAATTTGAGATCAAATGAAGAGGATCTTCTTCCCAAATATTTATGGATGTGGAATTCAAGATTCCCAGGCAATCTATATAAGGAACGACTGATTTGTAGAAAATTCTGCATAACTTTTCTTTTCGTTTATCTTCTTTCCTAAAAAAAAAAAAGAATTCAGCACACTTCTATGAGATATAAAATATTTTGATGGTCGTAAAGGCATTGAATGTAAGGCTCATTGGACATAATTCGTAGATAATTGAATAAGAAAAGAACTATGTACAGAGACGGTCAGATTCCGATATTTTAGTACTACATCTCCTAAATTAAACGAGAAAGAAAAAAAGTAATATACATGATGTCATGTTCTCTTTTTTTGGGAAACTCAAATCGATGAAAACCGCAATAAGCTAAGGTGTCTAGTTTCCATGCTACAGGGTGATTTTGAAAATTGGCCAATTATTATAATTGGCTATAACTCCTCAGTATTGCTACTACGCTATAGAGATAACAACTTCTTTAGTGGAGTTTTTTCAGTACTTTCTATCAGTACTATCAAAATTATAGTGCCCTTTGCTCGCTTAGTTTTTCAATGTAGAACGTTACAACAGAGCCATAACATGCAGATATCTATACCTATATCATAAATGTCCGTGTGTTTGTTTGTCCTCTATGGACTCGGGAATCAGATGACTGATTTTGATGAAGTTTTCACTAAAATGTAAAGAACTTATTTTGGGAGGTTTTCATGTAGGGTTCATTTCAATATCACGAGAAAATGAGGAGAGTATCTAGTTTTCATAAAAAAATCGGTTTTTCAGGCTTTCACGGCCGACGCTGGGTACGCTGCTGGGGAACATAACGAGAGACAACTTTGTAGTACTCAGAAAGTTCTATGAAAAAGTCCGGGAAGGCATATGACTAACTGCTGTAGATAAACCAAGGTAACAATTTTTACTATTTCAGTTCAGTTCAAATTTGTGTTCAGTTTGAAGAGGTTTACCTACTGGCATCGATAATTATTCTCATTCATTCATTATATAAAAATGAATCAATCGTACATGAAGTTCAACACGAAACAACACGCCATAGAGAAATTTTCATGAAAATCGGACATCTGGTTCCTGAGTTCTAGTAAGACAAACGAACACACAAACAAAAGGACTTTCACATTTATAATATTTATATCAGTGGCGGCCTTCTCCAAAAGGAGCACCTGGTTGGCATATTTTTGAGAGACCGGTTTGTCCTCAGTGAAAAGTATATTCAACCAGAAACCTTTTCATGTGAAGTATTGTCAATATTGTATTTCTAACATTGTCAACAAGTTATCAGATGTCATGAAGAGCGAAGATGCTCTTCATTATCCCTCATTATTTATCCTTATATATATATATATATATATATATATATATATATATATATATATATATGTATGTATATATATATATATATACGTATTACGCGACCTTACGGAGCCGAAAATGCTACACGCGACTACCCCTACTGAGCCAAAATCATTTTTACGAAGCCCGGATCGGGCTTCCTAAAAATTTGCATGTATATCTTTCACAGAGGCTTCCTAATAGGTCAGTGAGCCTATAGACGAATTTTCGCCTGGGCCGAATATCGCCCATATAATATCGCAATATATACGCGCTTAGTTCACGGGATCCACCTGTAGGTGGTGCTCCAGTAGTTCCGTATATAAATATATACATTTTGGCGATATAACCCCGATTATAGGAATCCCGCTATGCCTCGCTGTTATTCGAAGCCCGTAAGTTTGGCAATGTCGCATTCTATCGGAATTCGTTGGAACGTTCTCAGGGTAAAATGATTCTCCTGAAAGACTAATGGATGGAGAAATATCGCTAGGAAGGATAGGAAAAATTTCTCATCGGGAGAATCAACGAATATTGGATTTAATCGTCTTCATTAGATGATACTTTAATTTATTGGTATTTCAAGCTGCGCTTTTCAAGATATCATCTACAGGGTGTTTTTTTCAAATGTTTCATTGGACCTATTCGATGAAGGAATAGTTATACGAATTCAAGATTTTGTTTTTCTGTTTAAGAGTAGATGAACTCAAATCATAAAATATTTTCGGGCGAAGTATAGTTCCGTTTTTACCGGAACTTCATCATTGCCAAAGTAAACCCTGCATATTCAAACATTTTGGAATTCTTCGATCAATTTTTCACTGATTTGAGGTATGATTGCGAACTGGATCAATATGAATAACAGAAAAATAATAGATTAGGCCAGGCTTTTGTTTTTCAAATGAAATTATGAATATTTATCTGAAAATAGAGCTTCGCTTAAACAAAAAACAAATTTTTTTATTGGATGATTTTCGATTTTAGGTTTTCATGAAAGATGGACATCAAGTTTTTGTCATGACCTCGAGATAACAAATTATTATACAGTTCGAAAATGTTTATCAATGTTGGCAAACTGCGAACTTGAAAAAGTGAGTACTAAATTGTTTCAAACGAGAACTTCTTTTCTGAAGCCATGGGGAAATTAACTTAAGAAAATAATGTTTGTGTGAAAAAATGGGAATTGCTTCGAATTGCAAAGTTTTTTTCAATTGTGGGAAATCAATTTCTTTGGACATTGTATTTTGAATTTTACTTCTCCGAGAAATACAATTATTGGCAATTATCAATTAATTCAACTGGTTATATTAACCGGTGAGGTGGTATTTCACTGCCATAGAGAGTGAGATGGTGTCTCTCAGACACCTGCAATTTTATATGATTTTTCTCTGTCCATAGCTCTTTCTTTTTGGCTTCTCACAATAGAATTACTATGTCATGAATGTATTCAACTAACGGGTTAGGCATTTGGTGTCACCCATTAAAAAAAAAAATCTGTTATAAAAGCAAAAAACATTTTATTGAAACAAAATTTTGAAAAATAACGATATTAATATGTGCAATTTACGTTTTAAAAATTCTTCGCATTGTCTTGTTGGAAATGTGCAACACAAGCGACTTCCTTGATGCAAATCTATTCGGACTTCTTATCACAGCTTGTCTTACCCGTTCAATATTTTCGGGTGTTCTGACTATACGCAGACACCTCTACAAAAATTTGATGCCACATTCCCTCTAACATCATAATCTCTTACCCACCTAAATATGTTTTGGAATTTTGGAATTCGTCCGTGTCTTTTTACATTAAATTCACGACGAACATTTCTTTGCACTTGCACAACTGAATTATTTAATATGAATTGTTTTACTACATAAATTCATTGATTCATCGGAAATATCTACATGGCCAATTGAATTGCAACTATTGACATATAAGAATGTGTCACTTCAATTGTCTAAAACAAATTATTATTTCCATAACGCACTATGAAAAATAGATGAAACCAGATGACTTACCTTGTATTTTCAATGAAATTTCATGAATATATTAGTGAAAAATTATTAATTTTAAAAACGAAGAGCAGAAAATGTGCGGAATTGTTACAAACTTCCATTCCGTATCAACTGCCAAAAAATGAATACGAATTTTTAGGAGAATCAAAATTTTTTTAGTTATTAAATGTGTGGATGAAACATTGAACGCAGAAGAAAACAATATATCGAAACTGTAAAAACTGACAACATGTCAAAATATCACATTTTCATTCCTACTTATTTCATTCTCGCAATACATTGAATTCAATATTTTTGACTACAAAATCAGCACACTTACTGGCTTTGTACACATTCCCTTGCACTGAAAATATGTTTTCCTGTGAATTTTCGATGGATTCTAGCAACTCAATATTGAAACAATAAATAAATTGATAATATGTCAGAAAATGTTCATTCCTGCGAGCATACTGCCCTTCTTTGTTATTCATTTCTCTAAATAAAATGTTCAGAATTTTTATTTTGCAAAACAGCTGTTATATATGGAGAAAGCGCAAGAATTCTTTACATAACATGTTGCAATTTCGATATCAGATATCCCGAGTTACCTGGATAACGATAGTAAAGTTTCTCAGGATCCAGCTGAATTTTATGGTACAGGAGGAACAAAATCATTACCGTAATCGCAAAAAAAACAAATCGACGTAATGGGTTATTATCAAACTCATCCTCGGTCATCTTTTGAGGATTTAGAAGATCAGAGAATCTTGTTCATTGATAATTTTTACCCCGTCCAATAAATGGTAATTTTTTGTGAAGGATTTTTACTGAAAATTCAAGAACACAAAAACTTCTTGAAACATATTATTTGGTCTGACCAAGCTAAATTTACCCAACAAGGAATAACGAACGAAACGACGTCAAGGATGTTCAAACTGTATTTCAATTTCCACTAACTGTATTCTGCCTTGTCACAGCTGACCAACTCAGATATTTCATTTGAAAACCTAGTCGAAAATTTCTTGCGTGAATTGCAACTCGCATTCAATAATTGGTACAGGGAAAATTTGCTAACACCAGAGAAAATTCGTCAAGAATATTTGTGGAATGTTGCTGGTGAAATAGGGGTTGATTTCTTCGACCGCTTCGATCTCCAGATCTTCAAAAGAAAGACATTTCGTAACAATTAATCGCCACTTCTGTTCGTATGTTTAAGAAAACCAAAATTCGAAATATGACCGAGAAAATTGATTTCAAGCATTTCTCAAAAAATGCGGATTTCATTTTAATTGTAATATCTGCACACCTACAATGCAATATATTCAATTATGACTTCTCGTTGTCATCAATTTTGAGACTCACGGTATCCACTGTATCATGACTTGTAATTTCAAGCATTTAAACAAAAACATCTTGTCGAATTAAGGTTATCCGTGATCAAACAGAGCTTCATTTCGATTTGAAGAGTGTTACTTTCAGTCCAACTGGATCTCGAAATTTCAAATGTGAATTTCGATTCCTTTCCAAAAATAATACAACGAACGGAATTGGTGGGATACCTGTATTTGAAAACAATTAATAATTGCGTACCCTTTGAATTTTCGAAAGAAAATCTCTCCGAGATTCTAGTGTCGTTCGAGTATCTACTTTTTTATCCACGAATAGTTTTGAATAGAAGGTCTCATCAAGTATTCGCATGAAACTTATGACGTACGCAACGGACGTGAAAGCTTTTTTCAAATAATTGACTTGAAATGGCATTGAATTAAAATTGGAGAATAAAGAAAATTTTGAATTCTTTTTACTACATGAAGTTTTGAAACAATATTTCACAGAAAATAATCGTAGCGTTTTCCTTATCTTTCATTCTCCGAAAAACAGCTCTCGTGGTATCCGAGGATATCAAATCGATGATGAAATGGTATCACCCTCATTGTACAACCAATGACTCAATTCGTGGCTTCGGTTGGCTGCACCTTGTGTCGCATGTATATATCTGAATATGAAACAAATCGAAAATAATACAGCGGAATAATTCAGACGCAATATTCAACTGGAATATTTTGGCAACACTGCTCGGGCTTGCCATAGACCGTGAATCATCTATTTTTTACACAAAAAGGCTTGGTATGGCATTACCATATGACAGGCTTCTAATGGGTTGTGATACGTACTCCCAAATGTATAAATTATACACACCCCCCTTGTATCACCGCACACCCTGGCTTCACTTCACCTGTGTCTTATGGCGGGCTTGGTAAAGATAGTCTAATGCGTATATATATATATATATATATATATATATATATATATATATATATATATATATATATATATATATCAATTTTCAGACCACTAGCATTAACATTGACGGAAGTGTCATATAAACTTATACATCCCCTGGTTTTAAAGGTCACGGGTTGAAAGTTTCAAGTTTAAGAATTTTTCCGTTGTTTGTGTACTGATACTGGCGCACATACCAAATTTCAATCTGATAGGATATCAAGGAGTATCCTAACAGTTTTTATGATCATCAGTGAATGAGTAACGGAATCAGGGGTTCTGAGATATTTTGTTTATCTACTATATTCCAAACTCAAGTTATGAGGATTCGAAAATACGACGAAACACATCGAAAAAATATATAGCTAGTGCCTGGCGCGGCGCTTCGCTAAACTCCTCTTGGCGGGGGCACTACCGTGCTCCAGATGATGCAAAAGTGGGTTTGGTTAACATATTTGTCATGTTTGACTAGAAATGGTTAATTCATACAAATGAAAAGAAATTAATAATCGAAGCTTTCACAACATTAAAATCTTCAATTAAGGCACTATAATCTGGGAAAAGAGCTACCACGTTTTCGGCTAAGAGAATAGCAAGGGTTGCAATCCGATCTTTTTACAAGTATGATTAGGGCTGCCGCCGAACATTTTGCCGCCCTAGCAAAATAAAATTTCGCCGCCCCGACTCTGAGTAGAAGTTAAATGAATTCATATTTCTTTTCAAAGTCAAGTATCGCGTCCTGAATTTTTATTATAACTAATTCCTGCTGTAATATAGCTTTCGCATGTAGGAAAAATTCAAGACAATGTTATCCCGATGGTATCCCCGTATTTACTGTTTTCGATTTGATGTTTGACCTCATAACATTTTTCACGGTAGGGTGGCCAGCTTCTTAACTCAAAAATTCGATCCACCTAATATGAGCAATCGAATGAACCCAAAGATCTCTTAGTACGAGAGCTAGTGAACCTTTTGAGTAACGGTTTGCCTGTAAGGCTAGAAATTTTTATAGCGATAGTTCCTAGCATGCTGAGGACGGAAATCATCGCCTGGCACCCCTCACCCCTGCACGTCATCAAGATCTATATCTTTGAAAGTGTTAAAAAAATTAAAAAAATAAACTTGTTCCTGTAAGCTTGAAACTTTCATACGATTTTGTTCGTTCATTTTGAAGTTCAAAAAAAAATTGACAGGCGATTTCGACGAGCACAACTACCTGCCAGGCGCCTCGAAAAGGGTGTAAAATACGAACAAAAATGAAGTTTTTTATGTAAGGCTGAAATTTATATATGTGTTCGTCTGAGGGAATGAAAAAATAAGTTTTATTATTGATCTTCATCATCATCTGATATGTTATCATTAATTTTTCATCATATAGTACAGTCGTTTCAAGCGTAGTACACTGTGTCTTAAATTGGTTGAGACTGCATTATATCTCAGCTATTAATGAAAATAAAGTCATGCGGTTTTCGAGACCCTGTGTCACTTTTTTGTAAAACTTTTAAATCCACAAACAGAAATATTCCATCTTCTTTTGTTTCTGGAATACAGTGCGAAAATGATAATGTTCACTTTTTGAAGATGTTATTATTTCTCGGGCTCTGCATAAGGAAGAAAAAAAATTAAAACTTCTTATAATGATATTTTTACGTAGAAGTCAGTGGCGTAGCTGAACATTTTTTCAAAGCATTATTTCTGAGATTGAATTGGGACGGAATGAAATTTTTCATATGGAACACCATGTTTATTTCAACGTCAAACTGTATCACGACCTATGCTTCAATAAATTTCAGTTGAAAAAAATATCCCACGCATTTAATCAATATTCACAAGCATTTAATCATTACTTTTTCAAAAAGCCATGTGATCTAAACCCATTTATTTTATCCTGTTTTGAACATAATTTCGAAATATCAACTGAAAAATGTTTTTTTGATGCATGTGTGGAAGAATTCATGTCTTACTTTAAAAAAAAACAAACAGAAATACAGTAGGCGCTTGATGCCGGATTATCGGAAATGCCGGATTATCGAATTTGTACAGGAAAAAAAAGCTAACTTCATATGATTTTCACTACTTTCCAACTTTCGCAAAATAAGACCGCTATTTTGTCAAGGGACGCTATGAAACAAGGGAAAACAAATACACCACTGTCGAGGTTAGGTCCGGACTGCCGAGCGGGAAAAACTACTCTCGGTGATCCGGCGTTCAGCTGTATAAAATGCCGGATTATAGAGCGGGTTACCTGGATCCCAAAGTGCCGGACTACCGAGTGTACCGGATTGGCAAGCGCTGGATTATTGAGCGACGACTGTATACATTTTTCGGATGGTTGACGCTCAAATTTATTAAAGGTAAGGTTGTGATACATCGATTTATTCAGAAAAAAAATGTAAAGATTTGACGTTAAAACATACGAGGTGCTCTATTTGAAATATTTCAAGTTTGAGCTATATCTTAAAAACATTTATTAGATAAAAATTTTAAGCTACGCCACTGACTTCTACATAAAAACATTATTATACACATTTTCATACTTTTTTTTTCTCATACAGGGCCCGAGAAATAATAACATCTTCAAAAAGTGAACATTTTCATTTTCGCACTGTATTCCAGAAACAAAAGAAGATGGAATATTTCTGTTTGTGGATTTAAAAGTTTTACAAAAAAGTGACACAGGGTCTCGAAAACCGCATGACTCTATTTTCAATAATAGCTGAGATATAATGCAGTCTCAACCAATTTAAGACACAGTGTACTACGCTTGAAACGACTGTACTATATGATGAAAAATTAATGATAACATATCAGATGATGATGAAGATTAATAATAAAACAAATTTTTTCATTCCTTCAGACGAACACATATATAAATTTCAGCCTTACATAAAAAACTTCATTTTTGTTCGTATTCTACACCCTTTTCGAGTCGCCTGGCAGGTAGTTGTGCTCGTCGAAATCGCCTGTCAATTTTTTTTTGAACTTCACAATGAACGAACAAAATCGTATGAAAGTTTCAAGCTTACAGGAACAAGTTTATTTTTTAAATTTTTTTAACACTTTCAAAGATATAGATCTTGATGACGTGCAGGGGTGAGGGGTGCCAGGCGATGATTTCCGTCTTCAGCATGCTAGGAACTATCGCTATAAAAATTTCTAGCCTTACAGACAAACCGTTAGTCAAAAGGTTCACTAGCTCTTGGACTATCTGGAGCGAGAGCCTTCTCATTGCAGATGTGAATTAAGCTGGAAAAATTTTCAACAGAATTCGTTGAAACCAGAAATTTCCTCGACCATATTTTGGCTCTGTAAAGCATTTATTGTTCAAAAATTCGCGGGATTATTCATACCGGGATTCGAAATTTTATATACTCATTGAAGTCCTCAGTAATTTTTCTTAGGGAATCGATTGAGCCTATCATATTTTGGCAAAATTCGAAATTTCAAGGAAAGAGCCCCAAAATCGACGAAAAAAATTTTTTCAACCGATTTGGATGTAAAATCTCCTGCTAAATTTGGAATTGACAAGGAAAGTTTGATTTGAAATTGCAAAGTTGGACCGACCTTTCATCTCGATATAAGCCCTACTGGACACAAAATCTGATGGGTTCAGAAATTACGAAAAACCTCAGTATCGGAATATAAATTTTTGCATCTTGATCATAATGAACGTCCCTGGATTTTTGAACAAATAACGGCTCAAAATTTTTTCAACTAATTTGGATGTAAAATCTCCTGCTGAATCTAAATTTGAAATTAAAAAGAAAGGTTTGCTTTTGAAATTGCAAAATTGGACCCTTCATCTGCATCTGCATAATAATACGTGATGATAAAACGAAGAACCAGGTAACTAAACTTAATGCAATTCGTGCAGAATTACGTAGGAGGCAAAATGATGGTGAAACGAATCTCACAATAAAATACGACAGGGGTCGACAAATTATCACATCGAAAACGAAAGCCCAACCTAAATCTCCAGCAAAAATCCAGATACCCTAAATTCCTGGCCAATTGTCTATACCAACGCTCAGTCTCTTCTGTCTTGATTCAACGAGCTGCTTACTGTCGTCCAAATGAGGGAACCTTCCATTATTTTCATAACCGAAACTTGGTAACAGTCTTCCATTCCTGAAGGAACTTATCACATACCGGACTACACAATATTTCGCCGAGACAGTCTCAGAACTATCGGGCACGGCGGTGTCTGCATTTACTTGGGGGATGATATCGTCGCTTCTTTCAAGATATCTCTTTTTTCACGAAGACTGGTACGGTATAGACAATATCTTCGTAGATCTGTGGCATCCAAGAATAAACTTTACTTTAGCATGCATTTATAGACCTCGACTTGCATAGACGATAGGGCCCTTGCTGAGTACTTCGACGATCTGTTACTTTCACGCCACAACATCATAATTACCGGCGATTTCAACTGACCTGATGTAGAGTGGCCCCTCGTCAGGCGCCCCTCTGAAAATTCTCCATATGCTGATCTGATCCTAAACAAAGGGTTCCTACAAATAGTACAAGAGCCCACTAGGTACAGACATAGGCAGATCCCTTCTACACTGGATCTCATCTTTACATCTGACAACAATCTTCTGTCTGAGCTATTGTATCTACCTCCTCTTGGAAAATCAGACCACGTAGTCTTGAAATGTGACCTGCAATTTTTTTATCGTGTATAACAAATAAACAGACCGAAGTTTTCAAGAGGACGGATTATGGAGGTGTCTCAGCAGTATTGGGAACTTACGATTGGCTAGACTTCTTTTCCGGAGACGAGAACATTGATGTTCTTTGGGAAAGGTTTCTCAAAATTGTGATGAATGATGTCTTGTCTAACACTTACTTCAAGTCAGTGAATCATAATCCAAAGAAACCATGGATAACAGGCAGCCTGTATAATGCTATCAGGGTGAAAAAGTCTCTATGGCAGCGTTTTATCAGGAGTGGATCCGATACTGACTTCCGAAATCATCGAAATTTCTCTAACCACTTAGCATCTTCGACTCAGTCTGCGAAGGCCAATTATGAGAGTAGTTTGGTGTCTGAGGGGAACCGAAAAAGATTTTTAAAAATATCCGGGGATGTTTTGATAGCAGGGTCTCTGTTCCTCTGGTAAAAAACTCATCTGGAGAACTGTGCAGCACCTATGCGGAGTCAGCTGATGTTCTCGATGAAACATTTCCCTTCCACTTCACTGATGAATCTATGGCAGCAATACCTCCTCTACTCACTTATCGATGCTCTAGCTCTCTTGATCATGCACCTCTGACACCGGTCATAGTTGAGAGATATCTTTCCGGCCTGAAGGGCTTGTCTCCTCCTGTAGCGATGTTCTGGTGCTTTTGCTCAACCCCTTTTCCACCTATTTCAAAAGTCTCTATTTACATCTTCACTTCCCTCACATTGGCGTTCGGCATCTGTCACGTTTATATACAAGACTGGGGATAAAACGTCTCCTTCCAACTACCGCCCAATAAGCCTTGTGTTTTCTGTCTCAAAAGTATTCGAAAGAATAATTACCGACCACACTCTTGATTTCGCCAAGTCCAATAATTTAATACCCGATGTCCAGCACGGTTTTATTCCGGGTCGCTCAACTATGACCAACCTTCTCATGGCGGTGAATGACTGGTCCAGGTGCTTGGACGATGGTATCCCAATCGACGTTATTTATTTGGACTTCGCAAATGCGTTCGACAGGGTTCCCCATCGTCGTTCAATGTATAAGCTGGAGCATATATGAATTCGTGGGGGATTGCTCTCATGGGTGGGGTCCTTCCTGAATGACAGAACGTTTAGGGTGAGGGTGGGTGGCGATTTTTCTATACGCGATAGGAAGGTTACAAGCGATGTGCCGCAGGGATCTGTTCTTGGTCCTATCCTTTTTCTGCTGTACACAGCAGATCTCCCTGAGTCACTAATTTCCAAGTGCCTCCTGTTCGCTGACCATGCCAAATTATATAGTGTTCCGTCCCTTGTCGCTACCCAGCTTCAGTCCGATCTGGACAGTATTGTCATCTGGGTTGAAAAATGGCTGTTACCCCTCAATATCCGCAAGTGTTGTGTTTTGCTCCTCGGCAGAAACAATCCCAAACTTTAGTATAAGCCCCTCACTGTGGTTCGGGGCCATCGTGATCTTGGGGTGATCGTCAATTCTAATCTTGACTGGTCAGAACACAAAACGGATACCTGCAGTAGAGCTAAGAAGGCCGCCTTCCTCATTCAGCGATATTCAGAGGTTGTAGTGTACAGACTAGGAATCGTTTAGGACCACCTGCCGGATTAACTTTCTGTCTAATAGAATATTCGACGCTTGGAATCGTCTCCCGAATGAGGTGGTGAATGCCGCAACTGTCAACGATTTCAAGAATAGGTACGACCGATGGAAAAGGAGCTCTTAATCGATTTTTCTGCTAGTATCCACGATATGTATCTGTAAATATGTATTTAAGTTTCTGTATTGAGTGTATAGGTTTTACCTCCACTCTAATTGTAGTTTGATAATAATAATAATCTCGGTATTAGCCTTCCTGGAGACAAAATCTGATGGGTTCAGAAATTACTAAAAACCTCAGTATCGGAATATAAATTTTTGCATCTTGATCAGAATGAACGTCCCTGGATTTCTGAACAAATAACGGCTCAAATATGGAGTAAAAAAATTTTGGATGAAAAATTTCCCGCTCAATACGAATCGGCAATAAAAAAGATGGGTTTGCATTTGAAATTCGAAGTTCGACGTCATATCTTATATAAGGGAGCTTTTGGATGGGAAATTTGATCAGCCCATTCAATTTCAGAGGCGCAATCACTCAAGATCTCAGTATAGCAATTTCGATTTTCCACTGTGAGCAAAATGAATTCACCGTTTCCAGACTTCTGAACCACCATGTCCTTCTACTATGAGTTTTATGAAGTAAATAAGAGAACACTTATCTGCCCCAAGTTTCAGTCAAGCATCCTTTTAAGTCATAAAAGCGCCTTTTCGAATTTTGAAACGACGGCACCTTATTATCAATATGCTTGAGACGAGCAATAATAAGCAACGTCGTTTGAATGTAAAATCCGACCGTTGAAACTTTTTAAACCCCTCCTAGAAATTAAAATTTTGAATCCTGATTGGAAAACTGAAAATAATAGTCAATTCAGAATTATCGTCGAAACCACTCAAAAATCTAAAAGACTTTCTTCGGTCGGTATGTTCGTGTACCAATATAAATGAATGGATTTGTCGAGCAAAGTCAGAAAGCCGCCTCTTAATCTTCGCATCATATTCAATATCAGGCAACTTTTCGATTTTGAAGAAGAAAATAGTCAGTATGAAAAAGCTGATTAGCCCCCCTATCCCTATAAGTTGCCGGGTTTGCTGGCCCTGGCGGCGTCCCTGGGTCTGGTGGCAATGAATTTCAGAACTATTTTGATAGCGCGGTAAACTTCAGAAATTTTTTTTTCTATTTGAATTTCATCACCGAGATAATGTTGTTGATTTCCATAAACACTGATGAACGTTATTCAGTTCTCCGTTCAATATCATCAATATCAATTCCATCAATGTCAAATTATTATCCTTCTGTCACTCAAAGGGTACAACATCATGTGCAGTAAGTTTATGGCAACTAGGAAGGTGTGACATAAATCAGCAAATCTTAGCAGATCCAACATTTTGCAAGCAGTTATTGATGCTCCTTCAGGGCTAAAAATACAGATCATGGTCAATTTAGGTACGTTAAATGAATGAAAAAAACACGACAATATAAAAATCCAAACAACGCTAAATGAACCATAAAATTGCTTGCTTACTCAACAAAGTACCAAGAAAAGGAAACCACAGAAAATAAATCATCGGAAAAATCGTGTTGTATACGACATCATTTAAACATCCGAATGACCTGATGTAGTCTCATACGAAAACGATATTTTCTATGTTTCGCTGTCTGTAATTCCTTTTTTTAGTCAATAATTGAACGCATAATTTGGCTTTGGTGAGTTTAAGTGTGCATCATAGCTCTCTAGCAGGCCTTTTCATGCTATATGTTCTTTGTTTTCTTATATTTTGGGTTGTCGTGTTTTTTATTATCCATTTTACATCATTTCACCATAATCCGTTTTTGTAGCCCTGAACCTTAAAAAGCAATAATAAATAATAATAATAATAATAATAATAATAAATTTATTGATCCCTCAAGACAACAAAGTATAGGACAAGTCACTTAAAAATAAACAATTACATCATTCCAAGAATACTGCGCATCACTCTCCACTAGCAGAGCATGAAGCCGATATATCGTCACTGAGATATTCAGAGACTGAATAATAGCTTTTTTGCAATAATATTTGTTTGATCGTTTTCTTGAACCTATTTAAATTCAACGATTTCAAATAAGCTGGTAAATGATTATACAGCCGAATGCCCTGATAAGAAGGTGAATGTTCATATTTTGATGTTCTATGAATCGGCACAGAGAGCAAATCTGTATTCCTAGTAGCATAATGAGAACTAGTTACTTTGGTGAATTGTTTCAAATTGCTTCTAACATATAACAAATTTCTAAATATATACAAACAAGCGGCAGTCATAATATTGTATTCTGCAAAGTAAGGTCTACATGATGATCTCGGATGTATATCAAAAATCATCCTGACAATTCTTTTCTGACATACCATCACCCTGCTTAGCTCAGATGAACTACCCCAAATCAAAATATTGAACGATATATGAGGATAGCATAGAGAGTAATAAACATCCAATACAGATCTCAAAGGAAATAAGTTCTTTATTTTGTATACCGCAAAATAGGAACTATTTATTTTTTTACAAACAGCCTCAATGTGTTGACTCCAACGCAAACTGTCATCTATGTAAATCCCTAAGAATTTAGTGAATTCTTTTGATGTTATTAATGTGTTTCCATGGGATACTGTAATGGGATTTCTACTAACAGGTTTCAAACCGAAATGAATACAGATAGTCTTCTCAATATTAACCATCAACCTGTTTTTAGTGCACCAATCAGTGAACATTTTGACGATCATATTGGATAATACTGTAAGCTCCTCAAGGCTCCGCGCCCTGACCAGGACCGATGTATCATCTGCAAAAAGTGTAATCAAAGCCGCCATTATATGGTCTGGTAAATCATTAATGAATAATAAAAATAGTAATGGCCCGAGCACCGAACCCTGAGGAACCCCCAAAACTAACCTACATTCATCTGAATTTCTGCCATTAACCCTGACAGACATATTGCGTTCAGATATATAACTATTCAACCATTCCAAAAATATACCCCTGAATCCCAAATTATAAAATTTATCTATCATAAAAGAAAAAGTCAGAGAGTCAAAAGCTCTAGAGAGATCAAAAAATAATCCCACAACGTACAGACCCTCATCTAAACTTTTATAGACAGTTTCCACAAATGAGAAAGCTGCTGTTACTGTTGAATGACCTGGTCTAAAGCCATGTTGAGAGACTGTGAGAATATTGAATTTATTCAAAAATGCTAGCATTCTGTCAAGAACTATTTTCTCAAACACTTTCGAAAAATTGCTCAATATTGTTATGGGTCTGTAATTAGCTATGTTATGTGGATCCCCTTTCTTGTGAACAGGAACAACTATTCCTTTCCTCAAAATGGTGGGGAATTTACCACTGGACACAGACAAATTAATTAAATGAGCAAAGTGTACAGCAATGGAGTCACTAATTGTTTTCAAAACCCTAGTTGATATAAAATCTGTTCCTGTACTTTTCTTATTTTTTAGCAGTTTAATAACAATCTTAACCTCATCCTCTGAAACGGGATAAAAATAGAAGTTATTATTTAACATATTGGAGGTTGTGCAAGATTGAGATAGTGACCCCCCGAAATGTTTCACGAGCTGTGTTGAAGCTATAGTGGAAAAATATTTACAGAACGAATCCGCGACTGTGTTGGAATCCTCGCATAAGCTACCATCCAGGAATAGAGAAATTTCATTATGTTTTTTATTTATTTTTCCCGTTTCCACGTTAACTAGACTCCATACAGTCTTATTTTTCTGATGAGACTTATCTATAAGATTAGCATAGAAGGTTTTTTTAGCATTGAGAAGTAATCGAGTGTACTCTAATTTAGCGGTTTTGTAAATCTGCAATGAACGTTGAGTGCCCAATTCGGAATGAAGCCAATGAAGATTTTTAAGATTAAGACTTTTTTGTCTTATTTCCGGCGTTAACCATCCCTTCATGGTATCAGGTATTGTATCAACGACGCGCCTTAGCGGGCAGCATTCTTCAAAAATACCCTTCACCGCATTCACAAAATTTTCAAAACCAACATCCACACTTGAACAATTATACAAGCTATAAAAACTTGTTTCATGAATGCAAACGTTCATGTCGTCCAAATTATTTTGAGAGATATGTCTTATATATCTAACCTCATTGTTTTTAATTTTAACAGGCAAAATGCAACAATAAACAAGCGATAAAACTCTATGATCAGCCAAATTTGCTTCAAATACACGGGTTTCACATAATTTCAGATCTACATTAGTTAGGATATAATCTAATATCGAATTGGAAGTATTTCCAGATATATTTGTGAAAATTCGAGTTGGCTGAAAAGAAGTGATCTTCAAGTCAAAACAGTCAAGAAAGTCATTGAAGACATTTTTAGACCTATTATCTATTTTATTGGTATCGATATTAAAATCCCCACATACAAACATTGAATCATTTCCATTCATGTACTTCTGCGCAACATAAGTGAGTCTATCAAAAAACATGCCGAGATTACCCAAAGGTGATCTATAGACACTGATTATCAAAATTTTGGAATTGTTCAGGAGCAACTTCACCCCGCACACTTCACAATCCATTTCCAGAGACAGGTTGGACACTTCCAGATTTGATGTTACCAAACCATTTTTCGCGTACAATGCGACGCCACCGTGTTTGTATAGGCTGCGGCAAAAATACGTAACTTGTGAATAACCCGGCAAAATCATCAAATTAATGTTCTCTTCCACACACCAATGTTCAACAACACTAATTATATCCGGTTGTTCTTCGGCCAGGAATACTTGAAGACTGTTCAGTTTGTTTGAGATACCTTGTATATTTATCTGAACAATCTTCAACTGACCAACCGTGGAATGATAATCTACAGTCTTACCATTCAATCTGCGGGGCGATTCGCTTTTCTTGGTTGAAAAAACCGATGGACACTAGCTTTATTTGGCCAGTTCGATCCATCAAGAGCCTTCTCGAACTCTGAATCGGGGATGAGCACCTTGAAAGAGGAGTAGGATTCCGGAAATTTCGATGTAAGTTTTTCGCATTTCACATTTGAAAAGTTTTGACTTAAAAACTGTTGTATATGGTTGTGAAAGGTTTTTCTTTAGCTTAGATTTGCTAATCAGCACTACTTTTTTGTTTCCACTAACTCAATGTACAGGTTATCCGATTTCTTGGTTTTGACTGTTTCAGGTACTTCTGGACCACATAAGTGAAAACTTCGAAAGGTGTCCTGGGCTCGATTTTTGAGAAAACACCATTAGTGAAAACCGTTACACGATTTCTCAATTTTTTTTTTGAAAATCATGGATTTCCAAAATGTGCCATAACTTTTGTTTTCACGAAAATATCTGGAAACGATTCGAACCTTCCGGAAGCGCTTTTTCACTGAAACCACGAAACTATATCAAATTTTTTTCTCGTAGAAAAAAACTTTTTTTTAATTTCAAATACGAACGCATTTCTTTTCATCTTATATCATTAGGAAAATTTGAAAATGAATAAACATCTGTCTCATTCCCAGTAAAAAGTGCTTGATGAAAATAGTTATCTTTTTCAGAATGAGAAAGTTATATAATCAAAACAAATGAAGATATGGTGAAACGTTTTTCACTTCTGGTGTCTTCAAGGAAATCTAGCCTAGGAGTACCAGAAGGAGTGAAAATCAAGCAATTTGGTTGTTGCACAAGGCCCCTGCAAGAGATGCCAATATATTACAGTTCTGCCAACGAACATTTTTCAATGCAAACATCACTGAAAGATATTAATCGTGTAGTAGTCGCATGCGGACATTCACTGCGTTCTTCTAATTATTACATTATTTTTGAAATGACTTTGATGCAGCCCTCGTGATTGTATGAGCAAATATTTTGTGAAAAATCCGAAGTCCGAATCTGCCACGAAAAATTTCAAATGGATGAATGTAAAAATGTTCCGGTAACTAATTGGCGAATGCGCCGCCGGTGGTTTTAAGTTTTCCTAAATTTCTTGTTCTGTGCATATTCTCAACTTTTCTATTCCATGGAAAGCTTCCCATGATAATAACAACAAATTGTCAGAATTGTTTAAGCCTCTCACGCGTGATGTGACAACGACTTAAAACAGGCCTTTTTTTTATAAAGAAAAAGATGGACTCTGGACAGTGTTAATCCGTTCGATGAGAATTCTGTAGGGCAAGTAAAGAAATTCAACTACCACGCTCACCAATATTCAGAAGTATGGATATGATGAAAAGAGCGAGAAAAAATATACAGAGATTTTCAGAGTTTCAGGAATTCAAATCCAGAAAAGTATATCGATCGTAGGTATTAAATTTCACAAACTGACCTATCTCAAAACATGGCTGATTTAGGATAGGATGAATCGAGCTAGTCCATTTCACTGCGGTCAATACCGTATTAAGGATAAAGCAATAGAAATTGGTTGATTGCGAAGTGAACTCAGGGAATTATCAAGAATGAAAAACGATGGATCCTGAAGAAGGAACGAATGATTGAATGATTTGAATTCACTAGTTCTTGATTCCCCATTTTGTTCCCAGGAGTCAGTAAACATTACTGCTGATAGTTTCGGTGCGCATTTTTCATCTGTTGCTCAGAAGTGTCAGGGGGGTCTGCCCCAACTCGATATATCTTTTGATGAAACATTTCGAAGACAAATTATGCCGGCAGTAACCTTCAGCTTTCATGAAATCGGACAAAATACTGTAAGAGACATAGTACGACACATAAAAAACAGCAACTCAACCGATTATTATGGTCTTTCAATTAAAATATTGAAAAGAAATATCAACTCTATAATCTCTCCTCTCACAAAGTTAATAAACAAGTGTTTGTGTACAGGCAAATTTCCCAAGTGTCTGAAAATTTCCAACGTGATCCCTGTATTCAAGAAGGGACGACAGGGACGATGTTGACAATTACCGTCCGATTTCGCTCATTCCTGTCTTTGCGAGAATACTTGAAAAAGTAATTTAAATGCAGATTGTCATTTTTCTTGAAGACAATAATTTGCTAACATATCGGCAGTTCGGTTTTAATAGAAATAGGAGGCGACTACTGATTTTGTCAACTGTACTATACAAAGCTTCGAGAATAAGGACTATCGGCTGGCCACATTCGTTGATTTGACGAAGGCCTTTGATTGTGTACTTCATGACAAATTACTTTGGAAACTGTGAAGATATGGTTTTGATGACACGGAAATACGTCTGGTGAGTTCTTTTCTGATCGAAAGATACCTTGTAGTCAAAATTATGAAAGACCTCATCAGTATCAGAATTTCGATTTTATATTTATGCGCGAAATAAATTCACTGCTTCCAGAGTTATGAAACACCCGATATGTGAATTGATGTTATTTCACTTCCCAATTATTCAATAAAAGACGACAGTCACATTGCACACAATTTAGTTTGCTATAATGACATTTTCATTTCGCACTCGAAGACGTTTATTCAAGTTATTTTAATGCTGAAATGAGTCAGAAAGGGTCTTCAGTTTTCTTTGGCAAAATCTATTATTTTGCTAGAAGAATTACGAATTGATTAGATTGTTGAATTTCAATGGGTTGAGTGAAAGCAAATTCTAGGCAGGTAATATTGAATAGCTGCGATTGGTGACTTTTTCACTATGAAACACTCTATCACATTCTCATACGAGGACGAAAAATTTGAAAAAGTTACCAATTTATATCTATCTATTTCAACGTATGACAATTCATAATTGGGCTTTTTTAAAAAGGATTCATTAAACACCTAGTTCGTTAACCAGTAGCGAAATTCGAAATCAATTTTTTTTTTGTACTGTCTCCATTTTCTTATTGAAAGAGCCTTTTCTGTCCGTCTGAATACGATAACATTAAATAAATTAATCGCGCACCCAGTTAGCATTACATTTCCAACATACTCATTGATCTCTTAAATGCAAATTGTTTGGGAAAAAATTTATAAAGAGTTAGGGAAAACCATAACAGGATGAAGCAATTGTCGAACATGATCATTTTCCCATGACTACAAGAGCATGAAACGATGGAAGTGTTGATTACGACAATCAAGGAGGTCACTAAATCCGTTGCCACGTTAGAAGAAGATTTCGAAATGTTTATTGATCCTTTCCGTGTACTTTGTATTTTGTGTCAGAAACAATACAAAACGATCTATTTCATCCGATGACCAAAATTTTGGGACAAAAATTCATGACGAAATAAACACTGCAGCGTGGTGATTTTCTTGGGAAATAGGCGGTAAAACAAATATTAGAAGTTTGTCCTAGATGTCAGTTATTTTACGTTTCGTTCGGAACCGTTAAAATATCAGAACGATTTTGGAGTTTTTTCAACGTTAGTAGAGGAATGATACCCTCAATATCCTGAGGGAGACAATTTAATATTGCGACTACAGTAATAGGACAAACTGATGACAGAGTGGTTGGGATGCCAGGAGAAATTAACGGTTCACGATCGCGAATAAAATGAATTGCTTTTCGAACACTATTTACGTACTGTTTTGCACATTTATTGCAATTAATTATCAAGATACGAATAAGAAAATTATTAAATATCGCTTGTTTCTTTCGAATCTTTCAGAATTTTCATTATTTTCCACCTAATCTATTAATATGAATCTCGCCAACCCACACCTAAGGGTCCTTTCGCACCAAGCCAGTCCAGTTTAGTCGCATCCAGTCAAGTCTTGCCAAGTCAAGTCACGTCAAAATTTCTTTTCGCACTGGTCGCATCACGTCGCGTCAAGCGTCAGTGTTCTGCAGAATTTGTATCACTATGGATGCACTTCTTCGGGCAATAATTTTACGGCGGTTACATTCCTTCTTCTGAAGGAGTATGAAAAAACAACATTTGTAAGTATTGGGTTCATCCAACACAAGAAGACCAGTGTTCGGTTTTTTTCATCATTTATTTCCGGGTTTACTGGATAATCCAAAAAATTTTATAATTTCGTATGAGCCCGGAATTGTTTCTTCAATTAAGAAATTTGATTGCTGAGTGTATCCGAAGAGAGAATACCAACTATAGACCTGCCATTTCATCAGAAGAAAGAATAGCCTCTCCAATAAAATCCCTATTTCTGTGCTTTGGGTATTTAGGATCATAATATATTGGCTCGTTTCCCTGCACCAACACAAATAATGTCTCCACATCCATTGTACATGTACACGCGACTGTCACGACTGGCATGAAAATTTTCGACCGCCTGAGTCGCAATCAGTCTTAACAAGTCTTGACGCAACTGGACTCGACGCAACGTGCCTATTGTGAAACTAGATTTCAAATTGCATTTCTTTTTTAACGATAAATTAATAATTCCAATCCTGAAGCGTCCGACTTGACTTGACTCGACTGTACTGGACTGGCTTGGTGCGAAATGGGGCTAAAGGGCACGATCCGTCACTGGATATTCGGTATACATAATCCAACAGATGCTGAAAAGTCTTACATATTTCGAATAAATCATATAAGTATACCTTACCAGAAATATAAACGAATAAAATTCCAGTCAGAATGAATAAATCATCTTGTGTATTCACAGGGAAAGATGAGGAGACATTTTTAAGTGGCATGGTAGTAGTATAGCTCTAGAATTGATCGTGAGACAGCCTGTATTTTATGATATACATATCGTATTATAAGTATAATTTCATTTTATAACGAAGATCCTTAAAGAATACTTCTCGGTAATAGCGAGGCCTCAACTTTAGTAGAAACTGTGATATCATAGCACATCATTTTGTTATATTCTTCTAAAATTTTAAGCGACCCAGAGATTTCTGTAAAGAGTAATGAAGAAACTGCCCGAAAGATATTTTCATTCCGGGAGCGTATTCAGAATACTTCGGAAGTTATTTTGAATGTTAATAATTGGCCAAATTTCAAAATCACCCTGTAGCATGGAAACAAGACATTGACACTCTAACGACTAGCGGGATTCAGAAACTTATGTTTCTTGAAAATGAATCATTACACATTTATTACTTTTTTTCTATTTCTCTCCATTTAGGAAATGTTTAATTCAAACCATTTAATTAACCTGTTTCTCTGATGTCTTTCGGTTTCACATCGTTTCCGTAGGGGGGTGACACGAAATGAAAGTATTTTTTTTTCAGGTGCAACAAACAAGACGGTTTCTCTTCTCTACAAACTTGACGGGTGGTTTTTTTAACGAGCATCGAATCAATTATTTTTTTTACGAAGAGTAATATTCAATAAGCCAGAAATGGAAAATTCTCATTATTGTTGCGCGTTATTGTTTTTTGTTCTAGGTCATAGTATCGACACAAATCTCGATGAAGAATCTGAATTTCGAATATACGGTATTCGTATCAACCGATACATGAATTTTGTGAGGCTTTCAGGATTATCTATCCTAAATGTTTGCTCTGCGTATGATTCGATTATCTCTGCCTGATTCACATGCACGAATTCTTCGTATCATTTTCACGAGCATAGGGATATTCGATAGACTCTTTCCAGTCTCATTTTAATATAATAAGGGGAAATGAGCTCTATTCAGCGTTATTGATTCAGGACTTTCGTTTGGATGCAGGGGTAGGATATTCTCTAAAAAGTAGAACACATCCAAACTGAATTATGAAAGTCCACCTGATACTTCCTTGAATATTCCGTTGTTATTAAAGAATTTTCAAGATTGAATCCATTACCCATTTCAGAGAAATCTGAGAAGATACCAGAATCACAGTTCAAATCATAACTCCAATAATTGATGTTCGGAATCATACAGCTCAAATGGGATTTTGAATGAAATGGAGTATGCATTTTTTCAACTTATTCCAACATCACAGCTTCATCAAATTTAATTATTCTTCCTGAAGATTCAGAACCCTGAACCTTAAATATACGATAGTGATATTCGCGGTATGATATTTCCCAGACAAAGAACTATGAGTTTTGCGACTTCGTAAGTAGGTAGAGGTAATATCTTCAGATGCCGCCATCGGAGCAGAGCAATGAAGAAGAGTCTTAGTATTACTCGATTACAGTACAAGTGAGTGAACACCAAACTGAAATTTCTAGGATTTAGCTATCCAGTGATCGCAGAGTTAAGTTTGAGATTAAGGTGGACTTTCGAGCCGAGTGACAATGACGCGACGTCTATCAACTACGAAAACACGACAATAGATGTTCAAGCTCGGCATTGTCGCTGCCGTTCGACGTTTTTCACTGTCGCGACGTCAGTAACACTTTGCTCGAATGCTACTCTATGCATTTTCATTGTACTTCTACTGTCACACTGTCGCAGCGTCACTGCGAATGGCAACAATTTTAGCACTGTTGTCCACGATGGAACAAGATCTATATTTGTTCTAATATTTGATCATTACCTAATATTATATAATTTTGTTCATGTGCACTTCAGTTTGAAAATGAATTCCTCCACTAAACAAGAATTCGAAATGTTTTCGAATGAACATTTTTTCCTGATATAAATTTGGGACGCATTTGACTCAGAATAGGGTAACGCTTATTTGCTCAATGGAGCAATCAATATTTAATTCCAAAACTAGATCTTAACTACGTGTCTGAGATATTCTTAAATGACAGAGCACAGTTCTTTGAATTTTGCCTAACATCCAGCTATTTTCTGTGGGAAGGCGAGTGTTATGAAGGAATAAACGATGTCACCAAGGAAAACCCTTTTAGACCATCAATTGGCCCCTTAGTCTAACGAAAAGCTTCAAATGGGGCCCCAATAATTTCATTCTATTGAACTTGCGAATTCGCTACATTTTTTTTTGGGATGTAATGAACAAAACTGAAACAATGGTTATACAATTATTATAACTCCCGAAAAATAGAGAAATGTTCCTAAATGGTTTGACAAACATATAAGGTTTTCGATAACTCCATTCGAAATATCACTCAATTAGTTTTTAATATACGGTCAAGCTTTTCAAGACTCGGGACTCTTTTTGGACATCATCAAATGATCGTTTTGTTAGGCTCGAGATAATCAAGAATTGTCTAAGGAATACAATAACGCAAACACGTCTATAAGACTTTTGAGCCTATTACAGGTTCGAACAAGAAGTAGCCTGAAGCTTGGCCATCGACAAGTTGATAGATATGTTTGAACAAAAAAATTAGCAAAGATTAATGCATTTTTGTTGAATAATTTTTCAACTTCATTATCACATTGATTTCTTTCCAGTTATTTTTCTATCAGAATCTATGTTATTTTGTTTACAAATTTTTGTTATTCAATATATTGTATACATACTCATATATAAATTTTTTATCACATTTTCTTAAATATTTTTCTTTGAATGAATGTGTGAACGTAAAATTATGAAGGGGCCCCCGACTAAAATCTTTCGGGGGCCCCCCGAAATTTGCGCTACGCCACTGGGTCATCTGTTTCATGAATCCATGAAGGACAAACATACGTTAATTCACATCTATAATGGAGAGTTGAAGTGCGCACAGTACGTAGAACGTGAACGTACCGTGAGAAATAACGTCAAATATAACGTTTACGTGCTGCAGTGAAAGAGTTGAAATGCTACCATGTAAAAGCTAGGCTACAACTAGCAAAGCTTACGAGGCTACTTTCAAGGTTAGGAGAAAGTTATGTCAAGATTCAATCGTTCGCAACTCATCCGGCAGATTCGTTTAAGGTTCGGGTAACGTACGTTGGCGTTTAAGGTGTATGTGAAAAGACCTTGTTTACATCGGCCGTTAAGCTGACTTTAACGTTGGCGTTAAAAACTGACGATAGCGCATGTGCATATGTCAATTAACGTTCGTGGAAGTACCTCAATTCTCTAATATCTGGGGGCACAGTAGTGCCCCCGCCAAGACGAACCAAGCGAAGCGCCGCTCGAAGTGTTTCGTCGTATTTTTGAACCTTCATATAACTTTGGAATAAAGTAGATGAACAAAAATCTCAGGATATAATGCTAGTAGTGAACTCACGAAACGTGAAAAGTTTCAAATGCTTTAAATTTTATAGACATCCAAAAACTTCGTCACTTACTGAATGATGATCAAAAAACTGTTAGGGTACTTTCCGATGTCCCATCAAGTTGAATTACGGTGTGTGAGCAAGTTTTTGCACACAAGCAACGAAATAATTCTTAAATTCTAAACTTTGAGCCCCCAACCCTTAGAACCAGTGGATATAAAAGTTTTTGTGAGAATTTTGCCAATTTTAATGCTAGTGGTCCTAAAATTGATATATAGGGAGGACTGCTTGATAAATAAAAAAAATATTCAAGAATTCTCACGGAAAATTGCCCCCACATCTTGAATATGGGGATAGAATGAAGCGCTCGTACAAAGCATTTTCTCGATTTGACTATTATATAATGATAAGATTCTTCATACAATGGTTGTGATGGCAGCCCTGAATTACATCGCCAGCTTAAACCCAGGTATGTTAAGGTTTATTTCTGAACTTCGTACATTGTTGATTTTAAATATCAATAATATGAAATTTTCAAAGTTAAGGGTTGAGAAACCAACCCCTTTGTCCCACAGGAAGTCGATCAGTGGTAATTATTACCGATATGATTAACCCACATGCAGAATCTGTATGTATTCGCCACCTGAGGGTACCAAGAGCGTTAGCTTCACCGCCCTGAATCAAAAAGAATATTTGACTACGTAAGCAGCGATGAACCTGTACAGGGTATCCTAAATTTTTTCATTTTGACTGTTATTGGTACTTCTGGTCTTACCTTTTCCACTAATCACATTCAAATTGGGATTAAACAATTGAAGAGTGGAAATTCAAAAGGGTCTAAGTGCCACTTTCACGAAATTTTAGATTTCATTTGTTATAGGGTCTATGTGCCAAGGCCGATAGCCTACGAAACGGTTCATGTGCCATCCGCTTCAGGCAGTCACGAGGGCAGTCATCATTTCTGATGAAAAAAACAATTTTTTTCAACTTCTTTCATCAGTTTGAGGGCAGGTTTCAATAAGCTTTAACTGTACATCAAAAAAACCTTACCTAAATTCGAATCAATCGAATCACCCGTTTTGAAATTTCAACGAATCGGGATGACTCCAATAAATTTGACGGTACAATCAAAGTTTTGTGAAACCGACGCTGAGACATGTTTTATGTAATATCTCAGTTCGACTTTTTTGGCACTTAGACCCTTTTGAATTTCCACTCTTCAATTTCAAATTGGGAATAAGCAAATTCAAATCGGTAAACACAATCGAATTGGGAATGAACACATTCAAAATGGTACTAAACAATCTCATATTGTGAAATGATATGTCTTTTTTATAGAGAATTGTCGTGATTCTGAAGACTTTCATAAATAAAATTTGCTACAATCTTTGAAAGTTAGAAATATTATTTATTTTTTTGCGGGGTAACAAGTTTTTGAATGGATTTGGCCTTTGATCAATTTTTACACAGAGGTCTTTCTTCTATTATATATAAAAATTTGTTTCTCCATGATTTTTGATCCAGAAACTGGAAGAGAAAACCTTAAATAAAATTCAGAAGACTGCACAGTATTTCTCAACGAAATCTTTCATATGTTTTAATACACCTCTGCATTTTTTCCTAATATCGATTCTCAGTTATTTCAGATTCTCTCGAAATATGAAATAAAACGACTTTTTTCAATATGGAATCGTTTAGTGTCGATAGGAATTTGTTAAATTCCAATTTGATTGTGATAACCATTTTGAAATTGTTTAGTCCCATTTCGAATGTGTTTATTCTCAATTCGATTGTGTTTTCCATTTGATTGTGATACGTTTTAATTTGAAGTTGAAGGTACATCCTGGGCTCAATTTTCGCGAAAACACTATAAATGGAAACCTTTTCGCGATATCTTCATTTTTTTAGGATATAACTGAATTTTGATATTCGATCGATTTCGAAAGGGTGCCATATCATTTTTATTTACCAAACATGTAACAACGATTCAAATTTTGAAAGCTTTTTCACAGGAAATATTACACTATATTCCTCTTTTTGTCTCGTCTACAAGGGTTGTAAAAAAAACTCTTTCCTTTCAAAAACGAACGCATTTTTTTCATATTTATCATGAAAAAATTGAGATGAAAAATTCAATAGAGGCTTAGTCGCAGCAAAAAAGTGCCAGTAGAAAGTTTTGATCGTTCTCAGATATTTTGGAAAAACTCTTCGAAATCGATGAAAAATCAAAATTTTGTTATATCTTCGAATCAAATCAAAATATTGTGAAGCGGTTTCCTCTGCTGTTGTTTTCACGAAATTCGAGCCCAAGACTCCTTTCAACGTTTTCACCTATCTAGTACCAGAAACAGCCAAAATCAAGCAATTTGGAATACACTGAACAAATGTACAGATGTGAGACAGCTTTTTTAATATATAGCAAGAAACAGCATACAAGAAGTTTATCCTTTCGAAAAATGAAAAATTCTGCGAAATACAATGTATCAGGAAAGAGTTCCTGCTTTGGCAACCTTCTCTATCGAAACAGATTTATCATCCCAGCTGGACTATGATTAAAATTAAGCAGTCAAAAGCCAACAATTTTTATTTGATTTTTACTTCATAATTCGTATATCTGTTGAAATATTGTCTGGGAGGTCTTTGCATATTCCTGATAACTTTATTTGTCAATTGAAAAATCAGAATATCGTCACGATTCTGCGAAGTTATATGAAAAATAGAAATTGTCTGACGAAGGAGTCTGATTCAGACTTCGAAACGTTATGCTCCAAAGTTCAGAGTCTTTTCTATTTGTTCATTGGTAGGCAACAATTTCTTTTTGTAAAGTTTTGCCTCTGACAAATTAGTGCTCAAATTTTCACGCAGCGGCCTTTCTTCTATTATTTAATAGTATATTTTAAAACAAGTTGCAGAATGAGCTCCTATTCCAACACGAATGCGAAGTTCGAAAACGAGCGACGAAGGAGCGAGTTTTCGATAGCATGAGTGTTGGAATTGCCTTCTGCAACGAGTATTAGACGGTATTTTCTCTATTTCAGTCAATTTTTGTGAAATATTCTCGAAATTCAAATGAAAATTCAGATTAGTAACTTTTGTTTTGTATCTTGGCAGTTGGTGTGACATACGAAATTTGACAGTTCACGGAATTTGAATTGTTTTGATTCGGAACTTAATTCGATCGGAGGGTGAGTACTGACAACCATAAAACGAAACATATAACTGAAAACAATGCTGTAATGAGTTTCATTACAGCACTACTTTTAGTACTGCAATGAACCCATTACGATACTGAAATAGAGAAAAGAATGTTCTGCTTGATTCAGAGACTGATGGGAGAGAAAATCCAAATAAAGTTTTCAGGAATATCAATATTTCATCATATATATTGTGACGGTTAGTTCGCCATTTTTGTATAACGGTGCCGCCGCCATTTATCAATCCTTCTAATTATGTCTGGCCACCAAATTTTCTGTTGAGTTTCTCTCGGAAAACGGGGTTGCTTGGGCGCCAGCTATTTTTGGTACTGAAACGGCTAAATAGGGGAAAATAGCAAACCTACCTGGGTAGTCTCTAGTCGAAGACAGGATTCGAGTTTATCTAGGATGTTAGCGATAATTTGCTAGTCAAGAGTAAAGCCTCTGTTAATATATTTCTGTTTTCCCAGAAGGGGAAAACTATGACTTCCCTAATCGGGAAATGCCGGGAGAAAGGTGAAGTATAAAACCAGTAATTTTAAGAGTTTATGACACAGATAAAAGAAAGTAAGAACAAAGTATCTATTATAAATACAAGTGATACAACAGGTCTGATTGTGAGCACCTTACACGGTTGAAAACGTTTTCCCGATCAGAACTAGCCAGAATTAATATGTACTTATTGATCCCAGAATCTGAATGGCCAAGTTGAACGGTCAGAACTTAGTGTTCGTCGGTTCAAATATTTCGCCTCCTTTTTGAAGGTAAGTAAAATTCGTCCGTCTACTCGTGGTGGTTAACGAGACAACGGCGATATGCGGTTTTACACAACCGGGCCAGTCAAATATCGGTCTCTTTGGTTTACTTACGGTACTTCGAAAATTCAAAGTAAGAATCAATCTCAACTTTAAGAAAACTCGGAATCTCAAAAAAAAGAGCTAGGAATCTAAACGCAGTTCAAACACAATTCAAAACGGAATTAAACGCAATTCTAACACAATTCAAAACGGAATTACAACACAATTAATCCTGGCTGAAGAGAACCCCGTCTTTTATAACCTCGGGGGAGGGGAAGCGTTTTGTACTTGCGTCGTCGAAAATTTCTGGAATTTTCGACTCCGATAATGCGTTTTCAAACTAGACCATATGTGAAAAAATGCCGTTCTCAGGACCGATCTTCTACTACCGGATGTTTTTCTAATATGTAGAAAAAATGAAATAAACATTAACAGGAATAAACGGCCTTCTTCCACACATTCGGAAATAATTCCGGAACCAGAAAATTTATGAAATATCTTTAAATGAAAATCGGTTACTTAATTAAATAAGAAACCGAGCTTCATTACATCCCCTCCTCGTCGGTAAAAGAAAAGGCTGACAAAGCCCTTTTCTTTTGCGTCCTATCAAGTTCGGTTCGAAAGCTCACAATCAGACTTACAAATAATTTTATTCCGGATGCTCCCAGTGGTAGCCGTCAGGTGGCGCTTCTAGGTTGACTCGAACGCAGAGATAACTCGGTACTGCTGGAACGCAACGATGTGGCGTACTGTGTTTGGGAGGTGTTCTATGGCCTTCTTAACCTCAAGTGCGAAAATTCGAAAATTGAAAATTCTCTCGTGACTCGTGCCTTGAATGGATCATTTCGTGGATGGTGGCATTTTCTCTCGGAAAACTGTGTGCGAAGCATGATACCGGCAGTTTTCGTATCATGGTGCGAAGCGACAACGCAGGTGGAACCAGGAAAAAGGGCCCCAACGGTGATCGGTGATCGACTATGCAATTCTCTTGGTGAGTTCGGCCCAGAAATGTCGACGTAGTTTCAACTTCTTGGTTTTCAGGTGGTACAGGGCACCTCTTTGACTGATGGTTGTAGAGGGGCTCCAGTTGGAAAAGTGGTCCCAGACCATGGACGAGATTTCTTGCAGGTGGGTTGCATTTGTCCCTCTAACATCTTCAGCTTCGGAGTGGTAGCTTAAACATACAAATTATTTGTCAAGTACAGTTCATTTCGTCGTAGAGAGATAGTTCACACTGAAGCATAACTTCGAACTTGACCAGGTATACTTTGCTTGATCCAGATGTTTACAGGCAGCATATCTTTGACAACCAGGGTAGCTTTGATATGATTCCATTTACAGGGCGTGAGATGAGTCAACGAGAGTTTACCAGGGGAGGCAGTTCAACCAGTGGGAGATAGTTCCATACCATGACATCCATCGGTGAAATCATTCAGTGGAGGTCTCAGTTATCTAATGACAGATAGAAATGGAAATAGCATTGATGAGAGTTTACATACAGTACAGAAGGTAATTAAAGTTCTCATATGAAGTAGCCAATAATGAAATGAAAATAATTCAATGAACATTTACGGAATATAATTCAAAGCAAACCAGACAATAGCAAAATTATTTCATGAAAGATAACAGTTTACGATTCAAAAGGTTACCATCAATAAATTTACTGTGAAACGTCTCAATGAAAATACACAATACACAAATTTCTCTTGAAAACAGTGACTCAATATAATTCAAAATTTTTCTCAAGAAAAATTTACCGGAAATTACTTGAATGAAAGTTCAGAGTATATAAAATGTTCTTATATATGAAAACAGCCAACATTGAAGTTATTAGGAAAATGACCACTTTATATAATTCAAAAAGTCTCTCTTTTTTCTCTCTGGACCCAAATTGATCCAGCCATTGAATAACGTTCTTTAAGGTTGAATCTCAATTATTACTGTTATACAGGATTTCTGACTTCTCTTAGTGTGACAAAGGTGTTAGATTTGAGTTAAGGATACATAGACATGTCTACGGACGGTTTCTGTGTTTTCTTAAGATTGAAATGTAGCAAAGGAACTGTGTTCCAGTACCCAGACATGTCTCTGTCCCTTCAATGTTACAGTTAATGGACTACGGTATTAGATTTCTCTGTGGTTAGTTCAGTTAGTTCAACCTGTACCAAAATCTAAGTGCACTCAATCAGAACAGCATGTGAATGAGAGGTTACGGGTTAGATATTAGTAATAAAACCGATTGGGTAGCACTTATCTTCAGGTACAGTGCGTCATGTTCCAGTAAGATAAATCTGAATGAATTGACTGTTGGAACTCTGACACAGAGTAGAAGTTATAGGCTGATACGGTTAGTCAGATTAGATCCGTAAAAGGTGGGGCAGTTAATGAGGGATTATTAGTGATTTTTACTTGATTTTGTCCGGTACCGGTCTCTCATTCGTTGATCCGTTCGTTTTACAGATGACTAATTGGCCTGGCCTTCGAATTCTCAGTTTGGAATTCGGTGTTGACGAGTTGGTTGAATCCGACCTTGGATTGCAGTTGGGCCAGAGCAGGTGAGTCCTGTAATTAAGATTAACTCGGCCTTCTGAGGCGTTACCACTCACCTCTTCTACTTCTTCATTATGGGAGTTTTCTGAATAAATCGCCCTGGGGATTGTTAGTTCCCTACCGTAGTTAAGGAATGCTGGGGTGAAGCCGGTTGATTCTCGTTTTCCGGTATTTAAGGCAAAGGTCAACTCTAATAACTTGTCATCCCATTCCCTCTGATCCGATTCACAGAATTGCGCTATCATGGTCTTTAACGTTCGGTTGGCCCTTTCAACGGCATTACACTGGGGCGAGTACGGTGGGGTGAATCTATGCTCTATACCCAATTCCCGGAGGCTGTTTCTGAACAACCTGCTGTCATACTGCACTCCGTTGTCTGAAATAACTACTTTTGGACAGCCGTATCTCAATATAACCTGTTCATATAGGGCAGAATACACTGTTTTCACGGTGGCTCTCCTAAGTGCGCGACATTCAACCCATTTGGTGAACCGGTCCTGCATTACGACGATATAGGAATTCCCCTTCTTTGATCGTGGCAATGGTCCAATTATGTCGGTTGATACTTCTCTAAACGGTGCTTCTACTATTCTATGCGGTTGCATTTTTCCGGCAGGTTTTTGTTGTGGCTTGTAGCGTTGACACAACATACAGTTCCTCACATACTTCGCGACTTCTCTAAACATTCCTGGCCAGTAGTAATTTCTAGCTATTCGCGAGATGGTTTTTGCAATTCCAAGATGACCTGCTAATTCAGAATCATGGTTCTCTTTCAGGACGGCAGGTCGTTGTTCGCTGGGTACACACATCTTCCAAGGTGTGCCATCTCCATCTTCGGTGAAATCAGAATAATCCCAGAAGTGTCTATACAGTTTCCCCTCCATTATGGAGTAATCCGGGAAGTTCTCAGGATCTTTCTGTACTTTCTGTAACTTTTTAGTATACCATTTACACTGGGTTTCCACTCCTGTTAGACACACAGAACTTACAGATGGCAGTGGGTTGCAAGATGCAACCTTGTTCATAGATCCTTTTCGGTATCTCTGTTTAATCGGTTTGGTGCCAGGTTTCAATTTAATTCTATGCTCTATCCGGTCGGTGGTACCATGTATTGTCAGTTCTGACAGTTGTTTTTCGGTGGTGCGAGCTTCCAGGACCTGTTCTTTGACTGGGGTCGGTTTTGAAATCAATCGTCCCTCCAGGTAACATTCTGCGGTGTTGAGGTTAACTGAAAATTTGTAAGTCGAAAGAACATCCATTCCTAATATAATATCTACAGGTAATTCAGGAATCAGCAGAAATCTTACATCAGCTAGTGTATAATCTCCTATTCTCACAAGGGCAATATAACGTTTTGGCGTGATGGTGGTGGTGCCATTGGCAATCATAACTACTCCATGATCTACTGGTTCTCCTGGAACTCCTCGTTCCTCGAATAGATCTGCCACTGCTTGGCTGCAGAAGCTCCTTGTCGCTCCTGTATCTACTAGGGCTCTGAATGGCTCACCAGCTACGTAGATCTCTACTAAAGGTCGATTATCATTGATGATCGTCAGTGCTAACGGAGTCAGGGCTTCCGGAGATCTATAGTTTTCCGAACATGGGCAGTCTCTTGACAATATTCCTTCTCTCTGGCATCTGGAACAAAACAGTCTTGCCTTTCCTCGGCATTCTCGACGCATGTGGCCATATCTACCACATCGGAAACACTGGGTCTGAAAGGAAACTCTCCTTCTTGGTCGTTCTTCGGTTTGATTTTCATTCGGTTCGGTTTGTCTTTCCTGAGTTGATGGTCGGCGACGATCGTTGTTTCGACTCTGGGAAGTTTGTTGAATTTGCTCGGTTTGGATTGATCTCGGTTGTGGGGAAATTGATCGAGTTCTCCATTCCTGATTCTGATTATCGACATGTATTGGGAAGCTTGTTTGGTATCGGCTTGTAGTGCGTGAACTGTAGGTCAGGTGAGGTTCATCGATTAAGCCTGGTTTGGAGGGTGGTCCAGTATATTGATTCATCTGCCATTGTACTAACTCAAATACTTTTCCTTTTCGCAGAAGTTCGTCATACGTGCGAGTTTCCTGGAAGGCCAAGGCTTGCTGTAAAGATGGTAATAACCTTTGTCTTATTAGACGTATTTGTTCCTCTTCAGACGGTCTGTTTTCGGTCAATTTCTGGAACAAATTCTGCATGCGAGTGACATATAATAGAAGTTTCTCGTTCGGGCCTTGTGTTTGTCGCTTTATTTCTTCCAGCAGAGTTTCCTCATAGTTCACAGGTAAGAAAGCCTCTTTCAGTTGTGTTTTGAAGTCTTCCCAATTCGTAAACGAACCTCGTCTGGGAATGAACCAATCTCTAGCGTCGCTCTTGAGTAGTTCGTATACTGACTCAAATACTTGTTCCAAGGGGGTCTTACGTGACTCAGCTAGTCTTTCCACTTCCTCTATAAAATTTGTCACGCTGCTCGTGCCATCAAATGACACTGTCCATTTATACACCGGTATCGCTGGTGCTGGGGGTGTTCGGACTTCATATTCCGGTTGAATAAATGTCTGGTTCACAGGTCGGTGAAGGTTACCCATCGGTATTTGTATGTCAGGGAAAGATACCCTCCTGACAGAGCTTGTCCAACGTCTCGGTGTATCCTCCTCAGATCTCATTTTTGGTTGCCGAAGTTGCGTAACAGGAACAGTGGGTAGTTGTTGTAATAATCCCTTACATGTTTGCTTTGTTTCGTCTAAAACTCTTTCTAATACAACATTTCTTTCAGGTGTCGCTGGACGGGGAACCTGGAGTACCGGTGGAGGATTGATTCCATCTCCAAGGTCGATCAGTGACGATTCCACTCTGGTTCCTGACTGTGGTTGAATCGGAGACATTCCAGGAGAATTCGGAACTTCGGTATCCAAGAGGGATCCACTCTGGGGATCAGCTTCCGTTTGCACTACCTGATCGCTGGCAGTACGGAGCTCTTCCAAAGCCTCCAAGGCTCTGATCGTTGTCTTCTTCATTTGTTCCACTGTTTGTACCTGTGTTTCATCTTCCGTGTTAATAAAGCTTAACCTCCCTTGTATGTGTCTTAACCTCGTGAAAATCCGTGGAAATTCGTTGACCGCGTTACTGTAGTTAAAGTTCTGAATGGATTCTACCAAGTCGGTAAGTTTATTCTTACATGTCTCCATTTCCAGTATCGGGTTATCGATAATTGGTGGTTGAACTGGTACTTCGGATTGAAGGACCTGACGTAGCAGACTCCGCTTTGCCATGACTGTGCTGGGAATCGGTTGGCCCCGCAGGTTCAACTCATATGTCAGTTCGTCGCTGAGTAATCGGTATACATCCATTTTTAATTTCCTGTAATTATCTATATCCCGGTATAATCCGCACTCCGATAATTAGCCTATCACACGCACAATATGTCTCTAAACTAATTCGGTGTCCAGTTGTGCTACTACCAATGTTCAATAGAGTCTCACACAAATAACTATTTCTTGCCGAAAATTTTAAAGTGCTCAAATACTGTTTATTAAATAAAAGGAGAAACCAGAATTCAAAAAGAAAATGTTTTATCAGTCTGACCAGTGTCCAGTGATTCGAGAATTCCAGGAAATATTGAAAATATAAGAAAACTAAAATATTTAACAACTCAGGACGGTTAGCGGATCAATAAATTTCCTGAAGTTCAAACAGTATCAGAAGACACAGGCCGATAACAATATAAACTTGGATTATAATAACGGTTCAATAAAAAATTTGAAATTTTTAAAAATTATCAAATAACTTCGGTTGTGAAAGAAATATTTAATCAGAAAACAGTAATAAAGTTCTTGAAATTGGAAAATTCTCAGAGGTTGCAGGGCAATTTTGGAATATCAGCTCAGTTAACGGTTTAAACACAAAAATAATATTCTGAAATTCAAAACTAATAAGGTATGGCTTGACAACTGTAAAATAAATTGCCTTATTCAACAATTACCCTGAAACTGAAAACTTTCTGAAAATATGTTTCAATAGATTTTCAATTCACTATATCAGTTCAACAATAATCAAAATATTCAAACAGTTCATGAGATGATAAAAAGGTAATAAAACACAGATATTCAAGTTTATTTCACTCAGGTTTTCACTTCCTTATACCAGAAAACGCAAGCACTAAAGAAAGTGGTTACGAATGTCAAATCAAAGAAAAAAAATGCACAATTCACAATAGTCAGTAGAATTTCACCGGCAAAATAACTGTAATCACTTTATTTCTTGCGGTTTCCAAAAGGTTCAGGTGTAGTGTAGAAAAATAATCAAAAAGAAACTCACTCTGAAAGTCCCTGCTCAGAGGTGCCATTTTGTAACGGTTAGTTCGCCATTTTTGTATAACGGTGCCGCCGCCATTTATCAATCCTTCTAATTATGTCTGGCCACCAAATTTTCTGTTGAGTTTCTCTCGGAAAACGGGGTTGCTTGGGCGCCAGCTATTTTTGGTACTGAAACGGCTAAATAGGGGAAAATAGCAAACCTACCTGGGTAGTCTCTAGTCGAAGACAGGATTCGAGTTTATCTAGGATGTTAGCGATAATTTGCTAGTCAAGAGTAAAGCCTCTGTTAATATATTTCTGTTTTCCCAGAAGGGGAAAACTATGACTTTCCTAATCGGGAAATGCCGGGAGAAAGGTGAAGTATAAAACCAGTAATTTTAAGAGTTTATGACACAGATAAAAGAAAGTAAGAACAAAGTATCTATTATAAATACAAGTGATACAACAGGTCTGATTGTGAGCACCTTACACGGTTGAAAACGTTTTCCCGATCAGAACTAGCCAGAATTAATATGTACTTATTGATCCCAGAATCTGAATGGCCAAGTTGAACGGTCAGAACTTAGTGTTCGTCGGTTCAAATATTTCGCCTCCTTTTTGAAGGTAAGTAAAATTCGTCCGTCTACTCGTGGTGGTTAACGAGACAACGGCGATATGCGGTTTTACACAACCGGGCCAGTCAAATATCGGTCTCTTTGGTTTACTTACGGTACTTCGAAAATTCAAAGTAAGAATCAATCTCAACTTTAAGAAAACTCGGAATCTCAAAAAAAAGAGCTAGGAATCTAAACGCAGTTCAAACACAATTCAAAACGGAATTAAACGCAATTCTAACACAATTCAAAACGGAATTACAACACAATTAATCCTGGCTGAAGAGAACCCCGTCTTTTATAACCTCGGGGGAGGGGAAGCGTTTTGTACTTGCGTCGTCGAAAATTTCTGGAATTTTCGACTCCGATAATGCGTTTTCAAACTAGACCATATGTGAAAAAATGCCGTTCTCAGGACCGATCTTCTACTACCGGATGTTTTTCTAATATGTAGAAAAAATGAAATAAACATTAACAGGAATAAACGGCCTTCTTCCACACATTCGGAAATAATTCCGGAACCAGAAAATTTATGAAATATCTTTAAATGAAAATCGGTTACTTAATTAAATAAGAAACCGAGCTTCATTACAATATTTTATTGAATTTTAGACAATTTCGATTGTTTCTTATGAAGACCTTTTTTCATGAAGGGGCCTCGGAAATATTATTTCGTCCACATATAATTGAGGTCTTATTACGCCACTGCTAGCAAACAAAATACCAAGGTTGCGTTCATAAACTTACTCAGAGTAAGCTCCCCTTACTCTGAAGCGTTCACAAACTTGCTTTGTCTTCCTCGGAGTATACTCTGTGAGCGTTCATAAACTTCCTCTGAGTAAGCTCTGCATACTCTGCTATTTGGGAGAGTAAACACATACTCTGACAGTTGTGACGTACGATTTTCATTCTGTCCTGCTCACGCAGACTTTTTGAAACTTGAATATTATTCGAATAAGTATTTATTTCTGGTTTTGTTTCATTCCGATAACGAAATACGAAACAATAAATTTTCCAAGTGAAACAACTATTCTGTGAAATAAAGAAATATTGGAAAGAATTACTTTAATGATTAATAAATTTAATGAAATTGCTAGCAGTGAATTAACGCAGCTCAAAGTGAACTTTACCAAGAGATAATGGTAAAGAAAAAAAGAGTTTTTCGCTGTATTGCAGAACCTAGAGTGGTCCGTTCAAGTTCAAATAAATCGAGACATGAAAAGTCCCACAATAACTGTTTTTTGTACCTGATTTGGAATCTACGTTGATATTTTTTTATATTCGAGAGTTTAGATCTGTCAAGATTTATTCATATTTTGCTTTATCTTTCATACAATATTTTTTTAACTTCTTTTTGTTAGCTTTCTCAAATGAAACTATTTTTTGTTACGATGTATTTAACTTTTTTCTGGCGTAGAGTCGATAAAACAACAAAACATGTAATAACATTTTTAATTTTCTGCTTGCAAGAGAAGATTATAGACAATAATATCCTTTTTCATTCTTTCTGTCTCATTAAAAGTAATTCAAAGTCCTGAGAACATTTATCAGTTTCCTCACAATCATCAAAAAAAAACACGTTTGTGCTCTGCTTTTCAAATAAAAAAAAATTGACTATACTGCGAAGACACAACTGAAAATGTACGACTAGAGAGAATTTTTTTCTTAAACTTCTATTATTCATTCATGATAGCAACAATTCAATATAAAAATGATATATAAAAAATGTATATGATGCGAAAGTATTATTCATAACCTATACATATGTTTGAATTTTGAATGACATTTGTCAGAGTAAGTTTGTGAACGACGAGTGTAGAGTAAAGACCGAAGTATATTTCTGATCATATATCCATACTCTTACTCTACTCTCTGAGTAAGTTTGTGAACGCTGCCCAATATGCTCCAACCACTGAGTTATATTAAACCCTGGAGTGCGCTGTCACCACTAAAAACCGTGGCGTCGACCCCCCACTACTGTACGGTAAAAACGTGGTTATAGATAAATAATAAACGTTGTGTCTTTACTTACTTGGTTATGTTATTTGTGCTGCTGACTGCGAACTGAAGTGAATTTTCGAATGTTTTGTTCAGTTTTTTATTTTTTGTGAAAAATGGTGGGGTCCTGTTCAGCATTTGATTGTACAAATCGACAAAAGAAAAATAGCGGGATTCAATTCCATAGGTATGTATAGTTCATTTTGAATATATTATGATGCTGATCATATTCGATAGGTTTCCATTGAGAAAACCGGAATTATTGGAAAAAATGGGTTCATCAAGTTAGAAGGAAACATTTTAAACCGTTTGTGTGAAGTTATCCACGGATTTCCAGCAACGGTTTATGACGTGGGGACTGTCGATAGTCGGCGAGAGCGGAATACAACTGCAGCGTTGCCAGACTTCGAAATAATCCCCAGCAACGAATTCCTTTCATTTCAGTCAACTAAATCGTAACAAATGAGTGTATAATGACGTGAATCCTAAGATTCTGTGAAAATAATGGATGTATAGTAGAAATAAATCATCTAAAGTAAGAAAAGCGGTTACACTAAATTGACGTGATATACCAAGTTTTATGATATTTCTGCACTTTCAATGGCCTCTATTTTCTAAACTGCTTTGTGTTCGTTGATAGATTTTTCATTGAAACGTTGGGAAATAAGTGAGGATTCGAAAAAACCACATCTCGGAATTTGTACCACCGTAGGAGGAGGGAGGGGGGAGTTAATATAACCAGCAACGTTTTTATGAAACACCCTGTATTTTCTGAACTACTGCGTGTTCGTTGATGGATTTTTCATCGAAACGTTGGGGAATATGTGAGGATTCGAAAAAAACACATCTCGGAATTTGTACCACCGTAGGAGGAGGAAGGGGGAGTTAATATAACCAGCAACGTTTCTATGAAACACCCTGTATTTTCTAAACTACTGCGTGTTCGTTGATGGATTTTTCATCGAAACGTTGGGGAATATGTGAGGATTCGAAAAAAACACATCTCGGAATTTGTACCACCGTAGGAGGAGGGAGGGGGGGAGTTAATATAACCAGCAACGTTTCTATGAAACACCCTGTATTTTCTAAACTACTGCGTGTTCGTTGATGGATTTTTGATTGAAACGTTGGGAAATATGTGAGGATTCGAAAAAACCACATCTCGGAATTTGTACCACCGTAGGAGGAGGGAGGGGGGAGTTGATATAACCAGCAACGTTTTTATGAAACACCCTGTATTTTCTAAACTACTGCGTGTTCGTTGATGGATTTTTGATTGAAACGTTGGGAAATATGTGAGGATTCGAAAAAACCACATCTCGGAATTTGTACCACCGTAGGAGGAGGGAGGGGGGAGTTGATATAACCAGCAACGTTTTTATGAAACACCCTGTATTTTCTGAACTACTGCGTGTTCGTTGATGGATTTTTCGTTGAAACGTTTGGGAATATGTGAGGATTCGAAAAAAACACATCTCGGAATTTGTACCACCGTAGGAGGAGGAAGGGGGGAGTTAATATAACCAGCAACGTTTTTATGAAACACCCTGTATTTTCTGAACTACTGCGTGTTCGTTGATGGATTTTTCGTTGAAACGTTTGGGAATATGTGAGGATTCGAAAAAAACACATCTCGGAATTTGTACCACCGTAGGAGGAGGAAGGGGGGAGTTAATATAACCAGCAACGTTTTTATGAAACACCCTGTATTTTCTGAACTACTGCGTGTTCGTTGATGGATTTTTCGTTGAAACGTTTGGGAATATGTGAGGATTCGAAAAAAACACATCTCGGAATTTGTACCACCGTAGGAGGAGGAAGGGGGGAGTTAATATAACCAGCAACGTTTTTATGAAACACCCTGTATTTTCTAAACTACTGCGTGTTCGTTGATGAATTTTTCATTGAAACGTTGGGGAATATGTGAGGATTCGAAAAAACCACATCTCGGAATTTGTACCACCGTAGGAGGAGGGAGGGGGGAGTTAATATAACCAGCAACGTTTCTATGAAACACCCTGTATTTTCTAAACTACTGCGTGTTCGTTGATGGATTTTTGATTGAAACGTTGGGAAATATGTGAGGATTCGAAAAAACCACATCTCGGAATTTGTACCACCGTAGGAGGAGGGAGGGGGGAGTTGATATAACCAGCAACGTTTTTATGAAACACCCTGTATTTTCTGAACTACTGCGTGTTCGTTGATGGATTTTTCGTTGAAACGTTTGGGAATATGTGAGGATTCGAAAAAAACACATCTCGGAATTTGTACCACCGTAGGAGGAGGAAGGGGGGAGTTAATATAACCAGCAACGTTTCTATGAAACACCCTGTATTTTCTAAACTACTGCGTGTTCGTTGATGGGTTTTTCATTGAAACGTTGGGGAATATGTGAGGATTCGAAAAAACCACATCTCGGAATTTGTACCACCGTAGGAGGAGGGGGGGGGAGTTAATATAACCAGCAACGTTTCTATGAAACACCCTGTATTTTCTAAACTACTGCGTGTTCGTTGATGGGTTTTTCATTGAAACGTTGGGGAATATGTGAGGATTCGAAAAAACCACATCTCGGAATTTGTACCACCGTAGGAGGAGGGGGGGGGAGTTAATATAACCAGCAACGTTTCTATGAAACACCCTGTATTTTCTAAACTACTGCGTGTTCGTTGATGGGTTTTTCATTGAAACGTTGGGGAATATGTGAGGATTCGAAAAAACCACATCTCGGAATTTGTACCACCGTAGGAGGAGGGAGGGGGGAGTTAATATAACCAGCAACGTTTCTATGAAACACCCTGTATTTTCTAAACTACTGCGTGTTCGTTGATGGGTTTTTCATTGAAACGTTGGGGAATATGTGAGGATTCGAAAAAACCACATCTCGGAATTTGTACCACCGTAGGAGGAGGGAGGGGGGAGTTAATATAACCAGCAACGTTTCTATGAAACACCCTGTATTTTCTAAACTACTGCGTGTTCGTTGATGGATTTTTCATTGAAACGTTGGGGAATCCTCACATATTTCCCAACGTTTCAATGAAAAATCCATCAACGAACACGCAGTAGTTCAGAAAATACAGGGTGTTTCATGAAAACGTTGCTGGTTATATTAACTCCCCCCTCCCTCCTCCTACGGTGGTACAAATTCCGAGATGTGGTTTTTTCGAATCCTCACTTATTTCCCAACGTTTCAATGAAAAATCTATCAACGAACACGAAGCAGTTTAGAAAATAGAGGCCATTGAAAGTGCAGAAATATCATAAAACTTGGTATATCACGTCAATTTAGTGTAACCGCTTTTCTTACTTTAGATGATTTATTTCTACTATACATCCATTATTTTCACAGAATCTTAGGATTCACGTCATTATACACTCATTTGTTACGATTTAGTTGACTGAAATGAAAGGAATTCGTTGCTGGGGATTATTTCGAAGTCTGGCAACGCTGCAGTTGTATTCCGCTCTCGCCGACTATCGACAGTCCCCACGTCATAAACCGTTGCTGGAAATCCGTGGATAACTTCACACAAACTTTTAAACCCACCAAAAATAGTTTCATTTGTAGCGAACATTTTCGTTCAGAGGATTATAGAGATGATAGACCAGGTGCTGCTGTGAGATGGCTAAAAGAAGATGCTTTCCCCACAATATTAAAAGAATTTCCAGTAAATCTTACCGGCGATGTGAAGAAGAAAAGAGTACTCAATAGAAAAGTAAGCAAATGGGCGTTTCTTATGCCATCCTTCATTATATATGATGTTTTTTCCTGAGAATCATGCTTCCATGTTAGTCATACCCTGAATTGATTACATAAATATATTTTTTTTTCAGGTTTTTCACAAAAATAATTCAGGAAATGCAATGGAACTTCTTGATGAGAGTACAGAAAACACAGCGGAAAATGAAGATATTGAGATTCAAATTAATGAGAATACGGAAAACACAGCGAAAAAGGAAGATATTGAGATTCATATTAATGAGAGTACGGAAAACACAGCGGAAAAGGGAGATATTGAGATTCATATTAATGACAGTACGGAAAACACAGCGGAAAAGGAAGATATTGAGATTCATATCAATGAGAGTACGGAAAACACAGCGGATAAAAAAGATATTGAAATTCAGTGTCAACTACCTTCGCCTACAAGTATTGCATTGCGAAAAAAAGTTGCTGCAAGAAACAATAAGACGAAGAAATGCAAGAATAACATCTTTAGAAAAACTTCTAGCCGTTCTCAGAAAACAAGTAAAGGATTCTGATGAGGTTGCTTCAAAATTGGAACAGTCATTTGAAGGTTATCCTTTAAATTTTTTATTACATGTAAAAAGAAATCACAAATCTAGTAAGCATGCTTTCAAATATTCAACTGTGATAAAGGACTTCGCAAAACTCTCTATTACTATTACTATTCCCCAAAAGCTTATGCTTATGTAAGGAAATTGTTTCCTTTACCCCATCCTTCTACACTTCGTAAGTGGATGAGTTCCACTAAGTGTGAATCTGGATATTTAACAGAGGTTCTACAATATTTAGCGAAGGAAGTGAATAACTGTGACTGGTAGAGGGATTGTTTATTAATATTCGACAGTATGTGCATACGGAAACAACTGGTGTTTGAAGCAGCTAGAGGGACATATTTTGGGTATGTATGTTTTGGTGATGGGACTGAGCATGAAGAATTAGCTTCTGAGGCATTAGTTCTTTTAGGTGTTTCCATGACCAAACGTTTCAAGTGCCCAATAGCATATTTTTTATCAATAAAATTGATAGCAGTTTGCTTAAGACATTAATCATTACTGCTTTGACAAGATTGAATGAAATAGGCATAACTATTCATTCAATTACTTGTGATGGAGCACCTGCCAACATAGAGTGTTTAAAATTAGGCTGCTCTTTTACAGATAATTTCAATCCAACATTTAAATTTAATGATTATATTATTCATGCCATATTGGACCCTTGTCACATGATCAAATTATGCAGGAACACCTTAGCCGATACTTATACTTTGCATGCTGGAAACGATGTAATTAGGTTCTTTTTGTTTCAACATTTATTGTATTATTTTAGCTCTCTTATTCAAAAGAATATATATATATATATATATATATATATAATTAGTTGGCAATACATAGCGGCTTTAGATGATTTACAGTCAACATATCAATTTCAGAAACTCCACAATGAAAGTCAAGTTAGCTGTACTGGTACTCAGCAGTGGTGTTGCTGATGCCATAGAATATTTGAGAAATCAAGGCGAACCATTCTTCCAAGGATCAGAGGGTACAGTTAAATTTATAAGAACCATAAATAGAATCTTTGATATACTAAATAGTAGGACAATATTTCCAAAAGGCTTCAAGAGGCCAATTACGCCAGCAAATATAAACACAATTGAAGATATTTTCCAGAAGAGTATTGAATACTTGCAGACCCTTAAAAAAGGAGAAACTCTAATTATTTACAGCCAAAGAAAAACTTTTGTGATAGGCTTAATCGCTTGTATGAAAATTGTTTTACATATGTCATATGAATTATTGTCCCGAAATGAGTGCCCGCTAAAGTGTATTCCTACTTATAAATTTTCGCAGGACCATATTGAATTATTTTTTTCATATCTGCGGGTAAGAGGTGGTTGCAATAATAACCCAAATTGCTACCAATTCAAAAATATGTTGCAATTATTGTTCACCAAAAACATACCTGTAGTGAATGCAAATTGTACAGATTTTACTGTAGACTCTGAGTTGCAAGTGATTAGTTCAGAATGTGATGCATCAGAAGATAATGAAAAAGTGAACGAAATGTTAGATTTAATGAAGAAATATTCTTTCAGAAATCATGTAACAGACATTTTGGAAGACATTGCTGGATATATTGTGAAAAATTTGATCAAAACTTTAAAATACAAATATCGTAAAGATCTCCTAACCACCCAAAGAAATGGACATGATTATAATATTAATTTAAAATTTACATCTTGTGTTGATAGGGGTGGTTTGGTGTATCTATCCAGAGCTGTATGCGTAATAATTGAAAATTTAGAAAAATCATTCCAAATTTTTATCATACATGAGAAAAACTGGTTTGATAAAAATATAAATCTCAAAATTGTCAATATGGCGAAACATAAAATTTTACGGAAAAATAGGAATTTCTATTTCGATTATCATCCAATAAAGGTTGAAATGGGATCTGGTACCCATGAATACAGTTTATTTAAAATAATATGTGAGAAATTCTTAAAAATAAGAATGAATCATTTCAGTAGAATACATAAGCAAATAGTATTTTGAAAAAGAATTCATCTGAGAATACTCGCCTCAGTAAATTAATTTTGTTTAAAAATTTATGATAAGTTATGTTAGTTTTATAACAAATGTATGTAGTATAGTGTGAAGAATAAAAAATGATGTCATTGTATACTTTTATTTTATATATTATTATCTACCTTTTAGCAAGATTTCATGAATAAATGAAAAACACAATGAACTGAGTCCAAATTATCGCAAATCAGGATTATAACACCAATGATAGTTTAGCAAGCGAAGTATGTTTTCCATCAATAATAATAATAATGTCTATATTTTCATAATTATAATTCAATTACAGGAAGTAAATCATAATCTGGTGATTAGCTGCTAGTAAAGAGTCCAGTTATGCTTTAGCATACGGGGTTCTACTCAACCCGAAAGAAAAATAAAAAAGATTGGCTCTGACTTGTCCCTTTTTCATATTTGTTTTGAGAGGTCTTTTTGTGTCTACTATTGGAGTATGGTTAAATAGAAAAATTAAAACTATTAGATACTCTCCCAACAAGGGCTAGAATTCAATGGAAAACCGATCTAACTCCCTCAGAATGCAGTGTGAAAATTTTTTTTAGGCACTTTTTTAATTATCCATCAAACCTTAATATATCATCTAGTTCACACGAATAGATATTTATTAATTTTATTTATCTCAGAACTTGTTAAAGGTGACTTAGATCGTCATTCCCTGTGCACCTCAAATACTAATTCATACAGGGTGATTTTCCAACTTCATTGAAATACTTGGACCATCATAAAATCCAAACTTATTGATGGATATTATTGAAACTTGGGAGGTTATTGGAACATGCTAAGGTCGAGTCAGAAAAATTTCAATTATTTCATTATTTCAGGGCCGCACTCATTAATCTTCATTTAAAGTATTCAGGTTGAAACAAACACTTTGTATTTCGGATTAAAAATTATTGTTTTGCTTTTCAGAAAGAAGCTAAATCATGCTTCAATTTGTGATATTGCCTAAAGTTGTCACATTAACAATTATTTTTTCATGAATTTTTTAATTTGGATTAAAATTCGAAAAATTGAATTTATTCACCCGAACAGGCCTTAGTCATCTTGTGGAGGTCGAAAATAAATAATAAAATTTTTTTTAAAGTAACTGAAGGTGAGGAGGACTAAATTTTGCACATTGGATAGCAGATCACAGAGTCACTTTGTACAGAACAATATTCAGTTATGAGGCTTCATTCACCAGAGATGGTGTGTTCGATATTCATAACACGCACATCTGGGTCGAAAATAATCCACACAGTATAAGACTAAGAAATTCACAACAAAAATTTTCAGTAAAAGTTTGTTGTGCAGTGATAAACAAACAGTTGATGGGGCCTCATTCTTTTGACGGTCGTCTTACAAGTGCGATTTATCTAGATTTCTTACAAAATATTTTATCAGAGTCTGAAGGACTGCGGTCGGTGGCCAATAAAGAACAGTCATTATTATTATGTCACCAGGCATGCTACAAGGAATAAATATAAGGATCATTTATTTCCAGCATGATGGAGCTGGACCTCATTTTGATTCGGAAGTGAGAAGTTACCTCAACAATACCTATCCAAATAGGTGGAAAGGTCGAGGAGGACTTATTCCATGGCCTCCTCAATCTATAGATTTCAACCCGCTAGATTATTTGTCATGGGGAAAATTAGAGGATTTGATATATTCTGAAGAAATCCAGTCAAGAGAACAGCTGATGAACAGCATTATCAACTGTTGCGATATTATAAGAAATAATGGTGATATCGTTTAAGGCTTTCACGACCGGATATACTGGTATGAAAAGAGTCTTCCGGGCTTATTGGCCGTGGTCTATTAGGAATAATTTCACCTAACGTTTCGCCTACAACTTCGGTAGGCATCTTCAGAGGATTCTCGGTCTAAGGTTGTACCTCGAACGCTGAATTTCTGACACTGGCGCGTTCGAACCGGAAACGTCATCTGCGCGCCAGTTTATGGCGGGAAAAAATGGCGCGTCTACGTGCGCGATGCTGATTGGCCCATCGCTCCCGCTTCGTGTCGGCTTGATCTTTGTTTTTTCTAAGGTCGGTAACCAGGCGCTATGCAAGAAAGGGGTCTCCTCTTTTCTATTTATGTTATTTTTGTGTTTATAAATTTCAATTGCTTCCATGTTCAGCCTGGGATAGTAACTTCTAATATTGGAAATAATCTCCGCTTTTGAGAAATCTATGTTGTGTCCATCTATTAGCGCATGTTCTGCTAGTGCGGATTTTTCTGTCTGATTCAGTCGACAGCACCGTTCGTGTTCCTTAATTCTTGTGTTAATACTTCGCTTTGTTGTGCCAATATAGACTTTGCCGCAGTCACAAGGTATTCTGTAAATACCAGCTTGTGAAAGTGGGTCAACTTTGTCTTTGGTTGTTTTGATCATTTGCCCAAGTTTTTGTGTCGGCTTATAAATGGTCTCGATGTTGTGCCTTTTCAGTATTTTTCCAATTCTATCTGTGACCTTGGGGATGTATGGTAAGATGGCTCTCCCGTTAGGTGTGATTTGTGATGTGTTATCATCACGGGTGGAAGTTTTTGTTCTTATTGCCCTCTGAATTTCTTTGGTATTATAGCCATTGGCGATGAATGCATTCTGTAAATGTTCAAGTTCATCCTCCAGAAATTCCGGCTCGCATAATCGTCGGGCTCTTTCTACGAGTGTTTTGATAACTCCTCGTTTCTGTTTGGGGTGATGATTAGACTCCTTATGTAGATATCTGTCAGTGTGGGTTGGTTTTCTATAAACCCTGTGTCCTAGTTTCCCATTAGGCTTTCTAGTTACCAAGACGTCTAGAAATGGTAGTGCACCATCCTTTTCAACTTCCATTGTGAATTGAATATTTGGGTGCCTACTGTTGAGATGGGTTAAGAAAGCTTGCAATTCTTCATCTCCGTGACCCCAAATGACGAAAGTATCGTCTACATAACGTAGCCACGTAGATGGTTTCTTCGATGTCGATTCGATGGCACTTTGTTCGAATTTTTCCATGAAGAAATTCGCAATTGCAGGACTTAGAGGGTTTCCCATGGCGACACCGTCTATTTGTTCATAGAACTCGCCTTTCCACTGAAAATAGCTGGATGTTAGGCAAAGTTCAAAGAGCTTTGCTATGTCATTCGGGAATATCTCCGAAACGTAGTTTAGCGATTCTCTGATGGGAACTAATGTGAACAGAGACACAACATCAAAACTAACGAGTCGGTCATTTGGTCCCAACTGGATGTTCTGCAGCTTTTCTACAAAGTGAGTAGAGTCCTTGACAAAGGTTTCCGTGTTTCCCACATAAGGTCTCAACATCGTCGTTAAGACTTTGGCTAAATCGTATGTTGGCGAGTCAATGGTACTAACAATTGGTCTCAATGGGACATTATCCTTGTGAATTTTCGGAAGTCCGCGCATATACGGACTTCCGAAAATTCACAAGGATAATGTCCCATTGAGACCAATTGTTAGTACCATTGACTCGCCAACATACGATTTAGCCAAAGTCTTAACGACGATGTTGAGACCTTATGTGGGAAACACGGAAACCTTTGTCAAGGACTCTACTCACTTTGTAGAAAAGCTGCAGAACATCCAGTTGGGACCAAATGACCGACTCGTTAGTTTTGATGTTGTGTCTCTGTTCACATTAGTTCCCATCAGAGAATCGCTAAACTACGTTTCGGAGATATTCCCGAATGACATAGCAAAGCTCTTTGAACTTTGCCTAACATCCAGCTATTTTCAGTGGAAAGGCGAGTTCTATGAACAAATAGACGGTGTCGCCATGGGAAACCCTCTAAGTCCTGCAATTGCGAATTTCTTCATGGAAAAATTCGAACAAAGTGCCATCGAATCGACATCGAAGAAACCATCTACGTGGCTACGTTATGTAGACGATACTTTCGTCATTTGGGGTCACGGAGATGAAGAATTGCAAGCTTTCTTAACCCATCTCAACAGTAGGCACCCAAATATTCAATTCACAATGGAAGTTGAAAAGGATGGTGCACTACCATTTCTAGACGTCTTGGTAACTAGAAAGCCTAATGGGAAACTAGGACACAGGGTTTATAGAAAACCAACCCACACTGACAGATATCTACATAAGGAGTCTAATCATCACCCCAAACAGAAACGAGGAGTTATCAAAACACTCGTAGAAAGAGCCCGACGATTATGCGAGCCGGAATTTCTGGAGGATGAACTTGAACATTTACAGAATGCATTCATCGCCAATGGCTATAATACCAAAGAAATTCAGAGGGCAATAAGAACAAAAACTTCCACCCGTGATGATAACACATCACAAATCACACCTAACGGGAGAGCCATCTTACCATACATCCCCAAGGTCACAGATAGAATTGGAAAAATACTGAAAAGGCACAACATCGAGACCATTTATAAGCCGACACAAAAACTTGGGCAAATGATCAAAACAACCAAAGACAAAGTTGACCCACTTTCACAAGCTGGTATTTACAGAATACCTTGTGACTGCGGCAAAGTCTATATTGGCACAACAAAGCGAAGTATTAACACAAGAATTAAGGAACACGAACGGTGCTGTCGACTGAATCAGACAGAAAAATCCGCACTAGCAGAACATGCGCTAATAGATGGACACAACATAGATTTCTCAAAAGCGGAGATTATTTCCAATATTAGAAGTTACTATCCCAGGCTGAACATGGAAGCAATTGAAATTTATAAACACAAAAATAACATAAATAGAAAAGAGGAGACCCCTTTCTTGCATAGCGCCTGGTTACCGACCTTAGAAAAAACAAAGATCAAGCCGACACGAAGCGGGAGCGATGGGCCAATCAGCATCGCGCACGTAGACGCGCCATTTTTTCCCGCCATAAACTGGCGCGCAGATGACGTTTCCGGTTCGAACGCGCCAGTGTCAGAAATTCAGCGTTCGAGGTACAACCTTAGACCGAGAATCCTCTGAAGATGCCTACCGAAGTTGTAGGCGAAACGTTAGGTGAAATTATTCCTAATAGACCACGGCCAATAAGCCCGGAAGACTCTTTTCATACCAATGGTGATATCATTCGCAAGGCTGTATTCAATTTGAACATGCGGTAAGAGAAATGTATACAAGCGAATGGTTTTCATTTCGAACCACTTCTGAAATAACGTTGACTCAGCAATTCATTCGTTCATATTTTCATTTTTATTAGGTACTCTTAACTGTATTTTAGTTTCTTTCATTTGTTATTGTTTCGTTATGGAATATGCTTATTAAAGCTCTGAATTTTTTTGAAAATTTTCTACTGAGACTTTCCATTTTATATTCAAACATGAGATTTTCAGTCCTCTTCATGGTGAAAAATGAAATTTTTCGAACTTTATATAATTCAAAAATTTGTAAAAAAATATTTGTTGATGTGACAACATTAAGCGATACCACAAATTGAAGCATAATTCAGCTTCTTTCTGAAAAGCGAATCAATTATTTGTAATTCGAAATATAAAGTGTTTGTTTTACCCTGAACACTTCAAATGAAGATCAAGTAGTCCGGGCCTGGAATAATGAAATAATTGATATTTTTCTGACTCGACCTTAGCATGCGCTAATAACCTCCCAAGTTTCAATAACATCCGTCCATAAGTTTGGATTTTATGATGGTCTAAGTATTTCCATGAAGTTGGAAGATCACCCTGTAGATTTCTAGGGAAATCCAGAAATTAATTTTTAATAGTCAATCAGTAATCACCTAGTCTAACTCTATCTCTGGTATGAGTATGTACAGTTATTTCCCGGACACCCTGTATATTGGCATTGAGTTTTGAATTACTGTCAATTAAATTGGTAATTGCCCCAAACTAATTAATGAAATAAATAAATCTCTGATATTCCTATGAAAATCTATGCATACTTTTCGGAATCGAAAGTTTTCATGAATTTCTTGAAGAACGTTGTATTTCATGAACTCATAAACATATTTTCTCTATTTCAGTATCGTAATGAATTCATTACAGTACTAAAAGTAGTGCTGTAATGAAACTCATTACAGCATTGTTTTCAGTTATATTTTTCGTTTTCTGATTGTCAGTACTGACCTCCGATCGAATCAAGTTTCGAATCAAATCAATTCAAAATCCGTGATCTGTCAAATTTCGTATGTCACACCAACTGCCAAGATACAAAACAAAAGTCACTAATCTTAATTTTCATTTGAATTTCGGGAGTATTTCACAAAAATTGACTGAAATAGAGAAAATACCGTCTAATACTCGTTGCAGAAGGCAATTCCAACACTCATGCTATCCAAAACTCGCTCCTTCGTCGCTCGTTTTCGAACTTCGCATTCGTGTTGGAATAGGAGCTCATTCTGCAACTTGTTTTAGAATATACTATTAATGAGTGATTCACATCACCTATATTTCATTTATTTGTACTGTAAGTGATGTACACTAAGTGAAAGAGAAGCAGTGATTTATCGATATTATTTTTTTCTGCTTTAACCCTATTCAGTTATGAAACAGTGTCAACATGAATCAAACTTTAATTGAGGATTTTCATCAATGAATATCACATCATTCAAGGAAACTAATGAATTTTTATTGACTCATTAATAAAATATGAAGTCAACCATGTTGAGATTAAGCGGATAAATCTAATTCAAGAAGCTTGTTCACAATGATGACAGGCATTTCGTTTATTGTTACAAACAATCTACCAACGTCTTATTGAAACTTCTTTTCGTCTTCATCTCCGCGGAACATGAAGATGTAAGTCTTAATGAAATCCACTCGTTGTGGCCTGAAACTTTTCTAAAATGGTCGAGAAAGATGAAAGACGTTTTTGCGAGATGTTATATTATCCTTGAAAAGTGGGTCATTCGTCCGTTGATTCAGAGGAAGAATTTTTATTCGACGCTTATAGGAGTGGAACTTCTATAAACTCAGTTGGAAAACTATTGTTGAGCAGGCGTTCCATATTGTTTCTTTTCTTTTGGATCTGTCATGTTCACAGATTATTCTTTCCAAGTATTTTTCTATCACTACCAACAGTGAAAGCATAAGCGCTGTTCTGAATCGTATTCGTTATTAGAAACGCTCAACTCATCATGAATTCTGTTCGTTATGAGAGATTCAAACTTAAAGCCAATTGAAGTCAGTTTTGAAAAGGAGATCCAAAATTTTTCAGTAAAAATGAAAATAGTCATAAATATGAACGTGACTTTTCATTTTATCATCAACCGATTTCGATTTGTGGATTAATTGGGCGTCTTTGAGAATTGATGGCGCTGTAATCGTACTTATTGGAATTCGAGGATAAAAACATTGTGTGCGACAAATCAAAAACAGAGCTCCTGTTTTTCTCTGCTCAGGATGTTATTTTTGAATTAAACATACAGTAGAACCCCGATTATCTGGGCCAGACGGAACCGAGCCTTCGCCGGATAATCGAAAACACTGATAATCGAAATGGCTTCTGTACAGGGTGGGCAAAATTGGTGATACATGAACTACAACTTTTTAACCCGACGAGATAGAGGAAAATGAATGGCACATTACGGTCGTCTTTTTCAGAGAAACGAATAATGCCATCAACTGCATTCTTCTATTTTCTTTTGTTTTCGGGTTATAGGCCAAAATTGAAATTTGGGCGATTTCAACTTTGGTCATTATCTCCGTTTCTGTTTGTGCTAGAATGTTGAAATTAAAACCTTATACAGGCACTTTTTTCATAACAATCCAGTGGCGTTCCATGTTTTTTGACAACAGGTTTCCTTGCTGAGCTATAACATAAAGTTGTGTTTTTTCTTATAGAAACAATAGTTTATTATGATTCAGAAAGAATCATCACTTTTTTCCGTTTCAAAAATATATAACGTTTCATACAGGGTGGGCCACGTAAAACAGTTCAACCCCCATGTTTCTGAGTATGCTCCAGAAAATGCTTCGACAGGTTAATGTTTTGATACCAAATAGGAATTGTTAAGTATATTCATTAATAGAATTGCAAAACCTTTGCAATGATGTGTATAACTCGAACCCAATAACGTTTTGGATCTTGAAGGGGCTGCCATCCCGATTAGGGGTATGATCATAGACCAACGACCTCGAAGTCAAAAAGCGTTCTAACCATTTTCTATAACTTACGCACGGAAATATAGGTCAGTAGGTATTTTTTTACGTGGGTCACCCTGTATAATGATATATTTTTGAAACAGTAAAAAGTGATGATTCTTTCTGGGTCATAATAAACTATTGTTTCCATAAGAAAAAACACAACTTTTTGTTATAACTCAGCAAGAAACCCTATTGGAAAAAAACGTAGTACGCCTCTGGATTGCTATTAAAAAAGTGTCTGTATAATGTTTTAATTTCAACATCCTAGCACAAACAGAAACGGAGATAATGACCAAAGTAGAAATCGCCCAAATTTCAATTTTCGCCTATAACTCGAAAACAAAAGAAGATAGAGGAATTCATTTGATGGCATTATTAGTTTCTCTGAAAAAGACGACCGTAATGTACCATTCATTTTCCTCTAGCTCGTCGGGTTGAAAAGTTGTAGTTCATGTATCACCAATTTTGCCCACCCTGTACTGCAGGTATGCCTTATCCATGTCCCCTAAAATTGGTCTTTTTTCTTCACAATGTCAAGAACTATTTGATTTATAATATTATATGTTTGATCTCATATTGCAAAGATTTTGTTATTTTCGAACTATTTTATAATTTTAATTTTTTGTTCAATAGTATATGGGAAGAAGTTTTTCAATAGCACCGGTACTGTATCTGTTCACATTCTCGAGTTGAGTTGCTTTATTTTGACTATTTCTGGTACTTCTGAACTAGATAGGTGAAAACGTTGAGAGGATGCCTGGTCTCTATTTTCGTGAAAATACCATCAGTGGAAACCGTTTCATGATATCTTCATTTTTTTTTTATTTTGATATATTATAGAAGTTGCATTAACATTTTGTTTATGAAAATATCTGAAAACGATTAGAACTTTCTAGAGGCATTTTTCCGCTGGAAAGAAGTCACTTCATGCAATTTTTTATCTCGTGTACTAAGAGTGAAAAAAACCATTTTTCATTTTGAAAACGGATGCATTCTATTTCATCTCATATAATATAACATAAATTATAGATGAAATAAAATTTAAAATAGTTTCTCAGTCTCGTGAAAAGGTGCTTGTTTTTCTTGTAGAATCTCTTATGTGCCGAATTGTGTAAGGACTGTCGCTTATGTCCTCAGGCGTCGAAATTTCAATCTTCAAAACTTGCAAACTTGTGTTAGGACAGAATTTTTTGCAGACTGCACTATATCAACGTGCTCACAATGAAACAGTGCTGGTGAAATAAAAAAATTTATTATTACCCAAGTGGAAGTCACTTGTTTCGACATACCTACCTGTTTATAACGGACAACCCAGTGGTTTGTTCGGGTAAATAATAGACAACTCTTTGCCAGGCCATTCTACATATTTCATACTTCAAGTCCAGTATACTATTTTTTTATCGTCATGATGTTGCAAAATTTCACGAAGAATAATGTTAATGAAGAATTTAAAATATTAAGTCCAGGATTATTACGGGTTCCAAACCTATTTTTGAAATATTTTCTAATATATAAAATTTATTATGAAATAAATAATTAAATATGGTGCCAAGAATTTTGGCAAGTTACCTACCTTCAGATTTTGTAATCGGATAGAGCTCAAGTTTATCATGCATCGGTAACCGTTCAGATCTTGGATAAGACATTTTGTATCTGTAATTATTTCAGAATATGTTGGAAAGAAGTTACGAAAATTTTTCAGGTACCATATATTATTCCTATCATTCGAAATGTGGATGCTGGGATTGAGTGAAGATTCTGAATTTCACTTTAGTTGCCATCGAGGGTCAGCGTTAAGCAGCTCTGATGAAGGCTAATTAAGCAGAAACCTAACTGCCTCCTACTCTTTACCTGATGACAGCACCTTTTCCTTCATAATGAGGACTTACACTAACCTGTTTTAAGCAAAATATTCACGATAGATGTCAAAAACCTAGATCTTCAATTATAATATTTTATGCTTGAAAAAAATAACAGCTCAAATGAAAAGTATTTCCTTGATTATTAAATGGGTGGTGTCGATTTCGAGTTTGAAAAATTAGTTTGTCTTCTATCTTATTCCAGGTCGATCAATATTTTCACCACTTAATGTAGGTGCTCCAATCCTGATATAAATTTGTCCTCCATCAATACCGCCGAAGTACATATTTACCATTTGTAAGCAACGCCTGGTGCTAGGATGTTTACAAGTTGATGCGTTCTAGTCCTTCCGAACATGATTTTATCACAAATTAGACAGTTGATAGATGTGCTGATTGCAGTCTGGACATAATGTTTGGCATCAGGGAGTTGTCGAAGCATGGAAAGCAATACTAACCGGATCGATGGCGAACGAAATTTCAAAGCGACTTGATTTGGTTAATTGAATTAAATGTGATATATTTACTACTTTTTCAGGATTTTTTTTTGTATACATAAAAGTCACTCGTTCATAGTTTCGGGAATCAAAAGTTAACACTGTTTTCAATTCCTTTTCGCTCTATTTCTTAGTTTGGCAATCTCCATAATATAAAGTTTTTTTCTGTTATCCGAATATTTTATGGTTTTTCAATGATATATTGTGTTTCACACTGTCTCATTGATTTGATAATTCATTTTTTACAATTCTTGAACTCACAACGCTTAAAGGCTCTGAATCTCCATTTGTGTCCTAAAGTCTCTATTAGTATCTCCTCTCCACAGAAAAATACTTCTATGCTAAGGAGGTGTTCGGCTTTGCTTTGCTTCAATTCAACTCTGAGCACTAGCGGGGGTGAAGCTTGTGGTTCTGCCACAGTTTAGAACTATCAACAGTCATATCCATATCACTCCTGCAATTCTCTGAAGCAACATTTTTTGACTAATAGAAGTTTGGTGACCAAGTGGGCGCAAGCGCATCGATCATTTCTGTACAGAACGGTATTGAAATTAATTTCGTCAGCCATTGTGTTCATATTGTCTATATATCTGAACTCTGGTGCTGTGTTCCTGCATGACATGCATCAAGATGGATGCCGAAACCAGAAACGTTATTTGCATGGGTGTTTGACACATGAGACGAGAAAAGACGATTAGGTTCGTATTAAACGAACGAGAGCAGCCATTTTGCATATGTATGTGCATGTTGCGCTTATCAACAAACCGGCGAATTGAAATAAAAATAAAACTGGTACCCATTTTTTTTTATTCATTAAAGGAATACATACAGGACGATCCCACAATTGTATTCACAAATACAAAATAATTATAATACAAATCAAAGTGTTACATCTCAAGAAAAAACTTGAAATTTACAAGAAGAAACACCAAAGAAAAAAAAGCGAATCAATCACAATGAAACAAGGTATACTATTGTGATGAAAAATAATTTTTGATAATTTTTTGAAAGATATATAAGGAAGAAGAGAAAACATCAATATCAGTCAAATTGGCAATATGGTTATAAGTTTTATACAACACCTATGCATCGGAGAATTTAAATAATAGTTTGTTCAAGCAGAATCGAAGTAAAACAAGAATTTCTTTCTGTTGTTATGGCTGGGTATGTTGAAATATAAAGAGTTGTTGATATCAACTGAATCCACTAGATTATTAGCAACCCAAAAGATGAACTTAATATCATTTATTTGTCTCTTGTCCTCAAGTGTTAAGATATTTATTTTTTTTTGTACATATTTTTAGAAATATGAATGATGTGTTGATCAAACAACATCTTGGAATCAAAAATTACGCCTAAGTCTTTGATTTCATTAACCTTCTTCAGACTATGGTGAGAAATATGGTAGTTAAAGTCGAGAGTATTTTTTTTTTCGAGTGAATGAAATCTGAAAGCATTTGTTGAAGTTGATGAAAATTGAATTATGTCGACAGTAATCGAAGAGATTATTTAGATCGCTCTGTATGAGATTTACATCTCGTAAATCACCCACACATTTGAATATTTTCAGATCGTCTGCGTACATCAAGAATTTGCTATGGCTGAAACATTTAGAGATATCATTGATGTATATATTAAACAACAAAGGTCCGAGATGTGAGCCCTGGGGACACCTGATGTGTTCACGGAGTAACTTGAACGATACTGGCCCATGACCACCGCCTGCTTCCTGCCAATGACGTATGATTCGAACCATTTGAGCAAACAGCCATCCACACCGACCCCAGCAAGCTTACGAATCAGAATGTTATGATCAATTTTATCAAATGCCTTACTGAAATCGGTGTAGACAGCGTCTACCTGCTGTCCCCTACTCATACTATTGAGAATAAACTCGGTGTAAACGAACAGGTTACTTTCCACTGATCTCTTTTTCACAAAACCATGCTGTTCAATATTGAGGATATTTTTAGTATCAAAGAAAAGAAAGTCAGAAATGATAGATTCGAAAATTTTGGCGATCAAGCAGAGCTTAGATATAGGGCGATAGTTTTCCACAAGCTGTTCATTACCAGATTTAAAAATTGGTGAAATATGAGCCATTTTCCAGATTTTCGGAACATACCCCTCCTCTAGGGATTTATTGAAGAGTAGAAAAAGTGGTTTGGATATACTTTCGGTGCAGTTTTTCAGAAAACAAGTGGGAATATTATCTGGCGCGCAAGGTTTATTCTTAAGCTGTCTCAATTTCTGCAGAATCTTCTATATGATATTTTGAAAAGAGGCTCAAATTTAATTCCGGAGACACCGAACAAGTTGTATTGGAATTATTCGAAGGATTGAAAACTGATGAAAAATAATCTGAAAATATGTCACATATGTTTTGAGCCTCAGTTACTAAACTGCCTTGAAATTGAATACTATTAATTGAAGTTGAGTTTTGTCGTTTCGATTTCACGAATTGCCAAAAATATTTAGGTTCTGATTTAATATTATTTTCGCACCTTCCTATATAGTCCGAATAGTTTTTATTTATCAAGTATTTAGAACGACCTCTTAAAAGCTTGAACGTTAGATAATCTAATTCGTTTCCAAACTTCCTCAATCGACTATGGTATTTTCTTTTTTCTCTAATGGCCTTTATAGTACTCACGGAGTACCAACTGGGAAAATTACAATATTTCATCGTTCGGATAGGGACATGTGAAGCAATCATATTATTAATAGTCGCGTAGAATAAACCACAACATTCTTCAGTGCTCAAACCTGAGAACCGAGCCTCCCACTGAACCTGAGACAAATCCCGATTTATAGACTCAAAGTCCGCCCTAGCATAATTGAAAGATAGCGCAGCATTTTGAAGTTTATAATTTTTATGAGTGTGCGGCCCAACTCTCAGTTCAAACTCCAAAGTAGTATGATTGTCAGGTATCAAAGGCGATGAACTTATACTGAGACATTCAACATTTGGATTATTGCAAAATACGAAATCAAGTATATTGTTTGATTTGTTTAGGAAGTTATTGAATTGTGGAAGTCCACAAAATGAGACAGTATCGACTAATAGACAAGAATTAGCACCACTAAAATTTGTGGGCAAGTAACATCGATTCACCTTGTCGAGTTCCCATCTAATATTAGGTAAATTAAAGTCACCACATATTAAAATATCACTTCCCGGATTCATAGTCGATATGTCACTCAGTTTCGGACAAAACGCATTCAAGGCAACCGTATCAGATGGCGGGATATAAACACAACAAATCAGTTGCTTACGCTCATTGTTACCATTTGGGAAGATCGTCACCCAAACATCTTCGGCGCTCGACGACCAAGAGTCCTGTTGTGAACTCCGAATTGACCTGTCGACCGCAATCAAAACACCACCACCTTCGCTTTTACTTGAAGCAGTATTTTCACGGTCACGGCGGTAAACGTAGGAATCGCAAAACATTTCAGAAGATGATATAGAGCTATTAAGCCAGGTTTCAGTCAAACATAAAATTTGTTGATCACAGGATAATGAATTTCTGAAAACCTTATTTACTTTTGTTTTCATAACACGAACATTTTGATAAAGAAATGAAACAGATGTACTCATTGTAGACGCGATCTTAAACACAAAGGTTTTCACACACTATCGGTAATCACTATTGGAACTTGTTCGCGTCCTCAATAGATTATTGATAAGTTACCAATTATTCGATTCATTCATAATGGATTGAATATTGCTTGATTTATATTGAATATACTTCCACTAATATTCATTCCATTTTGTTCATTCCGCAGGTTCACCGAAGCATGAAATATATACTACACGAATTAAGCAAATATTAAAAATTTAAAGGTAGGATTCCTAATTACATTTTTCTGTACTGCCTCGCTCGACTCATTACTTAGTTTCTCGATTCCACAATTGCTTAATTTCACTGAGACATGAAATAATATTTCAATTTTGTTTCAAGGTCCACTATAATCATTTTGAAGAAAGATACTGTATTCTACGTTGTGTTGTGTAGTTAAGTTGGAGTAGAGCGAAATCAATGGGGGGTTGCAATCGATTGCCTAATGGACCCATGCTCAGTCAACAATTTGTTGTTCATATCTGATTGAGAGGTGTGGGGGAAAAACCATAGTTGAATTACAGAAATACTAATTTTCCTGAAAACTTAGGTAATTTGGGTTTTTTCTCCCAGTCTCTAAAACAAGAAGCAATTAGAAAAAGGCCCCTGCGTAAAAAATTGGAACACTGATTTGTCAGGGGCCAAAAATATACGAGAAGAAATTGTTGCCTAACAATGAACAAAGAGAAAACACATTGAACTCCTAAGCGTAACGTTTCGGAGTCTTAATCAGACTCCTTCCTCAGACAATTACTAGTTTTCATTCAACTTCAAAGAATCGACGAAGGAGTCTGATTCAGACTCCGAAACGTTACGCTTAAGAGTTGTTTTCTTTTTGTTCATTGTTAGGCAACAATTTCTTCTCGTAAAGTTTTGGGCCCCTGACTAATTAGTGCTCAAATTTATACTCAGGGGCCTTTCTTATATTATAAAAACAATTTTTTTTATTGTTTCTTTTTTCAGACTCTGGGAGACAAAACCCAAATTAAGTTTTCAGAAAAATGCAGAGACCGCCTAGACAATATTTCAATAGATAACCAAAAACACTATTGGGTAGAATCAAAGTGTGAAGTCTTCGTCGAATTCAAAATTTTTAAAACACAAGTCACGAACAATCAAATAATAACTGTAATGTATTCATCAACAACACCGATACCCTCAGTTCCGCTTTGCATGATCATCTTTTTGAAAATTAATCAAATTCTAATGATATAGCTCCAATTCGCAATATGTAATTCCTTCTTGAAATGTTTGACTTTTTGTACAAAAAAATAAGATATTGCTGGAGTGGTATCCTTTTCTGATGGAACTCTATTTTTATATTCTTCAACTCAATGTTATAAGAGGCATACAATGTAGTGTGTAGTAAAATGTTTTTTTGCATTTGCAATGTTATCTTATTTACAGAGTAGCAATCAATCATGTATTTTCATTTTTAAAGTGGGCTTCATAAAACTTTAATTACCTGAACAAGAACTTTCAAGTCGATTCGAGCCTCCGAGTTCTATTTGAATTTCAAGTCAAGTGATGCAGTATGTTCGAATTTACGAAAGGTTCTTGATCGGAACATCAAAAGTGTAGTGAAACCCTTCCTTATCTTCGAATGAGCAATATATTGTTTATGGCGTTCAATTTATCAATATTTAAATAATTAATGCTGTGACAATATCAACGCATCATCATGGTAGACTTTTCCATGAAGCAAGAAACTTTTTTTCTTTTAAATATGTTATGAGAAGTAACACATTTTTAATAAACTTCAAAATTCTTTTTGGTATATTTTTTATTTCAACCTTCACTCCGATAATACATTGAAGACGATCAAAACAGTAGTGGAATTCTTCTGTTCCTCCTCCGCAATGTATTATTTAATAAAAAATTGCTTCGAAGGGTATTTTCGAAAGCATTTGAAATTTCCGCCATGGAAATCCATTTCCCCATGCAAAACAATGGAATTAACCAGTGTTAGAGGATACTCTGTACGAGTATCATACATTTTCTCTAATCCGCTAAATTTTTATTGAAATTAATGAAATATTGTCGTAAATATTGTTCAGTTATTTTTGCTTCAAAGAATATTGATTAGGAGATCTGCTTTCTATCTCATGAAATCTGACAGATGTTGAATAAATCCGTGACAGGAGGCCAACATGTCTGCAATAAATATTGCTGAAAACGGTGTTGGAATGAAATTAGAATGGAATATTCTAACATTGTTCTGTTCTACGATGTGGCGGAATGAACGAATTTGACACATAAGTAGAGGAACGAAAGTCAGAGGTGTAAGGCACCTAATAGCTTTTTCCATTAATGCACTCATCTAATTTTGTCAGCCAAGACCTGATCTACCTATGACTTTTGGATATCGAGCTAAACGAAAATGAGTTGGCAATATCGACACAATATTATCCATCTAATATCAGAAATGTATTCCAAAAATATCATAAGTGTAGGTCTTATTTTTGGAAGTTATGATATATGCGCACAAAATCACATTATGGTCTACCATTATGATAACAAGGATATATCAAAAATGAATTTAGTATTATATTTTTCGATGAATTGCATACCTACATGAAGAAAATGCCTACTTCTAAAGACGAAGAAACCATTAAAAATCTGGCATCTACTCACCATTGTTGCATAAATTCTGGACCGATGGAAAAAAAGGGTAGTTTTTTGTTCAGTTCTGCATAGGAGTAATAAGAATCGGTTGTTGCAGTCATGACATTTCAGCTTTAAACTCTCAATACTCAGAGTTTCCCTGAAATAAAAAAAAAACATAGGGTATCATTCCGATGACAACGACATTTTCCTCTAAACAGAGTGACTATTTCATCATCCATAAAATTTTAATGATCAGAGATGCGGATTTTTCCCGAAACATTCTACAGGGTGAGTCGGGAGGAAGGGACCAAACTTCAGGTGTGTATTCTGTAGGTAGAAATAATTTAAAAAAACTCATATGTTGTTATCCGATTTTCATTTGTTTTCAAACTATGCCGTCATTATAAAAAAACAATATTTTTCCACATGGTTTCATTTATAGCATTATTTTAATAAATGCTCAAAAATCCCGCCATTACCCTCCAAACACATTCGACTTCGTCTGCGAATGGGCTCTCGTTGCTTTTCTGATTGATTCGTGTCTTTCTTCAATAAGCAATGCCGTATTTCTGATGCGTCGATTTAGGGCATCCCGAGTGTTAACTTTTACTTTGTATACCTCGTTCTTGAACCAGCCCCACAAACAATAGTCCAGTGGTGTGAGGTCTGGAGATCTAGGGGGCCAACTAGTAGGACCACCGCGACCAATCCATTGTTCGGGAAACTCTTGATCTAAATATTGTTTGACCTGACGAGCGAAATGAGCGGGAGCTCCATCGTGCTGATAATACATTTGCATTCGGATGTTTAAAGGAACGTCCTCCAGTGATGCTATTAACTCATTTCGCAAAAAAAATAGTCAGCAACTACAGCATTTGGAATAAGAAGCGATAAACTGAAAAAAAAATTTTCATTTGAAATATTTTTATTACCCTATAGTTTGAAAACAAATGAGAATCGGATAACAACATTTGAGTTTTTTGAAATTATTTCGACCTGCAGAATACACACCTGAAGTTTGGTCCGTTCCTCCCGACTCACCCTGTATATAATTTCTGTATGGGAAAATTGATTCAGATTAATTGAAATATTCATGATGCATGTTTCTGTTTGTATCCCATTCTCGAAACACAAACAACTATCGTTTTCTTTTAACATACCTAATGAAAATCATGAACGTAGTCGAGTGTAAAAATTTTCATATTTAATAAAGAATTTTCACCCAGATTTGGGCGAGAACGCAATTTCCATTTTATGATTAGGTATTCCTATATGAATTCAACCATGCTACGGATCCAGTGTGGAATAAAATTGATTTGCATTTTTCGCATTCAACCTGATTCACTGAAAAGCTTATGAAAAATTTAATCTCATCATATGATCAGATTCTTTTATTATATAATAACGAAAAAAATGGATGAATGAAACCGATTGTTTGTCTGAGTTAAGTTTTTGATAAGTTATTTTTCAGTGATGAAGAGAATGAGCAAGATAACGATATCTAATAGGTGTTGGTGATCGAAAAATCAGAAGAATAGGTGAAATACAATTAACAATTACACCTAGAAAAGCATGATATTTCCATATTCATCAGCTTTCCAATGAACCAATAAAATACATGTTTTCATTTGAAAAATAAGAGTGATCACAGCTAAAGGGGAAACGGAAAATCAAGAATCTATTGACCGATATTATCGTTATTATACCCAGTTATTGGCCTGACTTCAGACCAGGTGATGCTACTCAGAAATACATCAGATTGAGAATAATGCGCTGAATTTTATAGATATCTGTTAGGAGCAGATACCTTCGCAACGTGATGCACATGGAAAGTGTCATAATTTCAAATTCGTAATTTCTCAAATATTGTCAATTTAAAAAAGAAGGAAAATTTTCAAAATTTTTGTTTTTTTTCAACAGGACGTATCTCAGTGAAAATTGATTTATATATATATATATATATATATATATATATATATATATAAGCGAGGATCCTACAGTTTCTGCCGCATCTCGCATTTCGATCTCCATACTTGTCGATTTCTCCAATCATCCTCATGAATTGCTCTATCCCTCATAATTTCAAAAACATTCTTCAACCAAGTTGTAGCAGGTCTTCCCCGTTTTTGTTTTCTGTTTATATTGTACTGGAATGCTCGTTTCGGCCATCTATTATCATCCATTCGTTGCACGTGACCATACCATATCAACTGTCGGGTTTCTATTCTTTCGGATGTTCTTAGTATTCTATTTGTCCTTCGTCTTATTTCATCATTCGTTATATGTTCAATTCTGGATATTCGACATGACCTCCTCAAATAATCCATTTCAACGGTATCTATGGTTTCTTTTATTTTCTTGGTCATTTGCCAACACTCCGAACCATAAGTTAGAATAGGTTTCTACTATGGATTTGTACAAGGTTAATTTGTTCTTTAAAGAGATTTGATTAGACCAAAGAAGTGAATTCAGTATCTTAACAGTTTTCTGACCTTGTTGAATTTTGTGTTTAATATCCCTCTTTGTTGTTCCTTCGTTTGAAATTATACTGCCAAGGTATTTATATTGTTCACATTTATTTAACATTCTTATTCCAAATCCGGGTCTTCATCCTCCTCACCAATCTTCATGTATTGAGTTTTCGTCATATTCATCTTCATTCCCCACTTTTCATACTCATCCTTAAGTTTTCTGAGCATGTAATCTGCATCTTCTTCACAACTTGCAACTATTACTTGATCGTCTGCAAAAAATAGGGTGGCCAGATAGTGATCATTGATTTCGATTCCCATTCCTGAGCATTTTTCACGCCAATTATGAAGAGCCTCCTGGATATATATCTTGAATAGAGTAGGTGAAAGACAGCATCCTTGTTTCAAACCCTTCGTAACCTTGAATATATTTGAGAAAGTATTTCCTGTCTTGACCATACTTTGGGGATCTTTATAAATGTTATACAGCGCTCTTGTGAGGTGTTTATTCATTTCAATTTTTTTTTAAATATCAAATAAAAGTTTTAAGGGTATTGTATCATAGGCCTTCTCGAGATCAATGAACACTAAATGAGTTGCTAAATTTCTGGCTGTTCTTTTTTCTATTATCTGTTGGAGAGTAAAAATATTGTCCATACAAGATCTTCCTGCTCGAAACCCACCTTGTTCTTCCATGTCATTATATTCCTCCTCAATCCTTTTCTTCAATATACGACCGTATAATCTTCCTATAGAGCTGGTCACACTTATTCCTCTGTAATTTCCGCAAATTCTTCTATCTCCTTTTTTAAACTTATATGGGCTAGGTTCCAATCTGAAGGAATATTTTGGCCTTCAATCAAACATCTATTGAATAAATGTTTTAAAGCATCCAATAGATCATCTGGTCCGTATTTGACCAGTTCAATAGGAATATCTCCTGGACCTGAAGCTTTTCCGTTCTTCATCCCTTTTAATTCCTTCCTTAGCTCTTCTTTACTTATTTCACGTATCTCGGAATCCATCACATTGATGTCCTCCAAATCTCCCAGGAAGTTCATCCTATTTTCTGTTAGTAATAATCTATAATGTTCTTCCCATTTTTCATTTGGAATAAGGTTTATTTTTCCATTATCTTTTCTATCTTTCCTCAAATTTCTTATGAATTTCCAAGCCTGCGACACTCTTGATCCTCCTAAATTTCTTTCGACCTCTTCACATTTTTTTTCCCACATTTCATTTTTTTTCTTAGCGACTGTTTTTTTTTGCTTCTCTATTTAGACGTACATAAATGTCCCGATCTTGTGGATCTTTTGTATTCAACCATTTGTAATACGCCCTTTTCTTTCTGTTAACTATCTCTTCTATTTCTTTCGACCACCATTCCGGATTCCTTTGTTCATTCTCTTCATTAAATCCTAAAGCTTCTCTGGCGGCTTGATGAATACATTCTTTCAAGTCTTCCCAGACGGCACAGAAATATTCCATGCATATTCAATGAATATACCGCTGGCATATTGAGATATTCCAAACATATTCCAAATCTCCCACGGCATAAGCCTGGCAGATAGCAGGAATATCCAAGGTCACCATGAAACATCTGCCAGGAATATCCCATGATCTTCAAAAATATTTCCATGGCATATGCCATACAGATTCATCTATGAATATCTCCCTTACATATATGCTGGCAATATCTTTTTATCTCCTGATTTGTCCATGCCATATGTTGGTAATATCTTTGTATATATTTAAATATATGTAAATTTTTGTAGCGGTACTAAATAATAATGCATTGATTAGATTGTTTCAAAAAAATTTATTACAGTTTTAAGAATATTTTGTACAATAACAATAATTAACAAAAATTATCACATTAAATTATGAAAAGAACATAAAGTAAAAATATAAATATAAATCAACTAGGTATTTTACAAAACAATACAAGGCATATGAACTAAGAATAAGTAAAAATTAACATTTGATGAATTAAACTAAAAAATAGGGAAAACACAATGAGGTAATATTTTAAATGGTATAAATCTTGAACTGTGAACTTCAATTATTTGGTTTGTGAACTAGCACAAAACTTTAATTGGGCAATTAAAAAACCTCACGTAAATC